>ML677334.1:62935837-63070465 GCA_007922305.1 Dermatemys mawii
GGCAGGAGCCTGCAGGGGAAGCCCCAAAGTGGCAGCAGGCTGAGTGCTCAGCCTGCTGCCGCTTTGGGGTTCCCCCGCTGGCCCCTTGCCAGCCAGGGTCTCAGCCCACTGCCAGCCTGGTGTGGGAAGCCCAGGCTGGTGTGGGAAGCCCAGGCTGGCAGCGGTTGAGACCCCCGCTGGCAGGAGCCTGGGGGGAAACTCAAAGCAGCGACAGGCTGAGCACTCAGCCCACTGCCGCTTTGGGGTTTTCCCGCTGGCTCCTGCCAGCGCGGGTCTCAGCTCCCACTGTCAGCCTGGGCTTCCTACACCCAGGCTAGCAGTGGGAGCTGACTGGGGCAGGTAGTGGGACCTCCGCACAGGGCAGCCGGTGCACCCCCACTCCCCCGCACAGGGCGGCTGATGCACCGCCCCCCCCCAGGGCGCAGGGCTGCTGGTGCCCCTCGCACCACCCTCCCCCCAGGGTGCAGGGCGGCTGGGGCACTACCCCCACAGTAGACTCTTGATTATCCGGGATTTTATTAACTGGGATTAAGTTTTTCCCAATCATCAAGAGTCTACTGTATTCAGTATTAGAACTGGTTGTTAGAATATCTATTCTGAATTGTAATGTGCACAGTTCATCTATTCTCATGCCCCTTATTATACTCTGTCCTCAGTCATGTAAGCAGGATTTTGTTCAAATGTTTGGGGAATGGCTTTTCTCGATTTGCACACAAGCAAGGGCATTTGTGCATGAACAAGATTACTTGTTAGTAATTTTTTTTGTAGTTTTTAGAAAGTTTCATTCACCTGATCACAGAGAATAACCAAGATGATGTAACTTAAGTAACCAACCAGACACCATGAACAACAAGTAAGTGAAGTGAGAAATGACACGAACACCAAGCAGCTGATAACAAATTGTATAAACTATTCAGTGAATACTTCAAAACAGGGATGTTCACAGAAATTAGAAGCAGTCTGTAAGCAGAAAAAACAGCCTACAGGCATAAAATACTTTGTTTACACTAAATAATTTTACCAGCTCTTTTCAATACCTACAAATGAGACTATGGTCACAACAGCAGTCAGCAGGGAAGAGTAGGCTTCAAATTCATTCTTTTATTTTCTCCTCTGATACTCAGCATGCTGTGCAGCATAGTCTGTGATTCTCTGAACATCTAAGGCTTGTCTACATGTACATTTAGTTTACAACAAGCTGGGATGTGAATCTATGCTACAATTGAGAATTCCTGTCTAGAAGACAAATTGTGGAGGGGGGCAGGTTCTGTGCCAATGTGAAGCTAAAAGGTACCCCATTTAGCCTTCTGGGAAGCTACTGAAACTATAAAAATGTCTTTTCCCCTTAGTCACTGTTGCTACTGCAGCTGCTGTACATCACATCACTCTTTCTTGTGTTGGCAAATGGACCTTAAGTCATCATTTGAGAAGGGTTTTTTATTCTGCTTAGTTGAAATCCCAACCTGAGTCACCATGGTGAATTAAATCTAGTTTAAATGATCTTTGGAGTGTTTGAATCACTAATAAATATTTTACTGTACCAGTCTATGTGATCAAGATTCTGCTTTCCTCTACTGATGTGGCCTAATCTGGGCCAATGTGAGGGGAAATAACTGTAAATGAAGTCACTGGAATTTTGTTCTTATGATTAGAACTGTAAAGAAACATTCTCACTGAAGGCAAAAGCCACATAAACATGATATTTCCAGAGATTGGTAAGATATCACTACCACATTTTGGTCCTTGCCTCCAGAATTTTGTTTATATGAAAAGTTTGTTTCTGACAGGCAGAAAAGCAGTTTTGTGCATGGGTGCTCATTAAGAGAAAGGGCAGTATTTTAACACAGTTTTATTCACACAGCTTACTTAGCCTTATTCAACAAGCTCAGTAATCATCCTTGTTATATAAATAAATCAAAGAGTGGATTATTACATTTGCTTGTCTTTCTGTTTGCTTTTGAAATAGAAGACTTGGTAAGCTATTTATATCAACTCCACAGTGGAGCTCCTTCTTTCAGAGAATACTTCATATCCTGCTTGTAGAATCACAAAGTTTTTTTCTAAAAGATATGCCCTAGGAATTCAAGGAAGTTTTATGACTTGTGCTATACAGGAGGTCAGATTAGACTATCATAATGGTCTAAGAATCTGTGAATCCATGAATACATCAAAATTACAATCTTGACCTCACAAACTGCAAAGATGGCCGTTTTGTTGCTTTAGACTATTTTTCATGCCAGCATGGTGCATGTTGCTCCATCTTGCACCAGTTCCGGTGCACTTCTGCTTCCCGAGAATGGTGGAGTCCACTTGCTTCCCCCTCCTAAGTGATTATGTAGCCCACCTTAGGATCAACGGGCCCTGGATTTCTGCTCTTTGGGTTAATGGTAGGTCTCATTCTTTTTGCTTGCGGGTCATTTCACATTATATACAATAGCTAATGCATAGTACCTTTACTTAGTGATTCAGTGAATAAATGACTGTACTGTCTCATCAAGGAGCAACCAACTTCAAAAAGAAACTACTATTTGATTCAGAAAAAGGACAGATTGAAATAGAGAAAGGATTCTATTTAGGAATCAGGCTTAAAAAGAAAAGGCACGATACCTAATCAAGGATATTTGATTTGCAAATAATCAGCCAACCCTATGGCAATAATCATGTCCCCTCAATTGAAATAAAGAACAGAAAAGCTAAGTGGGTGATATCCCAAAATGTTCCCATTAATCTTACGTGGACAGACACACACTGTTACTTGCTTTGGAATGATTATTATTAATATAGCAGGCCTTGTCATCACTTGTGTGTAGTGGTGGATGTTTGATACAACTCTTTCAAACTGTGTGTGCCCTCACCTGCTGACATGAGGCTTGAGCTCTTCACACTAGATCTTTTCTCATCCTAGAGCCCTTTCATAAAATACACATTCTGTTGTGGTGTAATTTCGCTGTAAGGCAAACAGATCACTCTGGAGAAGGTCAGGCTTTCCCATGGCTTCCAGTGTAAAGGAGGCCTAAGGTATGAGATTGATATTTGATCCTCTCCTGAATTGTGTAGCACTGTGCTCCCTTCCACACGCTCCTGTATGTCTAGGACTTGGAACAGCCATCTCCTTTTCTCCTGTGGTTCTGGCTTGTAGGGAATGACTGCTGAGAGGGGGCCCAGCTCCATTTCCTGCCTGATACCTTTTGCTAGCAGACGGGCTAGTGCACACATATAGCACAGGGTGATGTTCTCCATGATGACTAGAACTTATCGTCACTGAGGCTTCCCTCACCAGAAGGTAATTAATGTTCATGTAAACATGCAGCGACTCACCCCGCTGGCGCCTCCTGCTGGTCATGTGGGAATCAGCTCACCAGCCTCCGGCCTGTAGTGCCACTTGCCCTCAGCCCGTGTCCCTCCTGGACCCCGGTGCTCTCTCCTCAGGAGTGCTACACCCCTGAAGTACCCCTAGAGATCTCTGGGTCTCCCATCCTCAGGGGAACCCCCACCCCCTATCCCCACCTTGCCTCAGTCTAGGCCACTGCCAGTCACCACCTACCCCTGTTCACCGGGGCAGACTGCAGTATCATTGCCAGTCATCACTGGCAAGGGGGGTTGGACCTCCTGCCTCTGCCTACCCTTGGGGCTGCCCTCTGCACCCCCAGTACCTAGTTGGCCATAGACTAGGCCCTGCAGCCTGGGGGGTTTCCAGGTCAGAGCTCCACAGCTCTCTATCCTTCCCCCAGCCCTGCCCTATTCCCGGTACCCTGCTTAGCCCCAGCAGCCAGGTCCTCCCACTCCAAAGGGCTAGAGAGAGACTGCTTGCTTCCAGCCCTCTGCCCTCCTATAAGGGCCAGCTGGGCCCTAATTGCCTTGGCCACAGCTGTGGTCAGTTACCCAATCAGCTGACCCAGCTGTCCTTAATTTCTGTCCCTGTTTCAGCCTTCTCCCACGGCTGTTTTAAGCCCTTCTGAAGAGGAGCGTGTGGTCACCCCACTACACTTTTCCAACCATATCTCACAAAGAAGAAAGTTTGCATTCCCCTGAGCAGCTTATTTGGGCTTGTGCACGTGGATGGATGGTCCCATAGCATGTCTGTCAGGCTGCCATAGCATGTCTGTCAGGCCATCAAACCATTAACAATTGCTCCTCTTCCCTGGCCTGACCCTCACAGGACATCTGCATCTCAAACATCTAGGTTAATCAGAACTTTGGAAACCAAATGGTCCATCTCCTTTGTAGAGGCTCCTGATACACTGTCAGTTCAGGGTTACCAGACAAACTTTTTATATTAAGTGCCATTTTCCCAGCTGTTACTTATTTTCCAGTGCATTTTGCTGCTTCTGGGCTACCATATATCAAAAGGTTCCCTAAACTGTTAATAATACTTACTCATTAATCTTTTATATTGAATATTACTTCATGGAAGTCCTCTCTGTGACAGCTTAGTGTCATAGTATGGCCACTCCAAGGTGTCCTGTCTTTGTCTCAAAGTGGTCCTGCAAGTGGCTCCCTGATTTACTTTTCCCCTTTAAAAGTTTCTTCAGTAACTCACCAACTGTTCTGTCTATTCACAGCCCTTCTTGGGATTTTGGTTAATTAAATTAACAAACATTCAAAGTAAAGTTCTGAAGCCCATTTATTTACCACCTTATCAGGTCACTCCTTAACTTTTCTTGCCTGGGTCTTACTCCCGAAGTGCCTGGTTTCTTTTCTGGAGCCTACTCATTCCCAGCAGTCTCTGAAAAATCTCTTTGAAAATCAGTCCCTACAGCTTCCCACTGCTCTTTACAGGGGAATCAGCTGACCCCTGATCAGGTGTGCCTCCTTAGTAGTTAGGGTTGGCTGGCCCCAGGCCCTTAAGGGGACTAGCCACCCTCTTACACTTACATTAAATCCAACCTAAGAAACCTCAGCATCTCTCCTGGCATTTTGTATTCTGAAACTGACAATTTATTTGCATATTTTCCTTGAAGAATATATTTTAGCCCTTGTTCCATTTGCATTTACGTACTTTAATTTATCAACATAATCCACTGCAATGAACCATTTCATTTTAAAGTAGTTGGCACATTAAAACATCAACAGTTATACAAAGTTACCACACAGTGGGAAAAAAGAGATTGTATTTCGTTTCCTGAGTGTAGAATAAATGGAAGTATTACTATGTGCTAACTATGGTTTAATGTTTGTTTTTGAATGGCACGCAGTATATATTAACAATCAGAAAAGTCTACTGCTGCATTTGAGAGTTGTCTTCATCCACCAGCCATACAGAGTTTCTATGGGGCTGAACAAGGTCTGACTTATATTTCCACTTTTCCAGAATGGCTGCACCACTTTTGATTAGATGTAGGGCACACAACAAAATTCAGTTTCAGATTTCCATGACCCCAACCAAATTTCAGGACAGAACAAATCCAGAGTTTTAGCTCAGGCCCATCTTCAAGGCCAATGCCAAAGAAAATGTCTTTGCTTGTTATGTATCATAAGGAAGGGTAGTCTCAATAAAAATATTCAGATGCATTATGAGCACTCCAGAATTTGGGACTGTTCACATAATGGGGTTTTATTTGGATTAATGTAAACAAGGAATATTTTGCAACATTTGGATTCAGGTTTGGATTTCAAAATACATTTATAGTTCTGGGTTGTTCAGAAGTAGGTTTTGGTTCAAGTTCTGTAACATTATTTTAGGAAAACATAATAGAATTTCATTCTATCCTTTCAATGGATTTCTGTTACAAAGAATATAACGAGATATAGTCATTCTGGTCAGAATCCTCCCCCAAGTCTTCTGGTGTAGTTACTTGTAAAGATATCTGTGAATCATCTGCCACTTTTGCTGATCTTTCTCATTTGTCTTGTGGCTAAGTGATATCCTCTACTGAGAAAAATGGGAATCCTTGCTTGTGCTATACTAGAGGTTTCCCATATGAGTCACCAACTCTCTGAAGCTTGGTTTAATTGATATGTGGGTTGCTTCTTCTGCCTCTTATTGATTTCAGGTTCAACACAGCCTGTGCTGAAATGGGCATTCTATTTTTGTGTAAATTATCACTGTCATCTCAAGATGAATACAGGAGCTATAATGCTGACAAGCTAATAGGTAAAACAACACAAAACAGATTTTAGGCTTAAAATTAAAGTTCATGGTCCTTGAGAAGTCAACTGTTCATCTCTTATTGAAAAAATGTGGATTGTTTTTAAAAAGTTTCATTGACTTAGTACAAGATACGCAACAAAAGTGAATACAGATAAATCAAAACACAAAACAAAACACAAAAGGAATAAGAGGGCCGTCTCTTAAGAGACCAGAGGTGGTTACAGGGAAGGATAATCATGGCAAGGCTAAGTATTTATAAAACAATTACAGTAAAAGCGCATCAGGACCTCCAAGCCTTGAACCCATGATCCTGCGCCACTGAAGCCACCAATAAAACTGTGAGTTCAAAAGGAGAAAAAAAAATCAGTCTCCACTACCCCAAAAGAGTTGGAATTCTTTCCTGCAACCACTGCAGGAACAACATAGATTGATTTATTTGGACTCGGGTGGGTGTACTGCCAGACATTAGTTTATTGAAGAGGTAACACTTATTGATTTGTTGTTGAAATAGCCCAGTTTTAATTGATTTTGGTGTGTTAGGTTTCTGATTTCAAGATTGGGATCTTGGTGTTCCTGTAAAGGAAGGTACCCACCCAACAAGAGGGTAGCATGGCCCTTATAGGGGAAAAAAGATTTATCCCTCTGCTCAGTAGGTTATGGGTTAACTTTGCAAAGCCTGGACATAGTCATAGTTCTTTCCTCTTTCATCACAGATTTATCATATGCAGCCAGGTGTTCTTGGGAGAATTTACAGTACAACTGCATCGTTTTAACTAATAAAAGAAGTGATTGATCTTATTTGACTTATTTATAATGGTATCATCCTCTAAGTAATCTTCCTGAGTAGCCAACCAATCCTTTACTCTTCTTGTCAACTTCATCATATCCTTTTCGCTTACCTATAAACTAAATATTCTTCAAACATATCATTTGCATGTAATTCTTATTTTTCCACTATCAATGGCAATTGTTTTAAGAGAATAATGAATTATAGTTGTTCAAGGATAAGGCTGCTCTGTTTAGTGTGTGTACACTCCACAGAAAGATATAGTTTTTCTCTTATAGGGAGCTTTAGAAGATCCCCACTTACTATCAGTATTACAAGTGTTATTATTGGACTAAAAATTTTGTTCTGAACAACACTGGTTTTATAGTTCATTTTCTAATTTAGGCCATATAGCTAGAAACTAGTCTCCAGTAAGTTTGTGAAGAACAGATTGTCAATAGCTCTCCAATTCTCACCAGACATGCCTCAAAACTACAGATTATTTCCCATCTTCATCTTTTATACTTAAACTCCTTAAAAAGGACAAATGCACCATTTGAAGTTATGAGCGATAGTTTACTTATCCCTTTCCCATAATACCAAATCAAGGAGCTATCCAATGAAGTTTGAAAAAGACACATTTAAAATGGACAAAAACAAAATGTTTTTCTCTAGTGCAAAATTAATCTGTGGAGAATCCTGCCATAAGATATTGTAGAGTCCAAGAATTTTTAAAAAAGATTAAGCCCTGAAATGGACAAGAACATACACAGATCTAGCATGAACCAATTTAAAACTGACAGGGATTAGAAGAATCCTTCCCTCTAGATAGATTATTCAATAATTGTATAATACTGCAATTCTAGCACTTTCCTCAGAAGCTCCAGGAGGTTGGATACAGGACTAAGTGAACCTCTAGCCTGATCCAGGATAGCAGTTCCTATGTTTCTATTTTCTTAAACAGGAATTGTCAATTCTTGCTGCGTTCTCTACATCTAGTTAGATGGCAATACTCTATGTCATGGAGAAATGACTAAGGTTCTCTCTTCACAAATAAACCCTTCTGAACTGTGAGGCTATGCAAATTGGTGATTTCCCATGCATTTGTGAGGTAAGTGCATATTACTTTCAGATTTTTTTCTAACAAAGAACCTATACTAGCCACCAATCAATATACCAATTTATCAGTTAGACTGCACAAATGGACAACTTCCCAGCACAGTCATAAAATAAGATTTTTATTTTTTTAAAAAAGGTTGGAATTCTGTGGACCTTGCCTAACCAACACCACCACAGGCAAGTTTACATACACGATACAAAAGAATTCATTAATTCACTGGCTCTCTTTATTCAACTAGTGCATCCCCTCTACAGTACAAATCCTTCCAAAACAAACCCACGCTGAATGCTGACCTCACATAAAACATTAACACACAAATAACACATTTTTAATGCTGAACTGGAAAAAAATTAGCAATAATTTAAATATCATTTGAGATTAACTGCAATGCATTTCCAATTCTACTTTACATACACTAAATGTAATTATCTAAGACAGAAGCTTATTGAGACCAGAATATTTTGTTTTATTTATTTGGTGGATTTATTTTTTCAGTTAAATCAAATATTTAGACTTTCAGCTGTTAAAAAAACACCATTATTGGAGTAGATCAAGACACAAGGTTATTGAAAAGGTTAAAAAAAAGTAAGGCAAAAATCGACAAACTGATCTCCGCATTTTATTAAGAACATTATTTTTAGTTTTCCAAAACTATTGATAACAAAGATTCTTTAAAAAATATTAGTAAGATCTTCACCTCACTGAAGTCAATGAGAGTTTCACAACTGACTTCAATGGAGCCAGGATTAAACCTGTCATTAGTTGGTTACATCAAAACCAGCCATGCTTATGCAGATTTTTCAGTATTCCTAAAATGAACTGCACATTCCATTAGTTCCCATCCTTCAATGAGTTATGTGCAAGCAGGTCCCTGTGTCAATGTGGAGCCCCAGTTTAAATGGAGCTTTAGGTAGGAGCATGGACCATATTTCAAGATTGGGGCCTTAGTCTGCTAACAGAGATCCTTAACCCTCTAGTTGTCTTTCTGGAAGGACAGCTTACTTCTCTCTCACTGTATATACTGCTTTACTCTCATACACTAGATGTTTCTGAAATAAACTTTCCTCATTTTAAACAAGCAGAATAATTCTGTTAATGAGGTAAGCATTGCTATAGCTCTCTCTTGTTTCATCTCACCCCCTTTCCTTCGTTTTAGACAAGTTCAAATCAAATACCTGGTATTTGCTTTTTTGCTTTCTTCCACTTTTTCAACTCAGATTATCAATGTTTTTATTGCTTCCCCTCTAGGTGATACAAGTTGTCTGCATCTTGTACAGCGATGAATGCTTCCTACCTTTGTTATATATTCAGCTTCCTTCCTCCCGAAAAGTGGTGGATTTTAAAGCAGCAACAGTCAAATATTTTCATTTGAAATTTTGATGGATCAATGAGTATTTTTCTAATGACAAGTGACCCCACTGTAATCTGTTTATATTACTTACTATCTACTTCTCAGGATCAAGAGCTTGATAGTTGGAATTTTGCAGGTATAAAATATCTTGCAGATTAATTGAACAACCAGTTATCATTTTTACTCAAATGTGGGATTAAAAATGTCAACTAGAAATACAAACATAGCCATTTTCATTTAAATAGACCCATAGATTATATTTATCTTTAGAACAAAGTTTTGAGTTACAACAAATTTCACTTTGGAGTAACAAGCCTCTAAGGCTTTGTTTACTTAAGCAGGTGCTTAAGTGCTTTGTTAGATGAGATTATTCACATCTAAAGATAATAAGCAGTTAAGCATTTGTTTAAGTGTGCATACATTTTAGACATGCTTTGTATAGGCAATGCATATCTAACTTGTTTAAAAATCAAGCCTTATTTGCAAACTGATATAAAAATGTTGTATTCAATGGCAGAAATGAGACACAAGAAGAATCAGAAATGACCAATTTAAAACTTTTAGCATGTAATGATATAATTAATAGGGTGGTTAAGTAATTGAAGTTAACTCATGTGATTAAAGAAATTAATCACAAAAAATTTAACAGCGATTAATCAGAGTTTTAATTGCACTGTTAAACTGTAGAATACCAATTTAAATTTATTAAATATTTTGGTTGTTTTGCTACATTTTCAAATAAATTGATTTCAGTCACACAGAATACAAAGGATACAGTTCTCACTTTATATTATTTTTATTACAAATATTTGCACTGTAAAAATGATAAACAAAAGAAACAGTATTTTTGAACTCACTTCATACAAGTACTATAGTGCAATCTCTTTCTCCTGAAAGTGCAACTTACAAATATAGATTTGTTTATTACATAATTGCACTCAAAAACAGAACAATGCAAAACTTCAGAGCCTACGAGTCCACTCAGTCCTACTTCTCATTCAGCCAGTCACTTAAGACAAACACATTTGTTTACATTTATGGAAGATAATGATGCCTGCCTCTTCTTTACAATGTCACCAGAAAGTGAGAACAGGCATTCACATGGGACTTTTGTAGCGGGCATTGCAAGGTATGTACATGCCAGATATGCTAAACTTTCACATGCCCCTTCATGGTTCAGCCACCATTCCAGAGGACATGCTTCCATGCTGATGATGCTCATTAAAAATGTATTAATTAAATTTGTGACTGAACTTCTTGGGAGAAAATTATACGTCTCTGGCTCTATTTTACCTGCATGCTGCCATATATTTCATGTTATAGTAGTCGCGGAAGTTGATTCAGAGTATGTTGTTCAGTTTAAAAACACTTTCACTACAGATTTGACAAAGAAGGAACCAGTGTGAGATTTCTAAAGATAGCTACAGCACACTACCGAAGGTGGAAGAATCTGAAGTGCTTTCCAAAATCTGAGAGGGATGAGGTGTAGAGAATGCTTTCAGAAGTCTTAAAAGAGCAATATTCAGATGCAGAAACTACAGAACCCGAGCCATCAAAAAAGAAAATCAGCCCTCTGCTGGTGGCATTTAACTCAGATGATGAAAATGAACATGTGTTGGTCTGCACTGCTTTGGATTGTTATTGAGCAGAACCTGTCATCAGCATGGGTGCATGTCCTCTAGAATGGTTGTTGAAGCATGAAGGGACATATGAATCTTTAGCACATCTGGCATGTAAATACCTTGCAATGCTGGCTACAACAGTGCCATGTGAACACCTATTCTCACCTTCAGGTGACGTTGTGAACAAGAAGCGGGCGGCATTATCGCCTGCAAATTTAAACAAACTTGTTCTTCTGAGCGATTGATGAACAAGAAATAGGACTGAGTGGACGTGGAGGCTCTAAAATGTTATATTGTTTTATTTTTGAATGCATTTTTTTTTGTACATAATTCTACATTTGTAAGTTCAGCTTTCATGATAAAGAGATTACACTACAGTACTTGTACTAGGTGAATTAAAAGTAAATTTTTTTGAAGTGCAAATATTTGTAAGCATAAATAAATATAAAGTGAGCACTGTACACTTTGTATTCTGTGTTATAATTGAAATCTATATATTTGAAAATGTGGAAAACATCCAAAATATTTAAATAAATGGTATTCTATTATTGTTTAATAATTGTTTATTGCATGTATACATAGCATATTCATAATATATATAATCTTCACCATATGTGTATATATATTAATATGCATTAAATGCACATAGCATTAAGCACTGATATTAAAGCAGTTACATAGCCTAAATTGGTCTATGATTTTTATATAACCCTGCTAACATGCCAAGTATCCCTTAACCCCTGACATGCACTGAAGTGAGTTTTGACAAGAGCAAATAGGGAAGCTGTCCAGATCAGGATAGATGACGGTTTTACCACAGAAGTAGAAGGGGAGTTACTCTCACAGGTCTATACTGAGAACAAGACATATGATTGTTCTACCCTAGAACAAACCCAGGAAGTGGCTTAATGCCATTAATATCTGAAATGGTCATACTTAGAACAAAAAGATAGGAGGTACATCAAAGCACCAGAAAAACAAGATAGATGATTGATTAAATCTGTTATCAGATGATGTACACAGCACCATTTACTTATAAATAGGTAGGCTATTCATGGGAAGGGTATAAATAGGGCATACATAGCAACTTTCAGTTTCAGGGACTTTGATAAGGAAATATAATATCAATATATTAAGAGCCAAGAACTAAAGAAACCTGAAAGAGGTAATGTAGTTTGTTTCACAATTAAAGTTATACAAAATAAGGAATGTAGAAAGGTTAGGTTATTGAAAAGGAGCATAAGATTAGTTCTAATTAATTCTCCTACACTTCAGTTCTCCTGACAATCAGTAAGAACAAAATCAGGGAAACTCTTCAGTTACAAATCTCCTCACTCTAGTTTTGTTTCCATCTGCGAATGATTACAGCAACAACTGTTTAATCAAGCCTGCCAGTCATCCTCATTAGTTAAGTAAGACTTAAGCACATTCAGAGTCTATAATGCTTCATGCTATATGAGATCCCACAAATTAATATTTCCAAGATGTTTCTAGAAATGGCAAGGAGTTAATAAATGTTAAAATTGCGAAAAATATTATTTCAAAATGTTTGTGACAATAAATACTGCCTCAAATTATTGTATACCTATTCAGGCAGAACATGGAGTCAGAAGTGATAGACCTTTATCCCCAGACAATGTCTCTAAGTCAGTTTAGCTCTTTTATTCTTCATCTCTGTGTACAAAAAAGTGTTGTTTTTATAGACTATATCCTTCTTTCATTTTCAAATGCTCACTTGATAGTGTAAATCAACAGTGACACCACTGAAATCAATGGAGTGGCTGAAGTAAAACTGGTGTGAAAGGACAATCAGAACCTTTTTGTTATTTCTTTGTGGCAGGTTTGTCTTTCAGGGATTGGTAGCAAATACCAGCTAGTTCATGAGTTTGTCAACATTTTTTCTTTCCCAAATGCTACAAATCAGTGGAATGTACTAATCAGCTTCCTCAAAAATAGCAGGTTCACTCTGAGCTAGATTTGGCCACTTAAGCACAACTTTTAATAAGAAGCAGTACAGAGGTACACTGCTGTAGGAAATATTCTTCCTCGGGAATAGCTCCCAGAACTCACAACATGCCTAGCTCTGTATCCTTTTGTATGCTGCAGCCCTCTATACCATGTCCTCCTCATGCCATTTGGGATACTATCTGACCCCAGGTTAGTAGGGCTGGGGCACTCCTTGTGCAACTCTAAAGAGCACAGAAGCTGCAGTTGTGCCTAATTCCTCCATAGCCTTTGCACTGATAGGAAATATTCCTTGTATCCATTCTCCCTGTACAAATGTACCATGTTTTCTGTAAAAAGAAAGGGAAAACTGGAAGAATATATAATAGATACTTACCAGCTGGAAGAGAGAAAGATGCAGCTGCTAATAAAATGGCTACTTTAGGGCTGCAGCTGCTTGGCTCGGCCATATTTAAAGGACAAGCCCTAGAAAGGCATGTTGGGAAAAAATATTTGTTTAAAAGGCCAAGCCTGCACTGGAGAGAGTAAAGTGGGACCAGGAAATGAACAAAGTGGAGGTGAGGTGAGGTGAGGTGAGGTGAGGTGAGGTGTCATTGTCGTCTATTATACTGCTAGGTGTTAGGGCTAGACAGAATTGGTCCTGTAATGAGGATGATTACCAGGGGGAAATATTACTAATTAAGGCACAGAGAGCTAGATTCAGAAGGGGATTAAGGTACCTTCATCTCTTTAGGCACTGAAGTTTTACATTTAGGTTGCCCAATGTGGTGAATACCTATGAAATTTAGACACCTGAAATTCCATTGGTAAGATCCCTACATGTCTGCTGCTGGGCATGCACTCATATGCTTAAGTCCTGACATTGTTATGAAGCTTGGCACATAACTAATGCTTAAACCCTGTGGAATTTACAAACTATGCATTGCCCCACCTATTTTGCTCCCAGGACCCAATCCAGTAGGCATGCTGAGGGTCTGCCTAGCTCACACAAAGCGTAGGTAGAGGAAATGGTGGTTTCCCCTTTTGTCCCATAGTCAGTGGTTAGAGAACTCATGCAGCCTGTGAGAAATACTGGATCTAAATCCCCATCTGCACATAGAGACTGGAACCCAGGTCTTCTAAGACAATGCTCCGACCACTGGGTTTAGCATTCTGAGACAGGTAGCTCTTAATATGTCCTGTTGAATCTGTCTCCCCCTATGTAAAAAAATATTCATTGGACCAGAGAGAGAGTGAAAATGACTATCTTATACTGGTTAGTGCACTGAGTGATGAGACCCAGTTTCCAGTGATTATTTCATACCAAGTAGAACAAAAGTAGCAGCACTATAGTCTACTGGTTAGGGCCCTCTACTAAGACAAGAGAGGCCTGGGTTCAAGCCCCTCCCCTAAATTAAGCAGAGTAAGGAATTAAACCTAATTCTCTCACAGAATGAGTGAGTTGTCTAACCAATAGGCTACTGGATATAAGTAGAGACCACCCCTGTTTTCCATAAGAGAGGGCTGTCCTGGCTAACTCCAGGAGATACGAATATGATACAGCCTTTAGTTACCTGCAGAAGCATTATGTGTGAAACGTTGGGTGTAAATGACTTGCTCAGAATCACACAGGAACTCAGTGGAAAAGGCAGGGATAGAATCCAAGTCTCCAGGGTGGTATAGGCAAAAAGGGGACTAATTAAGGTTTAACTGGCAACTTGCTTTTGCTAGAATCATAGAATATCAGGGTTGGAAGGGACCTTAGGAGGTCATCTAGTTCAACCCCCTGCTCAAAGCAGGACCAGTCCCCAACTAAGTTATCCCAGCAAGGGCTTTGTTAAGCCTAACCTTAAAAACTCTAAGGGAGGAGATTCCACCACCTCTCTAGGTAACCCATTCCAGCACTTCACCACCCTCCCAGTGAAAAAGTTTTTCCTAATATCTAACCTAAACTTCCCCCACTGCAACTTGAGACCATTACTCCTTGTTCTGTTATCTGGAACCACTAAGAACAGTCTAGATCCATTATCTTTGGAACCCCCTTTCAGGTAGTTGAAAGCAGCTATGAAATCCCCCCTCATTCTTCTCTTCTGTAGACTAAACAATCCCAGTTCCCTTAGCCTCTCCTCATAAGTCATGTGCTCCAGTCCCCTAATCATTTTTTTGCCTTCTGCTAGACTCTTTCCAATTTTTCCACATCCCTCTTATAGCGTGGGGCCCAAAATTGGACACAGTACTCGAGATGAGGCCTCTCCAATGCCAAATAGAGGGAAATCATCATGTGTCTTGATCTGCTGGCAATACCCCTACTTATACAACCCAAAATGCCGTTAGTCTTCTCGGCAATGAGAGCACACTGTTGACTCATATCCATCTTCTCATTCACTGTAACCTCTTGGTCCTTTTCTGCAGAACTGCTGCCTAGCCGCTTGGACCCTATTCTGTAGCACTGCATGGGAATCTTCCGTCCTAAGTGCAGGACTCTGCACTTGTCCTTGTTGAACCTCATCAGATTTCTTTTGGCCCAATCCTCTAATTTGCCTAGGTCCCTCTGTATCCTAGCCGTACCCTCCAGCATATCTACCACTCCTCCCAGTTTAGTATCATCTGCAAACTTGCTGAGGGTGCAGTCCATGCCATCCTCCAGATCATTAATGAAGATATTGAACAAAACTGGCCTCAGGACCAATCCTTGGGGCACTCCATTTGATACCAGCTGCCAACTAGATATGAAGCCATTGATCACTATCCATCGAGCCCGACTGAAGGCATCGAGCGCTGGCAAACCACGCTCTATGAACTTCTAACCCCCTATTGTCTCTCAAAGTCTAGTAGAAAGCTTAAGCACTGGAAAATCACAAGCACGTTTGCCCCTCCGGCTGTCCACGAGGAAGCCATGAGGAGAGCTCTCTCACCGCCTATCACAATGAAGTAAACAAGCCTACTTATTCCTGTCATACACGCCTTACGGCACATTGTATTCAATAAAAGCGGCAAGCTGGGACTTTCCCGGGTCGCCTCCTTCCGCAAGCTGTCTCCGTCTGTTTCTTCCCGACACCCGACGATCTAGCCAGTTTTCTATCCACCGTATAGTCCATTCATCCAGCCCATATTTCTTTAACTTGCTGGCAAGAATACTGTGGGAGACTGTATCAAAAGCTTTGCTAAAGTCAAGGAATAACGCATCCACTACTTTCCCCTCACCCACAGAGCCAGTTATCTCATCATAGAAGGCAATTAGGTTAGTCAGGCATGACTTGCCCTTGGTGAATCCATGCTGACTGTTCCTGATTGCTTGCCTCTCCTCTAAGTTCTTCAGAATTGATTCCTTGAGTTCCTTGCTAACTTGAGCATGTCTGATTGTTCAAATTCTTAGTATTTTTTAATCCTTAACTTTGCATTTTCTAATTTTTTATGGTTTAGCTTATTAATGTAAGTAACCTTGACTAATGTTAAATGAAGGGGTTTGATTTTTGGTATTTCTCTGAATAGTTGTTTAAAATTAATTCATTTCCATAACAAAGAGAGAGATTTTTATGAGAGAGCTCTTTGTCCCGGGGCATTGGAACAATTTTTATAACAGGGTGCTGAAAGCCATTGAACCAAACTGTAGAGCCTGTATACCTGTAAACCATTTCAAGACAGGGGGTATTGCTATTCCCCCAGAACTCCTAGGTCCAGCACCCCGCCTGTATCTATCTATCTAAATAGTTAATAGCTAAGATGCCAGAAGATGGTGTTCAAGAATATGTAACATAATTCCTTGGTTTTATAGGCCAATAAAAATCCCGTTGATGTGGTGCACTGCAAATGGCTTATTCTATGGAATAATTTACATCAACTCATAACAGATAGCAGTGTAACTAAAATAAGAATTTGCCCTTAGTTAATTAATTAATGTTAGTCCCCAAAATAGGCTTGTCTAGTTTATTAACTGCAACAGGATGGGAAGACTCAAATAGCACACAAGGGGAACTTCAAAGGATGCAGGAATGTTTTGCTTAATCTCCCCTTTTTTCTTTTGTTTTATTAAACTATATCTGTTAGTTCCATCAGTCTCAGGAAACCAATGTGGGCCCCAATCCTATAATCAGATCAATGAAGACAGAAAAGTCCCTGTGAAAAACCCTGGTGAAGTCAATGGGCCTCTGAGTGAATACAAGGACGGCATGTGTAGATTTGATAGGAGGATCAGGGCCATGGCTGGCTCCTGAATATGGTTAAACCCTTTATTTCTTTTCCCTTTCCCAGTAACTTACACCTTGTGTTTGTAACTATTTTCTTTTAACTAGTTCTCCCTGTATTTACTCCACTCTTTTATCATAAATCCTGAACATCTGTAGATTCTGTGCCCTTACATTTGAGGTGTTATGTATCTTAAAAATGTATTGAAGTATATTCTTAACCTTATGCATTGTATTTCTTTATCTGTAGGTCTATTTTAGCATTCAGTAATATATTTGAGTTAGGTTTGATATTTTACATTATTTCATGGCGGTAACCAATTTATTAATATTATTAATTTATTTATATTGCAATAGCAGCCAGATTGGCCATAATCCCACTGTAATAGGTACTGTACAAACATATGTGAAAAGACAGTTCCTCCTCGAAATTGCTTACAGTCCAAGGCCCTGCTCCTGCAAACACCTATGCATGTGCTTTACGGTTGTGAATAGTCTCATTTGGACCAAGTCACTGAAACTGTTCAAGTGCATAAAGTTAGGTGATATGTGTTTTCAGGATCAAGGCCTAAAAACAAGAATAAACAGATGAGTGAAACAACTATTGGCGACTGGGGGACAATGCCAGGGGGAAGGAAGCATTAGGTAACAGGAACAAGATGCGTCAGTATAGGCTAGCTGTGTACACAATTTGTAACCAATCAGTAGCAGTAAACACAACCCACTATCTATCTCGCCGTTATTGGATGACAGTTTTCTATATGCCCCATGGCAGAAGTGAATTTCAAGGAGAGGCAGAGAAAAGGAGAAGGTGATGATTTCATGGATTTTGACAAAGAACTTTTCCAAAACATTAAGGCATAGAATGGAAAGCGGTGCTGAGGTGCTTGCATCACATATGGAGAAGTGTAGATGTTAGCTAAGGATACTGACATATTTTAATTGGTGCAAATCAAAGACTACTTTTTATATAACAGCACAGACATTCACTTGTGCAAGAGTCATGTTCATTTATCATTGAAAGATTATACAAAGAAGAATTTCAGTCATGATTATTTTCCAAGATGTACAGCTTCTTTCTTATTGTTACAAATGTCTTCCATCAGCAATATTTTGATTTAGTATTATGTCATCAAAGGATGAAGTTAGCTTCAGGGAAACATGTGGAGGCTTCTATAGTCTTAACTTGTGTAAATTGCTTTAGGAAGATAATCTTGCTTTGGTTAAATTCTTGACCTTGACTAATTGACTTATTTAGATTAGATTTCATTAAATATAAACACAATTTTCTTTTTCTCTTCTCTCTTCTGCCCTGCACAGAAGGCTCCTAATCTCTTCAAAGTCTGAATTAGTGCAGGTATCTACTTTCTTCTTAAGAGATGGTCATAAGTCTTGATTCGTCACTTACTGCATACCTCTTCTGGTGACAACAGCCCTGTTCAAGAATGGAGTAGCTTCTCAACTGGCTGCTCATGCCAAAATCATCATGGGAAAAAGTTCTGCTTTTAATGTTTGTTTTTTTGTTTGTTTTTTTAAGTACAGTGTGGCAGTAATTTGAGTGCCCTTGGAAACACTCTTTAGATTTGTTTTCAAGAATTAAAATTCAATAACTTCTTTCAGAAATAAAAATGCATCTTTGGTTGCTTGACATGCCACCCCACAGCTGAAAAAGGAACTCCACAATTCTGGGGTGTCATTTTATGCATAACAAAATAACTAACCCATATTTTAGTCAGACAGCTGATTGTATTGTGTGACTATGAACAAAATGATCCCTTTAAAAAGGGATCAGGTTTGGTGAGCGTCAGAGAAAAAATTCAAGGCAAATCTTCTCATAAAGAGCTAGTATGTCTAAGCCACACCACTGTGAATTGTTATATCTGTAGCATTTTTTAATGATGTAGCTGAATAATTATCTTAGAGAATTGAAACAAACCCACCACTGAAATGCTTAAAAGTCAAACAATATTAATAATAAAAATGAAGGAAGAGGATCTGTCACCTAAAAACACTGATTCCACGGCCTTTCATCCCTACGCACCCATACTAGGCATTTAATTGGTTCCAGTGCAGGGGTTATAGGGCTTCTGCCATAAAACCTGCAGCTCAGGGTAGGTTCTCCTCAGCCTACCCACTGGACTCAGCGCACTCTGAGTCCTACCACCCTCTCATGAGAAAGGGGACAGAGAGTGCAGAAATGGGAGGACATTGGCCAATGCGGGCTATAAGGTCTGACCCTATTCCATGAGCCCAAGGCCTCATCACCAAAATTCCAGGCCTTTTACCTCTAGGAACCATTCATTTTACCCATTTAACCACACTGGAAACCAGGCACAAATTGCAATCAATCAACAACCCAATCAAGTAACTCAGATAGTTACCAAGTGCATTCCTACTTAACCCTTTGTGGCTTTCAGGCACTGCAAGGAAAGCAAGAAACTGCCTGGTCCTCTGCCAATTGGCCTTTGGGGGAAAAAATTTCTTCCTGATCCGATGATAGACTGGTCCCACAGCATCTGCCAGGCTGGATTCTCCCACCTAGTCATGTGAATAGGGCACAGCTGCTGAAAATAGAGCCAAAAGAGGCTCCATATGGCCCCCAGTTGGGATTAAATCCTGGGAGCTAGTTAATGCTGGCCAATCTGCACTCCTCCTCTTCCATCCCTGACAGACAAAATGGGTGCTAGAGATTCCAAGGGGGGCAGGGGTAGGGAGGCGCTACCAATGACTCTCAGTGAACATCTCCTTCCCTCACAGCTGGGGTTGTCCCCATCACATTTCCCCATCCACTGAGGCATGTGAATAGCATTTCTTATGGCCTTCATCACAAAGAGACAGTAGGAGCAACACATTATACACATGTGTACCCAGATGACACCTTGGCTGGGAGTTTTCAAACTCTCTGGAATTAGGCACTCAGGTTTCATTGAATTGCAATAGTCTATGAGCACCTAACTGCCATAGACACCTTTGAACATCCTTTTGCATAATACTTCACAAATGTGGGGTATTGCATGCTGTTCCCACAGCCTCAGAATTTTCTTCCCACTAGCACCTTGCGTGTGTACTTTCAACCACTGGGACACTCACCAGGAATCAATGAAGACAAAGCTGGTTGGAAATTTTTCCGCTGCATGATTTTTCACTGAAAAATACTGATTCATTGAAATGGTGTGGGTGTAGGGGCTGGTTTCAATGAGTTTCCTGTTTTGAGAAAAAAGTGAGAAAAACATTCTTTCAGTATTGTGAAAACCTCCTGATTTGACATTTTCAAGTAGTTGCTGAATTTTATAGCAGAATTACATATGCTGCCAAGTTTGTTTGGCATTATCTTGGAATATTATATTTTAGCAAGGCATTCTTGTTTGTATAACTAAAACTTTCTTTTTCTAAGTTTGTGGAACTTCTTTTGCCCTCACTTCAATAACCAACTCACATTGCTGTACCGTTTGGAATCTAATGGCACATAGGAAAGAAGAGTGGTGGACTTTTAACAAAATTATAAGAAGATTATTAAACTTTGTTTTTGGATATTAGTGGGGGTGGTACTTCTCACTTAATGTAGATGCACTTAAACCTGTTCATTCTCACTTAAATCAGTTTAATTTAATTTAGTAATTTACTAGTACATGCTAAACAAGTGGGCAGCATTATCTCCCGTAAATGTAAACAAACTTGTTTCTCTTAGTGATTGGCTGAACAAGAAGTAGGACTGAGTGGATTTGTAGGTGCTAAAGTTTTACATTGTTTTGCTTTTGAGTGCAGTTATGTAATAAAATAAATCTACATTTCTAAGTTGCACTTTCATGATAAAGAGATTGCACTGTGCTACTTGTATGAGGTGAACTATAAAATACTATTTCTTTTGTTCATAATTTTATAGTGCCAATATTTGTAATAAAAATAATATAAAACAAGTACTGTATACTTTGTATTCCATGTTGTAATTGAAATCAATGTATTTGAAAATGTAGAAAAACATCCAAAATATTTAATAAATTTGAATTGGTAGTCTATTGTTTAACAGTGCAATTTAAGCTGCGATTAATTTTTTAACAGTGATTAATTTATTTGAGTTAGTCGAATGACTTAACTGTGATTAATCAACCACCTTAAAAGAACCCTCTGTTAAAGCGAAGTTATTCTATAATTACAGACAATGGAATGTTTGCCTCTTCCTTTGATACTGGGAATAGTCAGAGAATACCAGACATAATGGGATCAGTGGTCATATCTAGAATGACATTTCTTGTGTTCCTCTGAAGAATATTTATTCCTCTCAGACTATTATTGATACCTTTGACAATTCCATTATGACCCTCTGGTAATACTGCTGAGCCCCAAGTTCCTTCATCCTGGTGATACTACATTCCTTTGACGTACATGTCCCCCTCTCTCATGAATAATATTAATTCTAATGGTTCTGTTCTTTAAGAATCATTGAATGCCTCTTCAGAAAGGAAATATTTTTCAAGTCACATTTCTTCAGAGTGATATTATAAATATGGCAGTGAGACTAAGTAATAAGAATATAATGCTGGCTAACTTGTAAAGACATTCTTATTCAAAGGGAAACCAAGCAGTAGTTAAAATTTTCTATACATCGTACATTTGGAAGATCCTCAAGAAGAGACTTTGATTTTTGTAGCAAGTGTCATGGCCCCATTCCAGTTTATTATCTATTTAACACACTACACGATCTACTAGGCAATGCAATAAGCCTGTTCCTGCAGTAAAATAACCAGTAAAAAAAAAAGACGTTTTCTTAAATATCCACTTTCATAGATGTAGGATTCATTCATTCAGGTCTGAGAGGGTATGATTTTCACTGTACTGTGATAAATTTTACATCTACCAGAAGTTTTTAAAAAGAGAATCTTTTTTAATTCATTTTGTTGCTTCAAAGAGGTTAAAATATTTCTCTCAAGATGATCACAGAAAACCTTTTAACAAAATATGAAGTACCTTGGTATAAAAGCAATCAGAACTTCTGAGCTCTTGTTAGCTCTGGTTTTGGGGCATTTAAGAAATATAGTAGAGTAGATATCTTTCACTATGCTTCCACCTGTGTAAAGCTTACACAAAACTGCTGGAGTTCTGAACAGTTTCTAGAGAAAGAAGTGGGATTTTTTACCTCAAAAGTTTATGTCCAAATAAATTTGTTAATTTTTAAGGTGCCACCAGATTCCCCATTGTTTTTACAGAAAGATGGACACATTGGGTGGCTCTATGGATTTTTTTTTCCTTGCAGAAGACTGTGGAAACAATAAAAAAGCATCATTTTTGTGTATAGTCCCAGACACTCCTTAATAGAACTCTGCAGGGCTACTGAGGGCTAATTGTAAAACTTATTATGAAAGCTCAGTATCTGAAATTTTTGGTTGAACTTCCGGCTCAGACATCTTGAACAGAAATTAATAAATTGTCTGTCTTTTATATTACTACTGAACTTACTTCCTTTTTCTGATATAAACAAAGTAAAATTTCGGATACAATCAAACATATGGATTAACAATACTCTTATAATTTGGCAACAAATCAAGATAAAATTCTCTCTTACAGCCACCATTTCCAAATTAATAGTGATAATTGTTACCTGGATGTAACTCCTAATTTCTGTAATGAGATTAAGATTAATGAGTGCAGAAATGTAGTGTTTCTGGACCAGTGGTCTCAGTAGAAAGAACTAAAATATTTTAAACAACTGTATCAAGAGTTTAAATTCTCAAAGGCTCTTATTCTCCCAAAAATTTAAAATTCACAGCTAAAAGCTTCATTAAAATGGAATTAACATTATAAATATATATCAACAAAGTGGAAGAAAACTCTGAAAAGGGTGAGGATAAGAACCTAAGAATGGCCGTACTTGGTCAGACCAAAGGTCCATCCAGCCCAGTATCCTGTCTGCTGACAGTGGCCAATATCAGGTGCCCCAGAGGGAGTGAACCTAACAGGTAATGATCAAGTGATCTCTCTCCTGCCATCCATCTCCACCCTCTGACAGACAGAGGCTAGGGACACCATTCCTTACCCATCCTAGCTAATAGCCATTAATTTATTTAGTTCTCTTTTAAACCCATTTGTAGTCCTAACCTTCACAACCACCTCAAGCAAGAAGTTCCATGGGTTGACTATGCGCTGTGTGAAAAAGAATTTCCTTTTATTTGTTATAAACTTGCTGCCCATTGATTTCATTTGATGGCCCCTAGTTCTTATAATATGGGAACAAGTAAATAACTTTTCCTTATTCACTTTCTCCACATCACTCATGATTTTCTATACCTCTATCATATCCCCCCTTTGTCTCCTCTTTTCCAAGATGAAAAGTCCTAGCCTCTTTAATCTTTCCTCATATGGGACCTGTTCCAAACCCCTAATCATTTTCGTTGCCCTTCTCTGAACCTTTTCTAATGCCAGTATATCTTTTTTGAGATGAGACCACATCTATACGTAGTATTCAAGAAGTGGGTGTACCATGGATTTATATAAGGGCAATAAGATATTCTCCATCTTATTCTCTATCCCTTTTTTAACGATTCCTAATATCTTATTTGCCTTTTTGACTGCCACTTCACACTATATGGAAGTCTTCAGAGAACTATCCACGATGACTCCAAGATCTTTTTTCCTGATTAGTTGTAGTTAAATTAGCCCCCATCATATTGTAAGTATAGTTGGGGTTATTTTTTCCAATATGCATTACTTTTCATTTATCCACATTAAATTTCATTTGCCATTTTGTTGCCCAATCGCTTAGTTTTGTGAGATCTTTTTGAAATTCTTCACAGTCTGCTTTGGTCTTAACTATCTTGAGCAGTTTAGTATCTTCTGCAAACTTTGCCACCTCACTGTGTTTACCCCTTTCTCCAGATCATTTATAAATAAGTTGAATAGGATTGGTCCTAGGACCGACCCTTGGGGAACACCACTAGTTACCCCTCTCCATTCTGAAAATTTACCATTTGTTCCTTCTCTTTGTTCCCTGTCTTTTAGCCAGTTCTCAGTCTAAGAAAGGATCTTCCCTCTTATCCCATGACAACTTAATTTGAGGGACCTTGTTAAGGCTTTCTGTGTACAGACACAATTGGTCAGACATAAATTAGCTGGTCTCTAATCGTGCCTTGATGGTGGATGGACATGCCTAATCTAAGGTTATAATCAATGATAATAATGCTCCTTAATTAACATTAAATAACCTTTTTACCATAATCAAATGTTAAACAGCTAATTAGGAAGTAGAAAATAGTGTAATCACCATCTGCTTAAATACCATATGAATAACTATCACTATAAAGAGCATTTTCCAAGACATTAACAATTTATCTAAAACACTTGTAAAAAACTGTTAGCCCAGGTCATGTTGTAAACCTGTTTTGGTCCTATGTACTTACTTCTGCCTCAAACTTGCCTTTGAGCTGTCTTCACTATATTTTACCTGGCCTGCTTGACTATGGTCAAACCTATTTTTAGGTAATAGAATTTGTAACATAAGCAAGCATGATTTCTATAGGCTCCACTAGACAGATGCAAAGAAAGTAGGATGAAGGCCAAAGGAAATAAGATGAGGTGGATAGTGTGTAGATATGACTGAATCTAGGGAGTGTGACAGGGAGGATACACCACTGCAGGAAGAACAAGTGATGTTCGTCAATATGCAAAGTTCTGTGGAGTGAAAATAAAAGGTCCTAATGATGTCACTTGCTGCTGGTTTTAAGCTTAAATGCCTGGTGCTCTCTTCCTGCTCTTATTGGAACTGCTACTGCTACCTGAGATTGTTTCAAACAGCAGAACATCAAAAATCACTACAAAAACCTTTTAGCGTGTAGTAGCATGGTCTACATGGTCAATAGTGCATGGCAGCCTAAAGTGCTGTAGATTTACACCCTGGCTTACCATGCACTGACTGTTTAGACAAGCCTGAAGAATCACATGTCCCCCTGGAGAAAGTCCTGTGTGGGGGGATGATGGTTTAAACTAAGCCAGGAAGTTAGCTGAAGTATACCCTCATGCATTAGATGGTCTCTAATTTCAGTGAGCCAGAAGAGTGCTTAGACAACATTCTCACTGAACACAATAAAGCCTGAAGGATTTGGCTCATTTTGTTATATCTAGTGTGACAGAGTCAGACCAGAAGGATATAAGAGAGTGCTGGAAGGCAGGTATATTAGCCTCAGGATGTGCAGGTCCCTGTTCCCTGGATAGCCAAACAAAGGCTATTCCAGGCCAATCAAGACACCTGGGGCCAATTAAGAACCTTCTAGAAAGGAGTAGAAACAGCTAGCCTGATTGGGACACCTGAAGCCAATCAGGGACTGGCTGAAACTAGATAAAAACCTCCCAGTTAGTCAGGTGGGCCGTGGGTGTCAGGAGCTCTGGAAGGAAGTCGTGCTGTTGGTGAGACTGAGTGGTGGACAACATATACAGAAGGAAGGAGGCCCTGAGGTAAGGGTGAAGTGGAATTTGAAGAAGCGGGGACTGCTGTGGGAGAGTAGCCCAGGGAATTGTATTGTGTTTTATGGACAAAAGGTCAGCCATCTTAGCTGATACTATTAGGGTCCCTGGGCTAGAGCCTGGAGTAGAGGGCAGGTCCAGGCTCCCCATTTTTTCCATCTTCCATACTGGCCTGTGATGAAGGTAACTCACTAGGCGGTGACTCTTGCCAATTATACTGAGAAAGGGAGGTCACTCTGGGGCCTAGATGAGTTTCTGAGGCCCCTAAATCTGCCAGGAAGCGCAGGACCCACAAGTACAAACTTGGAGCTTTGTCACACTAGGTACTTATATGGTCCTCATCACCATAGCATCTGAGCATCTTGTCATTTAAGTTTTCCATTGGTTTCAAAACTTAAGCCTTTCATTTGGTTCAGTGAGCTTTTCAAAATTCCAGCAGTGCATTTTGATGTGTTTCTTCTGATGGTGGCTTAATATTTCAGTTTACCTGACACATGAACATGACACATGAAGCAAAGGACAAATCAGAACACTTATTATGCAAAGGCAAAACAAATAAATAAGAGGCAATCTGCTGGCTGGCTTGACTCAAGTAAAACCTTTTCCTATTAATTAACACAAGTTTCTTTCCCATGGTCCAAGATAGAACAGATATAGTTCTGCTTTTTATGATGCTAATGGTGCCAAGAGTAGTGCATGACCAAATAAAATCTTACACATAAAAGCACAAAAGATTATGCTTTAGGGTTGGTGATTTCCTAAGCAGCAACCATGCTTTTCTAACTCTTCATCTTAGCTAGGCCTCTTCCAAAACAAAAAGACACAATTAATGGATAAATTGAATCATGTTTCAGATGCAGCTATAAAAGTTTGTCCCAAAGTTTGTCTACACTCAGTTTGTCCCATATTCTCTGCATAATTCTCTCCATTCTAGTACTTTCTTTTGCCTCCTTCTTTCACATGTGATCAAGTATTTGTGCTGCTCTCTATGGTTAGAACAACAGCATGTAATCTCATGCTTTCCAATCCTTGTCAAGTAGTTTCTTTGATGGCTAGCCATTTAAAAAACACAGTGAACAAACATCAGAAAACTCAGAACAAGGAAGTTTTACATATAGAACAACAATACTGTGATTTACTTTTCCAGAGAAAGCATTGCTCTCCCAAGATCACTATTCACTTCTCATCTTTACTGTTTTCTCTTCCTCCTCTCTGCACATACTGGTCTGTTTTCATTGTGTTACCTTTGGAGCAAGAAACTTGTTTTATGTCTATAAGTTCCTATGAATACCAACAACACACAAATTATAGCAACAAAATATTTATTTCTGACCAATTATTCCTAGTTAACATGATAACCTAGACACCAGCTTTCCTCCGAATGTACACTTTTAAAATTCTACATTGTGTACAGATGCAAACTGAGTAGCAAGTAGTATCCATCCCCCTTGCTATAAGGGGGCTGCACTCAAGAGCAATCCTTACACACTGAGAAGCAAAAGAACTAGTGTCTGTTGTGATGTAGGATCAAGGGCAATGTTCTTATTCTGCATCTGTTATGGAGACCCAGTTAAAAAGGCAAAAAGTTACCAATTATGTGACTGTCATTAACATCAACATTTGACAACTACTACCACTAGTATCTGAAATACCACAGTTTCTCATCAAGATTTATAGTTAGAGGTAACTGGTAACTATGTGGTATCTGTTGGCAAGTGTTGACTTTAAAAAAGTGAACACTATGCCAAAATACCAATTAGATGTCTACAAAGCCACAATTGAGAAACATTAGTTTTTAAAAAACTTGCTTAGAGAGGAAAGCAAAAGCAGTTATAGTTCTTTTTGAAAAGCAATATATGACAAATGAAAGAAAGGGAAATTTTATAGTAATGAATATAAGTTGGAAGTTGGAAATTGTAGAAAATTGATAAGGGAAGCAAAAAAGTGCAAGACAAACTCCGTGGCCAGCAGAGTTAAGGACATTAAGGAGCTGAAATATATTACGAATAAAAGGAATCCTAAAAATGGTATTAATCCATTAATAGATAGAAATGGTAGAGAATAATGCCAATAATAATTTTGAAGAGGCAGAAGTATTAAATAAATATTTCTGTTCTGCATTTGAGAATAAAACATATGTAGTCATATGATGATGAAACACATTTTACATTCCAATAGTGGACAACTTGCATCCAAAATATTTAAAAGAACTGGCCTGTGGCAGGGCAAGGGTAAAAACCCTGAGAATGCCCTGCCCCTGCAGGCTAAACCCTGCTTTCTGGCAGAAGGGCCAGGGGAGGAGGTGGGGAGCAGCCTGCAAGGAGCCCAGCTGAGAGCCCTAATGAGGGCTAGCTCAGAGCACCAAGCTGGGCTGAGTGGGCACAGCTGGGGCGGTAGGCTGAGATGGCTAGAAAAGCCCCGGACTCTAGTCAGTGGGGGGCAAGCCAGGAGGGGAACAGGAGACAGTTGCTCTGTTCCCTCGCAGAGGCAAGGAGCCTCAGGGGGCCTGGAGGACCCTGAAACAGGACTGAGAGGGTAACTGTTGGGGATGTAGGGAGCACTTTGCCTTCACCAGAAGCACCAAGCTGACACTGTAAATAAAGACACTGGGAAACACCAAAAAAGGGGTGTGGAAGCCTTTATTTTGGGAGTGCAAAACACAGGGCACAGGGAGCAGCCTCTGTGGGCCCTGTTACATGGCCAAAAAGCTTTCTGGACCCTTAATTTTGCTTTTTCAATAACTCTTGGAGCACTGGGGAAGTTCCACAAGATTGGAAAGAAGCTAATATATCAATAATTTTTTAAATAGGGGGGGAAGTTAAATGAGATGACCTGGGTGACTATAAACCTCTCAGTCTCACATCAATTATGGGTGAAATAATGGAATGGCTCATATGGGACTTGATTAAAAAAATAAAGGAGGAAAATCTCATTAATTCCAATCAATATGGGGTTATGGAAAATAAATCCTGTCAAACTCACTTGATATCTCTTTTTGCTGAGATTACGAGTTTGTTTGATAAAAGTAATAGTGTTGATATAACAATCTTAGATTTCTGCAAGCCACTTGACTTGGTACCACACAATATTTTGATTAAAAAACCAAATGTGGCCCACGTTCAATGGGTTAAAAACTGGCTAACTGACAGGCTTCAAAATGTACTTGTAAATGGGGAACTATCACTGAGAAGATGTGTTTTAATGGGGTCCTGTAGAGGTTGGTTCTTGGCCCTTTGCAATTTACATTTTTTTTCAGTGACACAGAAGAAAACAAAATCCCTGATAAAGTTTGCAGATAACACAAACAATTGGCAGAGTGGTAAATAATGAAGAGGAAACGTTGATATGCATAGCAATCTGGGTCTCTTAGTAGGGTGGGTGCAAGCAAACAATGTATGTTTTCATATAGACAGAAAATAAGTTTATATCTAGGAATAACAATATAGGCCACATCTAGAGGATGGAGGACTCTCTCCTGGGAAAAAGTGACTCTGAAAAGTGACATGTGGGTGATGATGGATAATCAATTGAATATGAACTCCAAGTGCTGCAGTGTGGTCAAAAGCACTAACATGATCCTTGGATGTATGAACAGAGAAATCTTGAGTCAGAATACAGAGGTTATATTCACAGTTGGCAACTTTCACGCCGTAAATAAGCATCCTAACTTTCACAATAAGCCCAAAATCAAGCTGATCTCATTTCAAAACAAGGCCCAAACAGGCCAATCCCTAAGAATCCCAACACTCTATGTGACTAGATCCCCCCGGCATTCAGTCTGGGATTGTGGTGGGCCCACCTTGAACTCCTGACTCTCTCCCCCCTTGCCCCTGCTTGCCCTCCTTTGCCCCAGCTTGCCGGGAGCCAGCCAAAAAAAAAAAAAAAAAGCAACAAGCTGCAACAAGCCAAAAGCTAGTCAACAAGCAACTCACAAGTCAATTAAGCCAAAAACAAGCCAAATTTCTGTTTGTTTTTTTTTATGAGTTTGGTACATCTGGTTATATTACCTCTCTTTTTGGCACTGACGCAACTGCTACTGAAATGCTATGTCCAGTTCTGGCGTGCACAATTCAAGAAGGATGTTGATAAATGGGAGAGGGTTCAGAGAAGAGCCATGAACATTATTAAAAGATTGGAAAATATGCCTCCCACTCTAGAGGGAGAAGCAGGTGGGAAGAGGAAGCAGAGGAAGGAGAATGTCCCTGCCCCCAGGAGGAGATTGAAGAGTTATTCTTTATATCCACTCTTCCTTTCAGAGACCAGGGAGAATAGAGGCCCAAAGGTGGTTCTTATCCCTCCCATCCAGGATGAAAAATGGCTATACTCAATCATAATGATTTAATAAATGTGTACTAGGTGCAATACAGGCAAACAAGAATACCGAGTTCCTGTCCCCTGAGCTTACAAAGCTAACCTGAGGGCACTAGCTAATATAATGTTAATGTGATGGTACCCTCTGACAGTGCATACAAATTAGCTGATCTGACAGTATGTATGATAGACTGTTTAACTCCTCAGACAATATTATTTGTACTGAACAAATACGTCAAAGACCACTATAGTGTGGGATAAAGGGATATAATAATATAGTTGACTTTTCAGGTAGTTTGTATTCCTTTAACAGGCCTCTTTCTGTCATATATGGAATATTTATTTATTTTTGTTCTTCAGTGTTACTTGTTGGCTAGACATCCACATGGATTACAAAGTTAAAGAAAGGTTTATTGCAGCATCAAAGAACAATTTCTAAGTAGCACTGCTGAATAAACTGAAGAAAACCCTTTGAAATAAGGCATTTGCCATGGCTGAAGAACTGGATTTTTATATAAACTTAAACTGACTTGTTAGTTTGAGGTGTTTCCAATTTTTAATTTAACCAGATGATTGGCTCTATCTATTATGTGGGATTTTCTAGTGTCATCCCAAAAGTTTCAGGTATTCTATTACCCAGTGGTTCCCCTCTCCCTTCCCCACCCCCAAATAAAATAATGCTGTATTAAGGTGTACTTGGGCAGGAGAAAAGTACTTGTCTGCCCCATAGCAATTTGCGCCACCACTGAAGAGGGGGTATTTGTAGATTTGCAAGTGACTAAATACTAAAGAGGGCAAATAATCTAATCTTAGGGTATGAATGCTATTCATTGGTCTTGATATTTAAGTGAGATTCAGGAATCTGAATCCAAAGAGTTATAAACTTCCCTCCTGTTATTATTTGCCGTAGGCCCGGTCTACACTACAAAGTTAGGTCAATGTAAGCTATATTGCGTCAACCTAATTGTGCACGTGCCCATGCTTAAATTTATCTCACAGTGATGTAAGAACTTGTTGCTCCAACATGGTAACATCACTTCCCTGAGCGGCTATGTTCGATGTATTGAGGGTGAAGAAGCGCGTTACCTATGTCGACCCTAACAGTCCTTCAGCAGCTGTCCCACAAGGCCTAAGACTGACCTCCAACTGACAACTGTGACCTCCATGTAGACCAGAAGGCCCATCTCTCCTTTAAACCCCAGTGAATGTTTGAAATGCCTCTTCTTGATTGTCCAGCTTGGTGACCACACCTAGCAGCTCTCCTTTGCCTTGTGAAATCCTAACCCTAACCCTAACCATGCTACTTACACATTCCAGACTTTTGTGGCTTAGAGCAGAAAGGAGATATTGGATCTCCTGGGCCTGCAGGGAGAAGAGGCTGTGCAAGCACAGCTATGGACCAGCTGTAGAAACGTCAACATCTACAAGCAGATATCATGATCGGGGAGACAGCGGGGGGATGCAGGAGAAGTGGTATGATAGGGGCCAGCAGTGATGCTTCAGAAAAGTGACGGTACTGTGACAGGCATACCAGAAGGCCAAGGAGTCCAACAGCTGATTTGGTGCTGAGCTGCAGACCTGCTTGTACAAAAAGCTACATGGCAAAATCATCCAAGACACCATAGCCACCACCTGGCAGACCACTGTTGATACCTCTGAGGAGTCTGAGCCACAGGCCTCTGGCTTGAAGTATGGGGGACATGTGTCTGGGGGAGAGGTCCAACTATGCCTGTTTGAGACTCCACTGCAATCTACTCAGTCCTGGCAGGCAAGCATGGATGAGCCCCCAGTCCAGGGGAAGGATCCTTGAGTCAGTGTATAAATTTATTTCCTGTTAGCCTAATGGCACCCTTAACTTAACAGGACACAGCTGTGGACTTTTCATTAATTGACTCATACTAGAGTGGTACAACCAATGTTATCTGCTTTCCATTGCCCTCTAGAGTTATGCAGGGGGAGGAAAGGGCAGGCAGAGCAGTTTATTTATGATCACAAGGATATCCTCTGAATCCTCCAGAGAGATCTTGATGAAACTTTCATGGAGAGACTCTGAAGTCTTCTCCCAAAGGTTTGCAGGATGGCAACCTTATTTCTTTGTCTACAGTAGGAAACTTTCCCACCCCAGTCAGTGATAACTTCATCTGGCACCATTGCAGTACACAGGTGAGCAGCATATGGGCCTAATACGCCTCTGATCTGTCTCCCTTTATTACTCTCAGGAGTGAGATATCAGCTAAAATCACCACTGCCTGCAGCAAATAGGTGCCAGTATCCATTGCCATATACTTATCCTTTCAAGCGATTCCTTGACCCCATGCTCACAGATTCTATGACTTCCAAAGACCTCCATGACTTCAGCCAGTGCCAGCTGGAAGCTACAGGGTCCTCTGCTGTCTGTGCAGACAGGAAGCTGTGGGGTACCCCCGTGTACCCAGATGGCGGGATTCCCCCTTAGCTCCCAGCCACCACAGGTGGCAGTGAGGACTCCCACAGCTCCCTGCCTCTATGAGCAGTAGGGGAGACCCCCACTGCTCTCCACCACCCCCAGTGGCAGGGGGGATCCCTTTCCCTCCCCACAGCTGGCAGGGGGATCCCCATTGGTCCAATCCACCCAGGCTGCAGGAGGAATCCCCAGAGCCGCCAGTAGATGGGGACCGTGGAGCTCCAAGCCTCCAACGGTGGTGGTGGTAGGGTGACCAGACAGCCAATGTGAAAAACTGGGACAGAGGTGGGGGGTAATAGGAGCCTATAAAAGAAAAGGACCCCAAAATCAAGAATGTCCCTATAAAATCAGGACATCTGGTCACCCTAAATGGGGTCCCCTGGAGCTCCCAGTCTTCCCACAGCTGCCCAGGCTCCTCATTTTTTCATGGATTTTTTTTAGTAAAAGTCAGGGGCAGGTCATGGGCTTCTGTGAATTTTTCATTATTGCCCGTGGCCTGTTCATGACTTTTACTAAAAATATCTGTGACAAAATCTTAGCCTTACCTATAAGGTCATCTCCATGGCAAAGTGCACACTCAAGGGCTTTGCTTTTTAAGTGTTCTTATTAGTCTCAATTAGTATCCATACCTATTCTAAACCACTAAAAATCCATCATGTAAAGAAGAGTAGGAGGGTTATTCTAAAATATTCTACAAGAGATCTGCCATTAGAATAACCCTGTCTAAATCAACATTAAATGCTTTTGACTATCTGAGAAGTTTACTCAAGGTTACATAGCCAAGGAACTAAAACTTTTCACACCTTCTGACCTTTGCATTTGGCTGTTGCTGAGCTTTCCAGATGAACATTTCTGAAAAATAAGTTCTGTGTTTAACTTACATACATGCATTATAGAGGCCCTGTTTATTCTCTGCCCCTCTTTGCTGCCCTAACCATAAAACTAGAGGATACCACCATCAGGGAATATCCCTACTGTTGGGCAGTTCCCATGGGAATATCCCTATGCCATCTCCTCTCATATCCCTTGTCAGGATTGCCTCCCCACTCTGAACTCTAGGGTACAGATGTGGGGACCCGAATGAAAAAAGAAATAACCAGCTTGTGTTAAAATGTTTTTCTCCAGAACACAACTTCTTCTGTATCTGGACCTGGTACACTGCCACCACCAAACTAGGTCTAGGGTAGTTTGGGACCCTTCTTTCCCTTTCCACTAACCCCCCAAACTTCTTCCTTCCCTGGGAAGCTTGAGAGAAAAAAAACAAACCTCGCCTGCTCCTGCAAGATGTGCCCGATCCAAAACCAGGATCTTACACAATAAAAAACAAGCAGTCAGCTTCTTAAAAGAAAGATTTTAATAAAAGAAAAAAAGAAAGGAATAAATCCCTTATAGCCATCAATAGAACAGCATCTACCATAATCAACAAAAGGATTCAGAAACCAAAGCTCTCCCCCGAGGCAACTTTCTCCCACTGTTAATATCTCTGCTGAATCTTACAATCTTAAGAAGCACCCAGCCAACACTCACCACTGAGAACCCTCCAAGTGATAAAAAGAAGGTAAACTTACTGACTACAGTACTTGATAGAATCTTATAGTTACAGTAAAAGACAGAGCTGTGTTCATCCCATAGCCGAGGTGAACAGAAAGAGACCCAGAGAGAAACTGAAACTTAAAATCCTTTGTCTCCTGAGGAATTTCTCAATGGTCAGTTGTCCACCTCTCAGGTTACCTTTAGCTTAACCCCTTACAGGTAAACAATAATTCTAGGCTACTTCACACTTATGACATCCCTCAGCTCTTGAAACATGGCAAAGAAGGAGTGGCAGTGGTGGGAATTGACTCTTAGCTCCTAGGATGCATCCAAAGCTATTCATCAAAGTAACAAATAGTTTCAAGTGACCTGAAACTGCTTTTTTCAGTGAATAAACCAGGGGAAAGCAACCTATGGCACACCTGCCAAAGGCAGCATCCGAGCTAATTTTCAGTGGCACTCACACTGCCTGGGTCCCGGCCACTGGTCCTGGGGGCTCTGCTGCCAGCCTGGGGTCCCGGCTACCATGCCAGGGCTCTGCAGCCACCCCTATCTGTGGACCACTGATCCCAGACTGGCACAGTGAAGGGTGCAGACAGGGGCAAGAGGGGGCGCAGCTCAGCACCCTCACCTTAAAAACTGTTCAAGCTCCACTATACTGGGATATTTTTAAGTCCTGATTTGCTGTTTACATCACTATCACTGCCAGTGAATTTTAACTGTTTGAAGAAAATTACATTTACAACGCTTTCAGCATTTGGCTCCACACACCTGTGTGAAAAGGTATTTTCACACATGAAATCTGTCCTCTGTCTCTCTCTGAGCTGGTTAACATCTGATCACTCAGAAACCTGTGTGCAGCTTAAAGTATCCAGATATGTGCCAGACATTGGAAAACTCAGCAAGGAAAAGGAAGGGCAAGGATCACACTAAACTGATAAGATAGGCATTTTATTTTCAAAAACCTTATTTACTTGACATACAGCAATGGTTTAGTGTTCTACTATAGACTTAGAGAGAGAGAGAGAGACCTTCTAAAAACATTAAAATGTATTTCTGGCACACAAGACCTTAAAGTAGAGTGAATAAATGAAGACTCGGCACACCACTGCTGAAAGGTTGCCAACCCCTGGAATAAACTATTAGTCTGAAAATGTTTTCCCATTTCTAATGGTCACATAAGTGAAATAAAGCCACATTCGTCCCCACTCATCAGTTCCTGCACTGAGCAAATCTCATCCAGAGTTGAAAAACCAGACCTCACTCTCTACTTAAGGCAAATAATAGGCACATATTTATTCCAACTATCTAATCTAGAACAGGCTGTCGCTGTTTGTTTTTATTTTACACAACTCTGGCCTGCAAAGAGCTGTAGTTAATACATGAGGAATAAACAATAACTGGCTGAAGTCAAAAACATCTTCTCTGTGAGATTATTTCACTTCCTCATTCTAATAGATCTAGAAATAAAGAATGTATCTACTGTGCTGTAGATTTATACCCCAGCTTGTTGTGCATGAACTCTCAGTGTAGACAAGCCCAAAATTTTCATGATATTTAACCAAAATTTTTTCCTTTTTTAATTCTAATTAGTCCTATTTGCAGCCTCAGGTATTCCCAGTTATTCCTCTTGTTCCTTGATATTTACTAGAAATGGCCAGAAAAGATCAAATTATGAAAAGTTTTGCCCAATATGAGATGGGGCAGGAGAGAATAAATTTGTCATGGAAATATTTGTGTAAGTGTTTCTCAAACTGGAGCACTCTAGTGATTATGTCTTTCAAATACCTACAGATCATTCTGTCCCTTTAACAGCTGTCACTTAGTCAACAAAATGCATTTAATTATTTTACTGACGTAGGGTGGGATTTTTTCTAAAGAAGTCAGCTGGCCTAACTTCACTCTGATTTCAGTCAATGAGAGCAAAATTTAGACTAAGCATTCTTGAAAATTCCAATGCATGACTTTGAACTTAAGAATTTCAAGTAAAAGTTAAAGAAGTGACTTTGTACTGCCCGTGCAACTTTGGATGTATACCGCTTCCAAGGCATATCAGTGTTGGTATATATGTACCACTTTAGTTACTGTGTATATACACAGTAATTGCAGACAAACGTCTTATAGGATTCAATCAGTTAGAATCAGCAATAAATGTGCCAGGATGTTATTTAATTGGTTGTTAATGATTTATCATTACACCTACTGCATTGGATGGATTATCATTTTTTATTGCTGCTTAGTACCAGCCACAGAGAACTGTGATTTTGATTTTCCTCATTTCCATCAGTGGCTAGATTCTGCTCACTTTTCTATTTTGATAATGAAGTCAAGAGATTAGATATACTTTTTGCTTTTGTGGATTCTAGATTCATCCAGATAAGTTATGAAAGCAATTAGCTGAAAGCTTGCCAACTGTCTATCATGGTTTTCCTTGTGACACATGGATTCTTTTTAGACCAGACAGTAAATTCCACGTGACACTCTTTCCCATGACTACATGATCTGTTTTTCCAGTGGCAGCTGGATTTTGCTGCTTTGAGTCATCCAAACTGCTCTACTGTTTATTAGATTCTTAAATTTTAATCTATTGGAAAACAAAAAACAAACAGGCCCTGTATTTGTAATGATTTCAGAAGTTCCATAGAAATAAATGAAGAAAACATATGATATCTGTTTATGTTACTGCTTTGTTCAGCCCAGATTGTGACCTGTCCTGTACACCTGTGCAGAGGAGTAAGGCTCTGTGCTGCTTACCCATATGATGAGTACCTATGCGAGGAAGAAAGTCATCTCCACAACGTTATATGTGTGGGAGGGGAGGGGGAATGACAGAGCCTTGTTTCCTCCAATAACATGTCAGTCCTTACAACTGCACCTACACCCTGGGGAGTGTGTGTGTGGTGGGGGAGATGAAAATCACTGCATTAGGTACAGGGTTGGTGAAGGATACATCCCCACTCTGGAGAGAAGGAAAATAGGAAGCAAACTATGTCTCAGTCAAAGCCTGCTTCTGGGCAGTGAAACTATATGCTCACTCATACATTGGGCTTTCAGCAAAGTCACCCTTTGTATGGCATTATTCATGTATTTATGTTTTAATATGCATGCTCTGATTTATGTCTATGTGGTATCTTGTATTATTTACCTGGGAAATGGTAATGTCAAAAATTTGTTAAAATCACCAACTTGAATGGTGTCTAGTAGTTGTTTGACAGCCCTGTTGGCTACTCTTCTCTTTGGAGCCCTTTTGTATGAGTTAGGCGCTTTTTTGTCAAAAGGTAGGAAAAGAGCTGATCAGGTGATCACTAACCTGCCTAGAGACTAGAGGATATAAAAGCTCTAGGACGCAGTCCTCCCTAGCAGCAGCCCATGCTCACGTTGTTGGATCAAGAACCACTGGAAGATCTCTAAGAGAAACCACCATAGCTACTTACCTGAGAAATAATCCTGATCCTGATCCTAATCCTGGTTCAGCAGCCATCAAAGGTCTGTGTCTCTCCTGTGCCAGCTGTCATCCCCAATCTCAGTGGTAAGTCCAGATCGAACATCTTGAGGCTGAGGCAGATGATCAGATGAACTTTGATCTGTAAAGTATAAACACTTTTATCTGTCATTTGTAGAGGAAGAGGGTTCTGGACTTCATATTCAAGCAAGCCACTGAGATATTTTGTCCATATACTTACCTTATGTTCAATAAAGCACCTTTTTCATTTACATTTTCTTGTCCCTTATCCTTATTTGCATTGAGATCAATTAGGTGATAGATTCTAACTCAGGGACAGCCATACCTCTGACTTCTTAGCAGGGGTCCATAAGATTCTTAATTTCTTCCCCCCACATTGATATATTGTAACACTTTGACCACTTAAACAAGATGTTCTGACTTTGTCCCTCCCAACCCCAGAGAGGCATAGCACTCTACATTCCCCATGGAATAGGGATCGAGGGATCAAACTGTGACTGAGTCATAGTTCATTCCCTGGTCTTCTCCTGGAGCTGTGTAGCTACATGTTGGTCCTTTCTTAGGGCTTATAGTATTGCTGAATTCTAGCCCTTAGAAAAGTAATTGCTTCCAGGGAAGGAACATAGTTTACTGCTAGAGCATTGGTCTGGAATAAGGATCCTAACTCTGACAATGACTCATGACCAGTAGGCTAAGCCTTTAACCTCCTTGTGTCTTAGTTTCCCCACTGGTAACATGGTGAAAATACCACCGTATGGACCTGACAGGATTATGAAGACATTAATTCAGCTAGTGCTTGTAAAGCACTTGAAGATCCTCAGGTGGAAGGTATCACATAGGGATAAATGTTAATATATTTTGCATAGTTGTGTAGACAATTGTTGAACTACCATATTTTAGTTAAATGAATGAAATGTTTGGTTTTCTCTTTTTGAAGATTGGAAGAGAAACACAAGAAAAACAGCTTCCATTTTAACTTGTGTATAACAACCGCATCTGTATTATAAATATAGTGCAGGACTGATCATTGGCAGAAATATATTTGGCACTCAGGTACCATCCATACATAATGGACTTGACATTTCCAAATGGCTTCTGAACACACCACTCAGAAAAAAAAAAAAAAGAAAACTTGTACCATCCTAGTAACACAACTGGCAGATGGGTATTCAGTTTTTCTGCCTGGAATGCTACTTTCATTCTGAGCTTCCAATTTTCACCTGTCAAGACTAATCTGCTGTAAACATTAAAAAATATTTGCTCACATCTTGAGTGCATTGATGAAAGCAAAGATTGATCTGAGTGGTGCATTAATAACTTACTAATTCATTCAATGGCATTGCCTGTTGCTATTAGAATATGGTATAAACTTTCATAAGGAGCTGAATCTAAATTCCCAAGTGATCCTCAATACATACATTTACCATTCAATTTATCACCAAAAACTGTCACTCAATATCTATTTAAGTTGATAGGGGAACTTGTGGTAACATCAGTCATATTTTTATGAAGAAGGGTACAGAGAAATACATCACAGACCATGAAATCTGGTCTCCCTACCCTGTGAAATCTGGGCTTGTGTGCTTTAACCCTATACTATACAGATTTCATGGGGGGATGCCAGCGTTTCTCAAATCGGGGGTCCTGACCCAAAAGGTTGTTGCAGGGGGGTCACAAGGTTATTTTAGGGGGGATCATGGTATTCCCACCCTTACTTCTGCAGTGACTTCAAAGCTGGTCAGCCACAGAGTGGTGGCTGTTTGCTGGGCATCCAGCTCTGAAGGCATTGCCCCACCAGCAGTACCGCACAAGTAAGAGTGTCAATAACAGACCATGCCACCCTTACTTCTGCACTGCTGTCTTCAGAGCTGGGTGATCGGAACATGGTGGCTGCTGAGAGCCCAGCTCTGTAGGCAGCAGCTCAGAGTAAGGGTGGCAATACCATACCATGCCATCCTTACTTCTGCGCTGCTGCTGCAGGTGGCGCTGCCTTCAGAGCTGGGCTCCCGGTCAACAGCTGCCGCTCTCCAGCTGCCCAGCTCTAAAGGCGGAGTCACCACCACCAGCAGGGCAGAAGTAAAGGTAGCAGTACTGCAACCCACACCACAACAACCTTATGACCCCCACCCCAAACTCCTTTTTGTATCAGGACCCTGACAATTACAACACTGAAATTTCAGATTTAAATAGCTGAAGTCATGATATTTACTATTTTAAAAATCTTATGACCATGAAATTGACCAAAATGGACGGTAAATTTGGCAGGCCTGATACATGATTTATTCCACTGGCCCTAAACCTTTCCAGATTATTGTACCTCTTTCAGGAGTCTGATCTGTCTTGCATAGCCCCAAGTTTCACCTCACTTAAAAATTACCTGCTTACAAAATCTGGCATAAAAATACAAAGGTGTCACAGCACACTTACTGAAAAATTGCTTACTTTCTCATTTGTACCAGACAATTCTAAAATAAATCAGTTGGAATATAAATACTGTACTTACATATCAGTGTATTGAGGAGTATAAACAAGTCATTGTCTGAAATTTCAGTTTGTACTGACTTTGCTAGTGCTTTTTCCTTAACCTATTGTAGAACTAGTCAAATATCTAGATGAGTTGGTGTACCCACTGGAAAACCTCTGTGTACCCCTAGGGGTACACCTACCCCTGGTTGAATACCACTGATCTGTTCTACAGAATGTTGTGCAACTAAAAATTATCAGTTGGGCAGAGAAAAACCTATAGGATTATACACAAAGTATTTCTACTTTCTATTGTAGAGACTAATGGCCTGATTTTCAAAAGGTGTTGAGTCTTTGCAGCTCCCATTAACTTCATGGAGTTTGTGGGCACGTCTGAAAAATCGGGTCCATTAATATTATACTGCTGTTGATATAATACTTATTGCTGAGGTTATCCCTTGCACTATTCACAGTAAATTTTAAGATATCATTGGACACAGAGTGCCATTTTCATATTTTGCATGTACTATGAAGTACATAGATAAGCCAGTGAGATTTAGATTGCATATGCAATCTAACCATTCTGCATGCAAATAAATATGATTTCCTGCCCTGCCTGATTGGGAACATAAAAATTTTATAGTGACTAAGGATGAGATTACCTAATCCAGTTGTATTGCCTCCATTATATGCAGTATTTCATTGTATGATGGTTATATATACAAGTACTGTGTCTGTGTGTACTGTTTAGAGAGTTAATACTGAAGAGCCTACTGCACATAAGTTATTTTCGAGTGTCTATAGCTTCATGTTCAGGATACTATTTAAGACATCTGAAAATGAAGGCATCTTTTAATTATCCAAGTGCAAAACAAAAAAAATCCCACCTTTTTTCAGTGGCGATAGTCACTGTTTCATTCTTTGACTGCATAAAAAAGAGATCAAAGAGAATTTTGTAAAACTTTGTGTGTCTGTTTCTCAGTCTGTCTGCCTGGAGGGAGGGGAGGTTTGTGGGGCAAATGCAAAGGAGAGCATAAATTCTGTGTTGAAGACAAGACTCTTAACTCAATGGAATGGTTACATTTAAGTTTAGAAAAACAAACACACGTGTTCTTGTAACAGAAGTGCCTTCTGAGTGAAAGCTATTGTGTACTGATGTTAAAATAAACTCAAAGAATCTGACCTAGCAAAACTGTAGTGCCTCTTGGTACCCAAGCAGTACAGTTTTTGCATGTGGGGGAAAAACAGAATTAATATAAAAGGTGAATTGTATTTTAAATTTTAAAAATTGTATGATTTGTAGGTGGACAATATAAATGTCCAAGTAATAAGGCTGTGACAGAGTACAGCAGCAATGTTGTCCAGTAAAATGGTAAGATGCAGTTCAGAAGTTTTTCTTTAAAAATATACCGAGATTTATTTTAAGTACTAATTCTACAAATTACCTTCCATAACACAACTACAACATATCCAGATTCCTCCGTGTGACTTTTCCTTCTGCAGCTCTGACTGCATACTGGGCACCAGGGAGTTTTATACCCAGAATCCTTTGCAGGGAAGGAAAATGCCTCCTCTGTCTAACTGGGTGATTGATAGCCAATCCAGCCAATTAGTTCTCTTTCCCTCAGTCCTGGTATACACAACTCTATACAATATAAATATATATCACATACATTCGTATTTAGCTTGAAAAAATAAGGTAATATTGCCCACTTTTGAGCTTGATTACATCAGTGCAAATCCAAGTCACTTCTCTAAAATAAAAGCAGTTTAAGTGAAACCAGCTTTTAGTCCCAAATTCTTGATACTGACTAGAAAATGTTCTGTGTCTTCATACAGTACAATGCAAGGCTGAGCAGTAACCATATTTTAAAATATATCAAAAAGTAAATAATTACAATATCTGGAAATTAGATACAAATAGATCAATATGACATTGATGTAACCAACTAACAAGATAAATAGAAATGGCTATTTAGTTTTTCTAATAACATTTTACTATTTATTAGATTTTCCAGATGCACCTTAAAAGCAAAAATCTGTCAAGAAATGATGGGGTAATATCCTGGCTCCACTGAAATCAATGGAAATTTTGTCATTGACTTTAGTGGGGTCAGAATTTCACCTTAAACCTACAACGGCGATAATAAACAGTTACTGTATGCTTGCTTCACATTACAGCCAAGTTAAATGAAGGTATTTGCTCTTACTGGTCACATGTATGTATATACATTTCAAATAGATGAACTAATTACAAACTGCTGGATAGCTAATTTCAGCATTTCCATTGTTGATGTTTTGTTTCTCTCTGACTCTCTCTCAATTTAGAGTTAATTCTTACTGTCACTTTTGAATAATCCTTAATTACAGATGTGCTGCAAGGATTCTGAACCCATTATGTCTAGTGACTTCATCTGCTACAGGCCTTCTGCTCAGTTGGTGTCCTTTAATTCACATATACCCACTCATAGTGATGTTCCTGCTACTGTAAACTTTTCAATGGCATCTTACCCATACTAGTCTATTGTAACATTTTTCATATCAACCATTTAACACTAGAGGGATATTTTTTTTCCCACGAGCCAGGTCTGTTTAATGCAAATCCAACGGGCTTGTTTGTAAAGCCTTCTACTTTGTTAGTGAGCAGCTACTTATACATATAGTCCGATGATTTCCACAATGGGGCACTAAAAATTATGCATTAAAATGACCTGGTTCATCAGCAAAATTATCCCCCAGATTGTAAGTATTTAATGTGATGAACATTTTATAGTAGAAGAGCAATGGTAAAATGCTGTGAAAAAGCTTTCAATTTCAGAAATATAACTTTGTGTGGGTGTATGTGAAATGCAACAAATTGCTGGATCCTAAAGGACACCGAAGTAGGTAATAAACGTGAGTGCTGTAAAGACTCATTTCCCACTGCACCACATGTGTTCTGGGAATTGCTATCTTACTGTTCCTAATTTCCCCATGCTGTTGTCAGCTTAAAAGAGAAGTATAGGTTTTAAATGAGAACAGGCTAATTTTGGAAGAGTGGGATGCAGTAACACTTTCGCTTAGAGAGCATTTACTTGTTTCTGTCTATTTTCGGGTTTTCTATTTCACTCATCATTACAGCTGGTTGGAACATTTTCAAGAAAATGAAATTTCATCATGGAGATGGATCAGTTTCAATGAAGTTTTCAGACAGAAAGGAAGTTGAGAGTGACTCCACTCTACAGCCAAGTGGTTAGGGCACTGGTCTCAGATGTGGGAGACCCAGGTACAAGTCCGTTACTCTGCCTGAATAAAGAAGAGTTTTTAAATCCACAATCACTCTGAATCAGAAACATGGACTTGAACCTGAGTCTCTCCCATCCTAGGTCAAACACACCCAGTTTGATCCAAAAATGGACATTTCTATACAAGTCTCTTGTCACAAAAATGTTGAAAAGGTTTTGTTTTCCTTCCAATACTGGATGCAAACAAATTTTGAAACCTCAAAAATTGCTGGAAAATTGAATCGTCATCCTCTAGTCAGCTCTACTCATCACTAAAGCTCTGAAAACAATGGAAATCAGGCCCCTAGGTGCTTATGAAAATCTTACCAGCCACCTTGTTTAGAGGCCTAAAGCTAAAAATCTTTACAAATTCAGCGCCAGGTGTGTCTAGAGATACTGATGCGAATGTCACCAAGTTCTAGCTCTCTAATGAAAATCAGAACTAAACATTTGAACTAGCAACAGAAGCTTACGGTGAGACCTTGTGGGACTGGAGCACAGGGGAAATATGCTCACAACAGCCCATCCCATTGTGGAGCCAGTTGGCACAAACCTGAGCTTCTACATTGAAGCTACCTTCAGACATTGGCACAATGAGATACAGAAAGAGTCTAGAGATGCTCAGAGTGTAAATTGCTGTGGCCGGAACCTTGTTAGGGAAGAAGAGACAAATCTCCTAGTAACATAGAGGAGGAAGATGACATGTGTGCCACTGATGCTACATGGTGTCCATGTCATCTCACTGTGAAAAGTATTTTTCTGAGAAAATCAGTTGTGCTTTGCCACTTTCAAAGTCCTGTTAGATCAGAATGACTGGTCCTACTGTAACTCTAAACAGTCTTCTCCAGCTATGTGATGTAAGTGAATTAAAACAAAAACACCAGATCACCTGTGGGTGAACTCTTATCACACAGCTATCACTCTATATCTGACCTCCCAGTCCTCATCCTCAAAGGAAACCTGCACAACATTTTCAAAAGATGAGCCTGGGAGCTTAAATTCATAACTTTGCCAGACACTAAAAATCATAGACTGAATGGAGACAGGATTTATGTATTTATGGCTTATTTCAACAGTCTGTAACCCACTAATCCCCTCTTTTTGTCCTATGACTGGAGGGGTATTCATGGGCCACTCTACTTGAATGTGTGCTAACTACTTATATTAAACAATCTCTTCCACATTCCATTTAGCTCTGATGCTAGTCCTAAGTGCTGTTATCCACCTGTAGAGTTTCAGCACTTTTATTTTTCCCGGTTCCCTTCCCTCTCAGTTCCGAAAAGGTTGCTCTCGTTTTGGTTCAATTATGTGCAGTTGGCACCTTTGGATCACACATGTGCTCCAGAATATTTTGCTCCAGTTCATGGGACACCTCTTTTGAAGCTCACCTGATTCAAATGCAAATGATTCTGGATTGCTTCAGGAAAACAAAAATGGATGTTGCAGAAACAGTGAGGGGAAAGACACCAGTAGGAAACTAATTGGGAAGAAGAGAACAGTGAGTGATTTTTCCCCCCAAAATGAGGCACCATATCTTGTCTTTGCCTATAGTGCAAACAAACATAGGGCTGTTCTAGCGATACATTTATTGTTTGTTTTCATTTATTCCAGGGCCAGCCTACAACATTTTGTTATCAGAGGTGGGGAGCTCAAATGACACCTCCATGCCCCCTCATCTGGACCTTTGAAAGGTCTCTTGTGCCCTCCTTCCTCCAGCACAGCAGTCCACCGTCTCTGTGCATCTAGAACAGAGAGAATACATGTGCAGCAGCAGCAGACACAATTTTCTACACTCTGGGTCATAGTGGCAACCCCCTCAAACACACAGTCTGGCACCTGAGGCAGCTTCCTCAGTTCGTTTCATGACACGGCCAGCCCTATTTATTCTCACTATGGCTGAAAGAAGCATTTTACCAGGGATCCATGTACTCAGGAGATGAAAAACAAGCATGAAGTCTCCCACTGGCTATTAACTGGCGAGTTGGTTGGTTGTAGATTTGGTATCCCTGAACCCAAGTGATTCCTGGCTACCCTAATGGACTCTCAGGGCCCTCGGAAACTGATGCCATTTAAAGCAGCTTTAACCCTGATCCAATTTGTGAGAAGAGGAGTGGGGGAGGGGAATAGACTACTACAGAGCTGCTCAGAGTCAGGGAAGGGCAAAGGGCATCTTTCTACCTCTTTGATGATGGATGAGGATCTGGGCCACTGTATTTATTGGCTTAATTTTATCAGTCTTGTAGATTTCTCATTTAATAAAATTAAGCCCTTAATTAAGGGCTTGTGTGGACTTGGTGAGCTTATTAAACAAAATGGAGATCTTGCTTGCCAACTGGGTTTTTCCAATTTCTCATAATGATATCTGTACCTTCTGTATGCAAATCAGATATACTCATCATGAAGTTTATCATTATAAACTCCAATTCACAGCTCAGTGCTCTCAAGTTATTTTTGATTATTTTTCCAGACACTGTTTGCCACCTTCTCATCAGCTGCTGTAAGACTTTGAGAGTGAGAGCATCCCCCAAAAATAGTCCTGAGTCTTGACTTAGGTCATGTACTTAAAAGATTCTCTTTGAAACATTTGTTGTTGGCAATTTGTCAGTTCATTTTATACACACACTCAGAAACAAGACCCTCAAGCCATTGATAGGAACACAAGTTGTGTGTGGTGACTAGATGCAGTATCAGAATCACAGTCAATTCTGCAGGGGTGAATTTGTACGGGAGATATGGTGGGAAGAATTTGTGCCATAGAAGTTAGAAATATAAAAGATCCATTGGTCATTAACCCATCTTCCTTCCTTTTAGGAATTTTTCCTGCAATATATTTTTCTCTAGTGATTTGTGCAGTCAACTTTTAAATATTCCACATGAAATGGATCCCACCACACTCCTTGGAAGATTTTTCCATAAAGGTCTTATTGAAACTGAGAATTTTCTGTTTTCAGTCTTCATTTATCCTTTTCTTTTGTTAAATTTCAAGGAATTTCTCCACCTCTAAAACTGCGCCAGCAATGTCTATTACAAATTTGAAAATGCTTCTTGGGCAACCATATTACCAGATTGCTTGAGTATCACACAATATTATAATGCTTTTATTTCTTTTAAACCTCTTTTCGCTACAGCACCCAGTCAGCTTTGGAAGTAACTGGGGACTAGAGAGAGGTAAGAAAAAGTAAGCCGCCCTTGGTTTGCATTGACTTGTGCCTCTGGTTTGGATTATGTCCACTTTGCACAGGTGCAGATGACTAAACAACGTGCAAGACAGGGGAAAATATGTTACATTAAGTGGAAGTCTTGAAGATTGGTTAGAAGAAAGAGTTCAGCAGAGACAGAGAAACTGGAAGCTTGAGAAAAAGTGAAACTAGAAGGCCAGGGAAAGGATGGACCAAGACCTGGAGCAGGCAGAATGTAGCTACATATCTGCATTCACCTCTTTGCAGATATAACCTTTTCAAAGAAACAGTGCATGCACCGTTCTTTGCCTAATTCACATTGCAGCAACTATACACATTTCAGTGACAGATCATCTTGATCACCTCCAAATTAGTTTGGAGACAAAAAAATAAAGAAAATTTTTTAAAAATTATTTTTCCTCATGTAAGAAAAAAAGCAAATTGGTTTTGGTTTTGAAATATGACAAAACATCCTTATCTTGCATGCTGCTAACTTATTCTAAGAGAAAATATTTACTGTAATACCCTTAATCTCTTAAAATGTTAGGAAAGCCAACAGTAATGATTCAGTCTTGTATCCTTGCCAGGATAACTAGGACAATCGTAATTCAAAGATTTGCTGTAAATGCCTGAAAGGGAAAAGGGAAAAGAAAGCAGAAAACTATGTAACCTGAATAAGGGAGGCAATCTAGTGACAGAGGACGTGGAAAAAGCAAATGTACTCAATGCTTTTTTTGCCTCTGTCTTCACAAACAAGGTCAGCTCCCAGACTACTGCACTAGGCAGCACAGCATGGGGAGGAGGTGACCAGCCCTCTGTGGAGAAAAAAGTGGTTCCGGACTATTTAGAAAAGCTGGATGAGCACAAGTGCATGGCCACAGATCTGTTGCATCTGAGGGTGCTAAAGGAGTTGGCGGATGTGATTGTAGAGCCATTGGCCATTATCTCTGAGAACTCATGGCGATCGGGGGGAGGTCCCGGATGACTGGAAAAAGGCAAATGTAGTGCCTGTCTTTAAAAAAGGAAAGGAGGAGGATCCATTTGTCCCCAGAATGTGGGGCTGCTGGTGGTGATATTGGGAAACTGGAGTGTCTAAGGGAATTGCTTGTGTGACTTGTTGTTAGCCAGTGAGGCAAAACCAAAGTCTTCTCTGTTTGGCTGGTTTGGTTTGCCTTAGAGGTGGAGAAACTCCAGCCTAGGGCTGTAACTGCCCTGTTTGAAGCAATTTGTCCTGACTTGGCACTCTCATTTGGGTCCCACCAGGAACAGGACCATCACAGGAGGTTATGGAATCTCCATTGTCAGTGATTTTTCAGAGCAGATTAGAAAAACACCTGTCAGGGATGGTCTAGATAATACTTAGTCCTGCCATGGGTGCAGGGGACTGGACTAGATGACCTCTCAAGGTCTCTTCCAGTCATATGATTCTATGATCCTACGTGATGAGGCTCTGTTAGTGCTCATGTGCACAAACATGCAAGCAAGACCACTTCCTTTATTTTATGCATGTCATGCTGTAGTGCTATATGATGTCTTCCAGCAGTGAGAAGGCATTCCTTGAGGGATTTTCTTGTCTCTGGGAGTGAGGTGATCTCTCAGATGGAGCCCTTAAAAAGAAAGGGACACAAAGCTCAAAATTCCTAGGGCCAGATTTTGACCCAGTAAGCATCAGTTTTCAATGTAGTCACACTTGGACATATTTGGAGTTAGTCTGCCCCTAAGCTTTGGAAAGGAGGAGGTGAGGAATGATGGTAGTGTTGAGCCATCTTTGTGCTTTCTGTATTTTGGGTCCTGCCTGGTCCCCAGTGCAAGTCTACTTCAATTTGAGCTTTGCTTCTCATGGTCCCAGGAGCAGAATATGCCCATGGTGAAAGGCATTCTGGCCACATCTCAAATATGCCCCTGAACTGAGTGTCTGGGAGAAACGACAGTGTAAGGCCTTTCTACATTGACCAGATAGGCCCCCTGTATGGGGAACAGCCTCAAGGAATTGTTAGCATTCACTCTATCTGAGGCCTTAGTGTAACTGAGAATCAGATCAACATGGTTCAAGCTTACTAAAGGTGAGGATCATCCCTGACAGCATGCTCAGAAGAAATTATAAAGTAGCTCTACAGATATCTCTTTCAGCCACATGAAATGCCTATTAATGTGTCTTAAATTGCTTGGTCGCATGAGCACAGAGTGTTTCCCATTATCCCAACGCATTGTGCATTGTTGGCCCACACAGTATTTTCTTTAGAATTGATATATCCCTAATATGTTTCTAATTTATAGAAATGGAAATATGTATCAAATTATAAAACATAGTACAAACTGAGAGACTCATGTTGTTTCAGATGTGGTGGATAAGAACAAGAAGTCCTTGACCTTTGTTACACATCAGAGAAAGGAAAACAAAATATTTACAACATAATAGTTTTGTGGGAGACTCCGGCTATGTCAGAATCAAGTCCTGGCACACAAGCAACAGACTGAGGAAGGTCAAGACAAAATGGATTTTCCTCACAAAGTACACATTTCCTGGAATGGTTAATGGTATCAGCAATTCAGTGTGAAATATGGAAAGTGCAGGGTTGTTCTGACTACTGTGGGAGCTGCTGGATGCCCAAACACTTTACAGACTCAGGCTAAGTGTGTCCGGATTGGTTGGTAGTGATCAATCTATTGGGGATCGATTTATTGTTTCTAGTGTAGATGCAATAAATCAATCCCTGAGTGCTCTCCCCATTGACTCCAGAATTCCACATCCACGAGAGGCGGAAGCAGAGTCAACGGTGGAGCGGCAGCGGTTGAATCGCCGCCGTGAGGATGCCCAGGTAAGATGAAGTTGCGTATCTTAGGTCAACCCACCTCCCAGTGTAGACTTGGCCTTAGCAACCTAATTTTAGGCACCCACTTTTCAAATCTTGGCTGATAGACAGGGATCATAATCATGAAATCCTCAGACCGATCAATACCACCAAAAACCATCAAGACCACCAAAGTCTGTCTATTTATTGAACATCTGTTGATTTTGTGTGACTCACAGATTGAGCTGGAACAGTCAAATGCCTTATTATAGTCCCTGTGGATTTTCGTTTGTGTTTCAGACTGACAGGTAACAGGATCACCAGCCCACCACAGTTTTTGCATGTTTTAAAGTATGACGTATGTGGTTCAGCAGCGAGCCCAAGGTGTCATCTAACTCAGTGTTTCAATAGGCTGACAGAGAATACTTGACCTTGAAGAGTAAGAATGTGCAGAGAGGGAAGATGAGTTTTCCTTGCTTTAGACAAGGGGTAGGGAACCTTTTTTTGTATCATGGGAACAGAGAGAGAAAAAATCAATCATGGGCCACTCACCTGTCAGGGGAGAGGGTCCATGGAGGCTTGGGGCTTCAGGTTGAGCCAGGGCTTGCAGCTCCAGCCTTGTGGGCAATGCGGGGGCACCGTGAGCCAGATGAAATTAAGCAATGGGGCTGGATCCAGCCCGCAGGTTCCCCACCCCTGCTTTAGACTGTAATACAATTTTCAGTGCCTCCTGGCCTCCTAATCACCTTTGATGATCACCTTGGGGGGTTGTGACCCACCAGCTGAGAAATACTCATCCACCCAAGTTCTTGTCTGGTAGGTAAATGTTTGGGTCTTACTTGCCGTTAGGTCATGCGTAATGATTGGATTCTTGACTTATGATCTAGCACTGATGATCAACGCAGTTTTGAGTATGGGCGAGTTCTATTTTTACCATGTGTGAAATGGATTTAAAGACTTCTTCTTGTCAAATTGCTGTTTTTCCAGTGTTTGCTCTTGCCCATGAGAGCTGGGATTGTGGAAGGAGTATTGAATGAGGCATACACCAAATAACATGAGAACTCCAGAGCTGCTCAAGGCACTCACTTGTGCTGTGGTTAAAAGCAGAGTTTGAGAATAATGGTTTATTTAGCTTCTCTTAACATATCCATCACTGTGGTGTCTGAATGACACTCACTAGTCAGTGCATTAAATGAGTGACTAACATCTGTCATGTTTTTCTTTCTTCCTTCCCCTATAACCAAAGGGAAAACTGGTGTATTTTTTAAATGCTTATTAATGATAATTTCTGTGGTTAGGTGAGGGAACACCAGTGAGTGTCCTATTTTACTCATGGAGCCCAAGTCCAGACATCAGACTTGAACTGAGGCCTCGCAAATCCTTTGTGAGTGCTCTAATCACTAGCTAAAAGTACTAAGCCACACACTAAGCACAGCCATCTCCTCATTTGGTGGCACTGTTTTGTAAAACAACTGATCTGTCAGGTGGCCTCTGGCAACACTTACTGGATTGTGCCCACAGATGAGAAAGGCAGGAGAACACCCTGGTTTGAGCACTCCACTGAGATAGGTGCCCAGGTGCTTAGACTGAAGCAACTGTACTCATGCTAATTGGCAGAAACATAGGTGCCTCCGGTAATTTAATGCTGGAAATTTAGGCGTCTATAGCTTTAGGTGGCATACAAGCAAAGATTTTGAGGATCTTAATGATACTTAAATGTTGGCCTTTGGTACCTACATTGGTAATTGTTCCATTTGTGAATCTAGCTCCTACTTTCTCTGTGCCTCAGATTTGTAAACCTGGGATTATACTACTTCCAATGGTGGTGAGGCTAAATATAGCAAAGATTATGAGACAGTCGGATATTATGGTAATGAAGGCCATAAGAGTACCTAAGATTTAACCGAAGATTGAAGAATTCCATCAGGTAGTAACTATAGGAGAAAACAATGCTGACTCAGAAGATGCTGATCACATCTCTAGACAGTGCTTAATTTGAGAGCCAGTACCTGTAGGCTAGGCAATTCATAGCCTAGAATTTCTGGGTTTGCTGCATCAGTTATGAGTGTAAAAATATTGCTTGAGCCCCAGCATCTAATTACTTGAGCCAAGATATAACTTTCATTACAAATTAAGAACTGTCTATAGATTATATATGGTATAGTGAGGCAGAGTGGCCTCCCACCAAACTGGATAGTGAGGGACCAATCCTCTCCTCCTGATGGGCAGAGCCAAGCCTGCCCCTCTCCCTCATGTAAGTTCCAGGGCAGGACAGAAGTATAAGAGGAGCTCATTTTGTGCTGTCATCTCTTCCCAGAGCTGAAGAATCCTAGACCATCAACTGAGCCAATCAGCGCTCTACTGAACGAAGAGCCAGAGGATGCCAAGAAGTGGCTGAACCAACCGTGAGATGGAGCCCCCATTCAAACTAAGTGGAATGGGAAGTAGCCTAGGGGAACCAGACTTCAGTCCAGTCATGCTGCCAGGAAACAAGGCAGCATATTTCAATGATTTCCCCAAAGACCCCGTGGTGGGATAACCCACCAATAACAGGGCATGAAGTAGGGTGATCCCAAGTCCCCATACGCTCTGCTGTCAACCCCACTCCTGGGGTGGTGGCCTACTCACCTGAGGCCAGAAGGCCATACTATAGACTTTTATATTGCTCTCTGCCCTTTCCAGAACACTTGGGCTAAAGACCGCTCATTGCTCTGCTCTTCCCAGAGGGCTAGCATCCTAGATGGTTGCTTGCTGTCAGCTCTAGTCAGGAAATTCAGGGTTAGCAGTTACTTATTGCTCTGTCCCACCCAAGGGGTCAGAGTCCCAAACTGTTAACTGTGGTTTGCCTTGCCTGGAGGCTGAAAACCATAGACTGTTGATTGCTTAGCCTTGACCATCGGGGCACGAGCCCCAATATCATTACCTCACACATGGAGGTGGAGTAGCTTCCCTACCCACTGAATAGTGAAGAACCACTACATATGGTCTGTCAGAACTGCAGAAAATTGGATTCTGTTCCCAGCTCTGCAGTAACATATTTGTCATCTTGGACAGGTTGCCTCAGGCTTCAGTTTTTTCATCTGAAAAACTGAGATTGTGATACATACTCTTATATGTAAACTGCTTTAATACACAAAAGTGAAAAATCCTGGTATACAAATTCATTAATTACTACTATACTCCTACCTTCCATTCCAGCTCTTTCAGAAACATTAGAAAACTGAGCAAACAAGTCATTTGAAGAAGAAAATGTTGCATAAACCCATAAAGAATCCAAGGAAACTATTGGTGAAATGACTGCAATGATACAGATTTACTAAAAACTTTTGAAAAGCAGATCTCAAGAACAACGTTCCAAATACAGACGGAAAAAAAGTCTTCTGAATGTGTCCACTGTAAAGAGAAGGCACCTAGGGAATAAAGTCTTTAGGACTTTGTTAGCAACAGTGCTTTTGATAAGAATAAGGAGGAAAAAGCTACAGAGGTTTGTATTTATTAGTTCTTGAACAGTTTGTGTAGCACTGAGGAAGGGAGGTAGGGACACATCTATTTGAAAGAGAGGCAGGATTATCCAGTGGTTAGGGTGACAGACTGAGAGTTGGAATCTTGATTCAGATCCCTGTTCTGCGACAAGCTTCCTGTGACATTTTAGGCAAGGTCACAATCTGTCTGTCCCTCAATCCCCCATCTGTAAAATGGGGATAATAGCACCGCCCTATCCCCAGAGAAGTTGTGATGATAAATACGTTAAAGATTGCAATCTGAAATGCCCAGTAGTACTGGATTTGGTCTAATATATGAGCTCTAATAGGGTAGAGCATGCTGTTAATAGAAAGAGCATTAACCCTGTGCCTGGGTATGTGGTTGAATTTACATCCACAAGACACCACACAAAGTGCCACCAGGGACATGAAAACTGTGTATAGAAATAAAAAATAATGTTAAAATGATCTTGAGTTTTTCCCATGCAGCCAGTGTCTATTGTATCAAGTAAGGAAACCTGGATTTCCAGGAATCTTTAAAGTTTTTCCTTAAGGAAAACTTGGGATAATTTCTCACATAAGAGATACAGGTGTTCATTAGTAATTATTATGCAGGCCAAGCACACAGGAAAGTCTGTAAAGAGGGAAGTGTGTGACCAGAGCAGTAAGGCTACGTGAGAGGTAAGGATGGCCAATCTACCCCTCCCTCCCAAAGATATATTGCAATGCTATGCTGAAATTCAGCACAAGAGAGTGACTTAATGCTCCTGTCATTTATAACTCTATGTTTCAGGTAACTAACTCACTTCATGTCTTTCAGCTAAGGGCTTCCATGCCTCTAAAAGATTCCCAATGCAAAACAAATAGCAAGCAGCCAAAAGCCTCTGCATGCTGTGGAGCCATATTCCTGCAGGAGTAACACTGATCTCACCATAAACTAGCAACTTCAGGTGGAGTTGAGGATTCCATCACTCAGCTCTATAACTTTTCTATGTATATTCTTATTTTTAGAATTTGATGCTTCCAGAATTTGTATTTTGTGCTTCTAATATGCTGTGCATTTGGTGTATAACATTGCACAAGGGGCAACTCTGAGGAGAGTTAAACATTTTGTACTTGCCTTATTTCTACAGAGGCCATTTTAAAAAAATTACCTCTAAAAGTAAAATCTGAGGAGTGTTGAAAGTAAGTTTAATATTTGATATATAAGTAACTCAAGCTGCTGTTACCCAAATCTAACAGAAGCCATTTGTTTTTAACTAGTTTCACTGAAATCTATTGTATTTTGTAGTAGACAAAAGGCAGCCACTAACCTAGCCTTTGAGGTTTGTTTTCATTTTAAAATATACATAAATATATATTTTAAACAAGTGGTGATGGTTGTGCCTAAATAAAACATAAAAAAACATATTTTAACAATGTAATGAAGTAACAAGAGCAAAACTATAAGAGTTTAGGTCCTAGAATCTACTCGTCTTCAGATCCATGGCAAAATTCCCACTGACATTGATGGATCCTTCTTTTGTTTATAGAAGATAGTTACTACTATAGGAACTTGAGAGGTTTCTTCCTTCTGTTTTCTAAAAGGAAATTGTCCAGTCTTCACTGGTTATAAAATATTAAGTTTTTGAGAAGGGGTTATGTCCTATATTTATATTAATAAAATTCTTTACAACCACCTGAAGTAAGTATTATTATAACCAGTGCTTTTAATCTTTTCTTGACTAACATTTTTTAATGTCTCCTTATAGGAAGAAGAGTTTAAGTGACTTTACTTATATTAGAATAGGGTTACAAGGAACTGCAAGGATCATCTGGTCTAACCCCCTGCTGAGATGCAGGCTTTGTTGTGTTTAAACCATCCAAGACAGATGGTTACCAAGCCTCTTTTTGAAATCCTCCAGTGAAAGAGCTTTTTTATGCATATTCCTATGCATATTGACAATGTTAAACCAGAAATTCCAATAAACCATTAGTAAAATAAATAAACTGATGACTTGTTGCTCTTAGCAATGACTGAAAAGGAAATTAACAATCTGTGGAAAGTTGTTGAGCATGGAGAAGATACTTCCCTTTGCCCCAACAGTATCTCCAGTGAGGAAAAGGCTCCCTACTGAGCCTAGGAAAATCAGTGTCTTCAATCTGCCAGAGGTTGTCTGTATAGCGATACGAAACATTCTCCTTCAATAGGTCAAAGTCCTATCTTTTGACTAATCATTCTGGGAGCTATGGCAAAGATTTCAGACTTAGTGCTTGATGCTGTCACTGGGCCACCGAGCTGATCTCTAATGGAGCATCTTTCAAAGATTATGGTAGTGCTATTATTTGTGTTATAGTAGCATCTTGAAATCTCTTTTGAAACTGGATTCCCACTGAGTGAGGCACTATGCATATAAGCGCTTGTCTGCACTTAAAACACTAGTGGCACCAGTGCATCTGTGCCACTGCACCACTTCAGTGTAGACACTACCTACATTGAAGGGAGGGATACTCCTGTCAACATAGTTAATCCACTGCCCCAAGAGGTAGTAGCTAGATTAATGGAAGAATTCTTTCGTCGACCTACTGCTGTCTACACAGGGACTTAGGTTGACTTAATTATGCTGCTCTGGGGTGTGGATTTTTCACTCTGCTGACCGAATAAGTTAAACAGACCTCATTTTCTAGTGTAGACCAGGCCTAAGAGACAAACCCTGTCCCCAAAAGTGTATATTCTAAACAGACAGGACCCCCAAATGTGGGAGGGGAAACCGAGGCACAGATAAAGAAACTGACTTGCCCAAAGTTGCGGAACAAGGAATAAGATCCAGATCACCTAATTCCCTATCTATTAAACCATACTGCCTCTCTTTACTTTTCTTTCATATTATATATGCAGATGTACTAAGTAGCATGGGCCTGCTTCTGATCTCACTTACAGAAGCATTAAACCAATGTCATTCCTTTTGGCTTCAGTAGAGTAACTTCTGATTTACATAGATATACACAAAACCAAAAATCAAGGGCCAAATCATTGATCTCAGTTCCATTTTAGATATTTCACAGTGGTGCCAGTGATGCCATTTGAGAGAAGTTGTAGACTTCCAATTAGATTACAGTCTTTGAGTTAAAAGACAACCTAGGCAACTTTAAGACAGACCAGCTTGTCACGTTATTCCCTACAGCAGATTCTGGCCATAATTGCAGCATGAAATAAAATGGAACACATCCTCCAAACATATCAGTGCATTCATATCCAAGACATTGTTAGATAGGAAACAATTTCTGACCCAGAGAAGCAAACATTGGACAGGTAGCTTTGCTAAAATGCAAGCATGATCATTTGAAGAAACATAAATGACTGTTTATTTTAAGGGAGGTATCAGCCACACACACGATGTAAATGCTGATTAATATCTCACTGTTTTGTAAGTGGAATCCACCGTGTGTCAGCAAAGTTTATGGCTGAATTTTTAGCCTACACAAGCTATGTACTACAATACAATTAACCAGATGGTTGGGCAGCAGTTACCTGAATCAGCTGCACTTGGACCACAAACCAAAATAGCATAAGGTCTTGGCGTTCAACTGTGCTGGGCTGTTAGAGGAACCAAAACAATTTTGCCATATTTTCATGTTCTTTACCTTTCTATATGCTGGTTTTCAGCTCCCTGCTCATAGGATACCATTTAAATTTAAGTAAGTCTGTTTTCAGACATTTCCCAATTTTCGTTCCCATTTTACTCGTTATAGTACTTTCCATACTATTAACGGCTATTACAATACAGCAAAATGTTATGTTATGAAGCTACCTTTAGGTGTCAGTAGTGAACTTTTCATTTAGTGGAAATATCAAATAGCTATGCTGGCTATTTATTTTCTGAGTTGTTCCCTACAAGTGTTTAGAGTGCTTTTTCAGCATCACTAGAGGGGTAGGAACCAGTTACAGAATATCCTTACTGCCTGAAAATGGAGTAATTCTCTTCATAACAATGAATTAAATCAGGAAACTTGCACTCTGTTGAAATACAGCTTTAGGGGCAAGGACGAAAAGAGGACAGAGTGGAAAGAGACCATACATTTACTGTGTAATTATTTTTGGTACACTTGTTAGTGTACATAGAAAAGGCCTGTTATGCACTGATTAAATCTGTGTAGCCGTTATTCAAAGAAATTGGGTAATTAGCTATTACAGCCTGTTCAAATCAAGGCAGTTTTACCCTGTGTATTTTACTGAGGCATGTGACAGTAAGTACTTCATGTTATTTTGATCATTAGACACACTTCCTTTTTCAGCTTCCCATTAGAATTATTAGCACACCATCTAGCACCATTGTAGCAGCTCTGTATCTGCTTAGTGGTACAGCACATTGTCCATCTTTTGATTTCCCTGTCCTGAGCAGGCACAGAATGCATATCATCTGGGCTGAAGTTTGGAAATGTTCCCTAATCTAATGGCATGTACTGCAATTGTTTTACTAAATTTGAGGTCTGTCAACTGATTCTAAACAAATCAATCACAATTAATCACATGATTAAAAATAATCATGATTAATTGTGCTGTTAAACAATAATAGAATACTAGTCATTTAAATATTTTGGATGTTTTTCTTCATTTTCAAATATATTGATTTCAATTATAACATGGAATATGAAGTGTGCAGTGCTCATTTTATAATTTTGATTACAAGTATTTGTACGTAAAATATTAATGAAAAAGAATTTCAGTTCATCTAATACTAATACTGTAATGCAATCTCTTAAACATGAAAGTTATACTTACAGTTGTAGAATTATCAGCCAAAAAAACCTGCACTCAAAAATAAAGCCATGTAAAACTGTAGTGCCTACAAGTTCACTCAGTCCTACTTCTTCTTTAGCCAATCACTCAGACAAACACGTTTGTTTACATTTTCAGGAGATAATGCTGCCTGGTTCCTGTTTACCATTTCACCTGACAATGAGAACAGGCATTCACATGACTCTGCTGTAGCTGGCGTTGCAAGATATTTACATGCCAGATGCGCTAAAGATTCATATATCTGGTCATGCTTCAACCACCATTCTAGAAGACTTGTGTCCATGCCAATGACAGGTTCTCCTCAATAATGATCCAAAGCACTGTGGACTGATGCATGTTCATTTTCATCATATGAGTCAGATGCCACCAGCGGAAGGTTGATTTACTTTTTGGCGGTTTAGGTTTTGTAATTTCTGCATCACAGTGTTGCTCTTTTAAGACTTCTGAAAACATGTTCCACATCTTGTCTCTCACAGGTTTCAGAAGGCACTTCAGATTCTTAAACCTTGGACTGAGTGCTGTAGTTATCTTTTGAAATCACACATTGGTACCGTCTTTGCCTTTTGTCAAATCTCAGTGAAAGTGTTCTTAAAACAAAGAACTATGTGCTGGGCCATCATCCAAGACTGCAATAACATGAAATATGACAAAATGCAGGTAAAATACAGCAGGAGACATACAATTCTCCCTCATCAGCCTGGAAGCATGTCCTCTGGAATGGTGGCCAAAGCATGAAGGGGCATATGAATGTTTAGCATATCTGGCATATAAATACCTTGTGACGCTGTCTACAAAAATACCATGTTCTCACCTTCAGACAGGGTGACCAGACAGCAAATGTGAAAAATTGCGACGAGGGTGGGGGAGTAATAAGAGCCTATATAAGAAAAAGACCTAAAAATCAGGACAGTCCCTATAAAATTGTGACATCTGGTCACCCTAGTTTCAGATGACATTTTAAATAAGAAGCAGGCAGCATTAGCCTCTGTAAATGTAAACAACTGGTTTGCATTAGCAATTGTCTGAACAAGAAGTAGGACTGAGTGAACTTGTAGGCTCTTAAGTTTCACATTGTTTTATTTTTGAGTGCAATTATGTAACAAAAGAAATCTACAACTGTATGATGATATTCACGATAAAGAGATTGTTCTACAGTACTTATATGCGGTGAACTGAGAAATACTAGTTCTTTTGTTTATAATTTTTATAATGCAAATATTTGTAGTAAAAATAATAATAATAAAAAGTGAGCACTGCACACCTTGCATTCTGTGTTGTAATTGAGCTCAATATATTTTAAAATGTAGAAAAACATTGAAAAATATTTAATAAATTTCAATTAGTATTCTACTATTGTTTAACAGTGTGATTAAAACTACGATTAATCACAATTACTTTTTTAATTTGTAATTAATTTTTGAGTTAATTGTGTGAGTTAACTGTGATTAATTAACAGCCTCCTAATTTTGTATCACAACACATTTTTTTACCCCATATGAAAGTATCTAGTGCATGATGTGAAAAGTTTTTGTACTCTTGAGGTAAGTTTTTTCCATCTTGGCTGACATTTTTTTGGCACTCATGCAGAAAATCTGCACCAGAAATCCTAATGCTAGAAAGTCTACCACATGCAGATTGCATGTAGAATTGATATACGAACAGAATACAATTGTATGGTGTGAACGCACGCAATTGTTAGCGCATCATATGTCTATACTGAAACATTGTTCTCATTAATTTGTGCATTGAGAACATGTCTTTTATAAAATATAAGATTCTACAGTAAGGGTTCAGAGCTCAGAGGTAACATTGTAAGATGTGTGTTTGGGACTGTAATATATTTAAGACTTCTAGATTTTGTAGGGTTTATTAATTTCATTTTGGGGGTTATTTTTTACCAGTTTTTTTAGTTTTATTTAGATGTCTAAAAGTCAGGGGTTTTCAGGGCTCTCTTTGTCTACACTGTGACATTCCCTAGTGTCCTTCAACATTATACTGTCTCAAACAGTGCTATATTAAAGCACACTAGGGAAACATCAGAATTCACCAGCAATGCTTATTCGAACTAATTAATATGCCACACATTAGTGTGCAATGACACCTCTATAGTCCCTATTATTGTTCCATGTAGACAAGCCCTCAGATGCAAATAATCATTTCTGGTGTTTTTTGGGTGTTTAGTGGATAAATAATATTTTGTTGGTTTGATTTGATTTCATGTATTGGGGTATTTTATCAGTGTTTCTCAGTTAAAACCTAGAGTCAGAAATCCTATAAATACTGTAGTGCATTTTTGACAGTGCTGAAGGATGATGGGGAATATGTATTTGTGCAATTCAAACTTTCATAACATCCTACTTTAAAGTATACATGTGTCAGCTTCACTGTGTGCATGGTGAGACAGATGTGACTACATGTCAGACTTGACACATGCGGTATGTTAATACTATATTGTTTTTCCTCCACAGTATTTTCGTATTGCTTTCTCTCTCTTTTTCTTTTTAAGACCCAGGTAACTCTGGATTCTCTTAACATGAATTAAGGCAAAACTATCTCTCTCAAGCACAGGTTTCTTATGAGTCTAGCTTTCCCTCACATCATTATAAAACTGATGTTTTTAAACCAACTGTTCCTTGCCATGATTTAGATTTCCTGCCAGTATGAGGCACATCACTAGTGTCCAGAGACTGTCGTCAAAACATAAACTAAGACTGTTTGAACTAGTTCAAACATTAATAGAAATTATCATTCTGTTGAAAATAATTTCTAAACAGTAAACAGAGCTGGATGGAGAATGGAAAGTACTTTTAATGGAAGATTTCAACATTTTTTTATGTTCTGATTAGGAACAAATCTGCTCCCACTCCGCATCCCCCATTGAAATCTTTTTTGCTAGTACATTTCAGGGAGAAAATGTTTGGTGTTGAGCTGCTTATTTTGATTGACATTTTTAAAATCATTGTGATGGAGTGGACTCCCCACACTAGGCTTGTCAAAGCTTAATTAGGACAGTTGGGCCCAATCAGCTAATTAGGCTGCAAGCAGGGGATATTTAGTTTGGAGGCAGCTAATTAAGGACAGGCTTACCAGTGCAGGAACTGGCAGACCATGTATAAAGCCAGATAGCTGCCTGTGGAAAGGCAGGGAAGTAAGCTGTAGACACCTCCTGAGGGGAGAGAGATGAAGGCTGGCAAACCCAGAGAATGGAGAAGCCAGATATGTAGGAAGAAGTCTAAGGAAACAGCAGCAAGTGGAAGGACTATACAAGGACTGGGGCTGCTTGTTATGGGGTCCCTGAGCTGTAACCTAATGTAGTAAGCAGGCCTGGGTTCCCCTACTAGGCACTGGGGAGTGGCAAAGGCATTGGAGGTGCCAGCCAGCCAGATGGTCTGGAAAGACTGTCGAATTCCCCCCAAAAGGAGGACTTTAGTGACCTGGCTGGAGGGCCAAGTCACAGAGAGGAAGCTGCAGACCTGAGAGTGAGCAGGGCGGCAGAGTGAGACAAGACAGGAGAAGACAACATCAGAGGGAGAGCACAAGCTGCCGGAGCTGATCCCCAGGATGGCCAGCAGGTGGTGCTGCTCACAGTGAGTGAACCCCATGACAATAATACAAATTATAAAAATAAAAAACATTTCAGAACCAAAAAACCCTTTTGAAAGGAAATACTGAAATGTTGTTCTGAAAAATGTCAACACTGTACATTTCAATGGGGTCAGAACCTTTCTTGCCCCCCTAACTTCAGCAAAATTCACAATTGCACAAAGCATTTTGATTTAAGTGGACCTGCATTTTGACAGAAAATGGTTCCAGAAAAAATGTTTCCAACCAGCTCTATCAGTAACACTCATCCCAGTATGTTCACAATTATCATGCACAAATAATGACAGTCAATCAATCAGCAGTATCATTGAGAGAGCTACAGCAAGGCTAAGATTTATAAATTCAGAAATGACCATTAGACGTATAGTCTGAAATTCTCTGTCATAAGTTGTTAAACTTCACCCACTAACTTGTCTTTGGCTAAAGCATATCTTCCAGAAAAGCGCTTAGTCTTGATCTGAAGGCACCAAGTGATGGAGAATCCATTACTTTCCTGGTTAGCTGGTACCAAAGTTTAATCACCGTCACTTGAAAAAAAGTGTGCCTTATTTGTCTAGTTTCAGCTTCCAGTCTCTGGTTTTCACTGTGCCATTCTCTTCTAGATTAAAGAGCTGGTAACTAGACCCTAATCAAGTCACCTTTCAGTCTGCTTTTGGATTAAACTAAACAGATTGAGCTGTAAGTCTCACTATGAGGCATTTTCTCTAGCTTTATTCTGCATCTGCTCCAATTTTACAACATCCTTTTTAAAACAACGACACCAGAATTGCATGCAATATTCCAGTGTCAGTCTCACCAATGCCATATTCTGAAATCAAAATCACCTCTCTACTTCTATTCCTCTGTTTATATAGCTAAGAATCACATTAGCCCTTTAGTCACAGCACTGTACTGTACATATTTCAGTTGCTTTCCATTATGGCCCCTAAACCCTTCTCAGAGTCACGGTTTTCCAGGATATAGTTCCCCTTTCTGTGGATATGGCCTGCACTCCTTTTTCATCATGTTTTTGGGAATGATTGTTTTAACAGTCAATCTCAGAGAGGCTAAATTAGAAGAGAAGGATGTATACTACATCTTTTTCCAGCCAGAGCTGGCTGAATTCACCCGACCACCAGTGTAGAGCCTAGTGGGCGAAAGCAGAAGGCAGCTGAATCCTTCACTTTGCCAGCTTCAGGGGATCAGTGATGTCTAAAAATGGGATTGTTATAGCAACCAGGGGCATATGCTGATTTGGCACATAGCCATGGCAGGTGCGGATTCTATAGAACCCTCCCTGGAGCTTGTGACAGAGCGCATCTTTACCCAGATTTCCTGAGGGAGAGTTGTCCTGGAGGCACCACTTGCCTTCTCTCCTCTCGGTGCATTTCTTAAGAAGTCAGCTAGCACCAATGAGGTCAATCTGTCCCAGTTGCTTTAAATCATCAGGTAATAGGTCTTCTGCAACAGTGTCTTACACAGAAGGCCAATTCATCTCTTTCCTTAAAACTCACAGAGGGAATATGAAGGCTCTCAAAGATAAACCATCAAAACAAAAATGTATTGTACACTAGAAAAAAGGTACAGGGGAAGATGGAGTTATCTGCACTGCTCTATGACTTTATCTTATCATCCAGTTTGCTAGTGTGTGTGTGAGAGAGAGAAAGAACTGTTTTGTCTGGGCACTTTAGAATTTAAGCTTCTTGAAACCAAGATTGTGTCTATGTTTTGTACATCAATGGTGCTCAATTAAAAAAAATAGTGGTAGCCATTTTTTTTGATGGATTTGTTCTTAATTCCTGATTATGACACTTAATTTCAGAAAGATATAGTCTGAGCATAAATAGGGTTAAACAGTAGAGATGAAGAAACTTCATCCGTCAAACTGGAGATTATTCTAGCTTTCCTAAAACAAAGAAAGCAGTTACTTTAATAAACTCATGTAAAAATTTGTGTTTTTAGGGGTTAGAAATCTTTTAAAGTGCAGATAATTCTTTTTGTGTTGTAAAAAGCTGTCTTTTAAATGATCTGTAGAAAGGATGTCCATGGCAGCAGTGAAAATATACCAGCTTAATAAATTGCATCTCTGTCTCTCACACACGTGAAATATTTCCCTTTGTGACCTTGTTTTATTACATGTTTAATGCACTTGTATCCTTGAGATGCTGAAATGTATTCATCAATACAGTACGTAAAAAGACTTGGATAACATGAATATGCCATCAATTGTCTTAAGAGTTTGCAATTTATGCAAATATAGTGTAAAGGAATTTAAGAAATATGACCAGACTATTTTCTTGTAAGGAGCAATGGAGTTTTGACTATGTATATCATTGTAACGTTCATAGATTCTGATCTTAATTCATGAACAAGCTCCTGAGGGGCAGTGAGGTCCTGGCCCGTGACTAGGGCTCCTAGGCACTACAGTAATACAGTTTTGTAATTATAATGTAATGATTACATCATCCTAATGTATATTGTAGACCAAGCCTGCACAACTCAGAAAGCAGCGAGGGCCATATTACTGCAAAAAACTCAGCTGTGGGCTGAAAAGCCCCACCCCCATCCACTTCCCCCCAACCCACCGTTTGGCTTGCCCCACCCCTACTCATCCACCATGGGCCGCACAGTGAGCCTGTGTGGGCCGCATGTGGCCCCGGGGCCGCATGTTGTGCAGGTCTATTGTAGATGTTTTCAAAAGCATCACGTAAAATATTATGGTATTCTGACCAGTGGAAAAAAGGCATCTGCATCCTTAAAATGGCAAGAATACTAGTACATTTGCATATACAATGCCTCTGGGAAGAGTCAAGCTCACCCTGTGGAAGCAGGCATCAACAATGGGATTCCAGGTGTACATTGGAGGAAAGGATGTGGGACAGTGAGAAGATGTTGCACTCAGCTATAGTAAAAATTCCCAGTAAACATTGGAGTCTGCAGCTTGAATAAACTTAAACAAACATTTGTGTATGCCAGAGAGATTTATTGAGGGTGTAGCAAATGTTGTGGTAAAGTACTGTAGTGTTTCCCAGCCTGGGCAGAGCACCAGCTGGATCGATGCCTTGCAGTATGCACACACTAATTCACAAAGGAATAAGGGGGCTACCGAAAAGCATGCTCTTCTCTTCCCCTTGAAGTAGTGAAGTGTTTTCTGTAATCATTATTTCTTGTTGTTCCCTGTCACTATGGACCCGAAGCACATTTTTGGTGCTAAACAAATAAATGATTATATTAATGCTTTTTTCCCCTGCTGGGCAAGATTAAGATCGAAGGTGAAGAAAGAAGAAAACAGTCTTGAATTACAAAGAAAAAGCAGCTCTTATTTTTTTCTTGGCCACAGTAAAATTGTCAAAAAGCCGAGATACAGCAGTCAATTGCTGGGCCAAGAGGGTTTCTCACAGCTCATGTGTTGACTAGCCTTCATTTTCTGGAAAAAGATTACATTCTACATAGTTTACCTCTTTAATAGATCTTACAGAGCTGACCTTTTCTTGGGCCCTTTCCTGGATCTATTAACCGTGACACTGGGTTCCATCTAGGCCATTGGCCTCTAGCATTAATTTTAAATAGTTTTGTTAATGTTTTCCAGTTTTTGTTGGCACTCCCTGCAGAGTTCTACGATGGATTCCATCTGAACCTGATGTCTGGCTAGTCTTCAGATATTCAGTTCCCTGGTTCCACTCTTCTGGCAAGAATGTGATTGTCTTCAGGTTTTCCCCATCTCTCCCCTTTTTGAGATACGTTTTTCCCATCTGGCATCTGCATTTCATCTCTCTTTATTGAACTAAAGGTAAATAATTAAGTTTTAAAGAATTCTAGGAATAGTCCGTGCTCCGCTTAAAAACCAGAACCAGCCTGGACTTCATTTTTTTTCAAACTTCTTCTTTCCTTCTTTTTTTTTATTTTTTAACTACTTCTTCCCTTCCTGCAAAACACATCTGACTTTATTCTACTCTACGGTCTGCAGTCTCTCTTGGCCAGAACCAGTTCAGTACTAGTTCAGACAGCCTAGCAGTCCTGCATAAGCTACTGTTATGTCTCTTTCAAACAAGATAGTAAATTCATTGTGTCTTTTACGGTATGCTTGTACCGTGATTAACATAATGGGGCTCTGTCCCAGCCTTTACTCAATACTTAATTCAAGTAAGGAGTTATAATAAAAAATAGCAGTATGTCACAACCTTCAAGACTCAACTGTCAAGTTAATGATAGAGTCCAGCCAATTCAATACCAGACAGCAAGTGTGAAAAATCAGGCCAGAGAGTGGCCGGTAATAGGCACTTATATAATACAAAGCCTGGCATATAGGGCCTGTCTCTATAAAATTGGGACATTTAGTCACCCTAGAGCAGACTAGCCTGAACTGATGGCTAGGAACTCAATTCAGGCAAATTGTGTCACCTGGATAATCAGTCAGAATCATAAGCTTTAAGGCCAGAAGGGACCACTGTATTATCTAGACAGATCTCCTGTGTAACAGAGAGCATACAATTTCATCCAGTACTCCTGTATTGAGCCCACGAGATTGGGTCTAGCTAAACAAAATCTGTGACAGAAATGGCAGTTTCTTGAAATATCTTTGGGAAATTTTACTCTGTTAAGTTTATATATTATTGTGGGCCAGGGATTGCATGTAATTCCATGGATCAGGATGCCCATAATTCCTTCAGAAACTAAGAACTCTGTATGGGTGGATATGGTGGGGAGGGAGATTGGGCACATTATCTCAGGTTATAACACCTTCAGAGAAGTATCACCACTTGGAGAGACTTGCCTATACTAGTTCAACAGACAAGGAATGGACTTTAGCCTGAGTTTAGACTGACTCAAGACCTTGTATCGAAAGGGAGCTCCAGCCTTTCTTTGGAAGGGTAGCAAAGACTTTGGCCTACTTAAACCCTATGAGTCTGATGGGTAGCCTCTGGTAAGCTTTTGGCATACATATAGGAACTTTTATTTTCTCTGAAATGCTTTCACCTTAAGAATAAATGTGCTTGCTTAGAAAGAGCTTTGTGTTGACTTGTGACTGCTGGCAATTACAGATATTCATAGCCTTCAAAGAGAAACTAAAGTGCATATGCTGGGCCATTTAGGTAGTCTGGCTTGCTGGAGATATCACAGTATAGGCAGGGAACTGTGTAACCTAGCAAAAACCCTTTCAGCAATCAGAGAGACATAGATCTCTTCCCAACAGAGGTATCGATCAAGGAGCCAGGAACAGCAAGTGAGTGTCCTTGAGGGTCAACAGATGGGGAATACAGGTGCAGTTGCCCTGAACTGTGAAAGACCTCCAGTCTGATTTGAAGACATGAAAAGATAGAGAAGCCATCATTTCTCTTGGTAGTTTCCTCCAATGATTAATCAGCCTTTCTGTTAAAAAATTGTGCCTTTAAAGCCCACCCTGGATCTTAGCCACCTAGAAGTGCGAGTGTATTTGGAGTGCAAAAACAGCTGCAAAATTCATGAGCAAGTGGCAAGAACTGTTCTCACTCACAGCATGAATCTGGCAGAATCACTAGTAATGAGCAATTCAGTCAAGTTTAAGACTCCCCATGTGGCCAGCCTCAACCTGATTGCCCATATTTGCATTCATGACCTCAATCCAGACTCCACAGACTTGTTTGGCTGGTGCCTTTATCTATACCCCAGTCTCATGTTGACACTGAATTATTTATTCTAATGCTACAGCTGGAGCAGATGCAATGGAAGTGTGGAGCAGAGTGTTTCCAGCATGATGAATACATAGCACCTTTTATTGCCTTGATAGCTCTGACAATGGCCTCATATACATGTGCAGCGGGAGAGTTAACCAAACAGATACAATCATAGTGTCTGAAATTGCACTTGGGGCAGGAAAGCTAGGAATTTTTGTTATCATAAGCCACCATTCTTTCATCTGGTCAATAGGATGCTGACAGAGCTAAAATAATTGGTGTTGATATCTTTAACCATTGCTTTAGAGATTGGACTGATTGACTTAGTCAGTGAGTTCCAATACTGTACTTCAAATTACAACAAAACTGACTGGAGTTGAAGCTATCTGAGGGCTCATTAAACGAGCAGTCAACCAATCTGTCCCAACACCTTAATGACTTTTCCTTATAAAAGGAGTTCAGGTGCAAGTCAATAGCTGGCAAAATGATCCATGTCAAGAGCTGCTTTCTTGAGCAGAAGATTCATAGCAGCTTCCTTAAGGACTGCTGGCATTTCCATAGGTTTCAACCATTGCTGATTTCAAGCAATCAGCAGTGGACCCATGACTTCCCAAATGGCCTTCAGCAGACAGGAGGCTCAAGCATCTATCTTACAACTTACGAAGCAGAGCATCCTTCGCATCTCATTGAGTGAGACAGATCAAAACTCAACCAGAAGAGAGTCAGCATTTGCTCCCTCAAAAATACACCCTGTATTGATAAAGACAGACAGCCCAAACTGCATTTGAGCAATTTTATCTATGTTGCAATGGGAAAAAAACCTTTGTAATGAGCAGAGCTGGTTGAAAATGCTACTTTCATTAAAATCTTCAAAAAAAAAATTGTTCCAAAGTATTTGAACATAGTTTTCCAAAAAATGAATTACTTTTTAAAAACAAACAGCTATTGGTAAATGAAAAAATGAAACCCTTTTAAAAACCTTTTTTTTCCAAAAAGGCAACCCTGATTAACTAGACTGTCCACTGTCCAGTGTAGTTCTGTTGTGGGAAATGCTAAAGTTGAAGCAAAGAAGCTGTACTTCACTTCTAGCACAGACATAGCAAAACTATATCTCACATTTAAATAGGCTTCTGCAACCTGTTCTGAAGCAGTCTCCACTCTATAACTGTCAAAGGCCCACTGTAACCCATAGTGACTCAAGCATAGAGCCAGGGACAAGGGAATTTAGCAGCCAAATTTGCCATATCTGGGGATAAAAGCTGTTAGTAAAATTCTACTAGATTACATATGGACTGATCTCTCAGCAAAATAGAACTCTTACCCAAAACCTCCTAAATTTGGGAACTCAGAGGATTAGAAGAGATTGAAGAAGATTCTCTTTTCTCCCCGCATCACAAACAAGCTTACTTGTCCAATTCCAGATATAGCAAAATTTGCAATAATATATTCACCTATTCAAAATCTTTGATGCCTCAGAAGACTCATTAAGATGAAATCCAAACAATAGAGCTCCATCAGAAAGAAAAATAGGATAAGGGCTCTGCTGCACTATTGTGGTGAACCAGTCTAGGTATAGTGCAGTTTGGGTGTAGCAGTGCAATGACTCACCTGGCAGTGCCTTCTGCTGGTTGTCCAGGGAATTAGCTCACCAGCCATCAGAGCACCCTCTGCTGGACAGTGTCTCGCCCTCCACTGCTCCCCCATGTCCCTCCTGGGCCTTGGTGCCATTTAATCTGGGGTGCTTCCCAACTCTGCCTCTAGGCTTCTCCACCCTGGGGAACCCCCAACCCTTTAATCTCCACCTTGCCTCAGTCTACGGCTACTGCCAGTCATCATCAAGCCCCCACTCCCTAGGGCTGACTGCAGTGTAATAGCCAGTCATCATGGGCAAGGGGGTTTGGACCTGCTGCCTTTCCCTGCAGCCCAGTACCCTTTTAGGCCTTCATATCAGGCTGCAGCCTGGGAGGTCACCAGGCTTATAACAGGACCAGGTGTGACCTGATTGGGGCGTGGCTCAGCTGGGGCTGCTTCTCCAATCAGCCTAGCCCTTACTCTCAGACCAGCCTGCTCCAAGGGCTGGCTTTTAACTCTTTCAGGCCTGGAGTGGGTAACAACCCTGCTACGCTGGGGCTAACAATAACAAAAACCATGGAGTAAAAATCCTCACAAGCTCTCAAGTCTCTTTGACATTCAATGAGATGTAGGTTTCTAAGTCACTGGGGACAAAATTTTCCAGAGTGTGTATGTTATTAACAGATTCCAATTTACTCCACCCAAGACTAGTTTTCCTTTGATCCCTTTATTCACCTCTGAATGGTTACAAAAAATCTACATATTTTAGAAGCCAACAGCATTACTCCAATGGCGCTATTCTTGATTGACATCTGTGGACAATTGGGGTTAAGCCTTGAATGGCTGGAAAGAGAGAAGTATATCTCCTTCATCATGGGGAAGCTATAATTAGTCCTACAAAGTGTAAGATTTTTTTTGCTACCATTCTTTGACTATATGAAGAGGTATTTTACAAATGCTAGCAGACCTACAATTCTCAGATCTTATTTTTATATACATAATTGTATGATTACTATCAACAGCCACATATATGAGTAAGTCAAGTGATCTAACCTACCTATGATTCAGGAAAGTATACTGATTTTGGTATCCCTTGGAACAGCAGTAATATATTTGTGAGCACAGTAACCAAAATTTTTCATTTCATTATTAGCTGAATGGATTTCTTTCCTTTTTAAAAAACAATAATTATTCTTTAAAAGGGTGCATGCATTTTTATCCAAATGTTTTTCTTCTCTTTTCTGAAAAAAAAACAACAAAAACACTTTAGAGTTATTGCTTTTTTAAAAAGCAAAGTTCTCTTTCTTTGGTCTATATGTAACCTTCTTTGCATTTGACTGAAATCTCAACAGGTGTGCAGTGCCTCCTGAGTGGTGCTTTAAATGTGTTGTCAAAAAGAAAGTTAATATTAGAGTACCAAACAGTGGTTAGAATGAATTTATGCAACTACTATGTATTTGCAGTATTGTTGTAACTGTCTTGGTCCCAGGATATGAGAGAGACACGATGAGGTCCAATCTTTTATTGACCAACTTCTGTTAGTCAAAGAGACAAGCTTTCATGCTTATAAAGAGCTCTTCTTCAGATCTGTGGAGCCTGAAAGCTTGTCTCTTTCATTAACAGAAGTTGGTCCAATAAATGAAATTACCTCACCCACACTATGTCTCTACTATCTGTCTAGATGGTGATATTCTCCTCATCACTACAAGAGCTATCTACAGCCTGAATAAATAAATAAAGAACAAAGACCTAAAAGGACTCTCTCTTCCCCTTCTAAGCCTGCAGAAACAGCTCCTTTCCTAGGGCTGTTTCTCTAAAACATGATACACAGATCATGTTTTAGAGAAAACATGATCTGTGTATAAGATGATGAATGGTGTAGAGAAGGCAAACTGGGCATGCCATTTTACCACTTCTCCTGTGGGGTGTACATGAGATTAGCATAATGCGTATGTGCAAAGGGGCTGAATTAAGGTTGGACAGGCAACCTTAATTCTGGTATTTCCTAATTTATGCATACTTGATCTTGCAACCTTAATAATTGTGTGTGCAATATTCTATGTAAGTTCCTATGCCATCTTCATCAACCAGGCACCTTCCAGTAGTATATTAAGAATGTGAATAACATTGCTCACCTGTGGTTCATTCTTTCTCCAAAGATAAGGTAGCAAGGAGGCCAAGAACTTCATAGAACTCAAATAAAAATAGGCTACTTGTATGGATGGGAACATTCACAGTTACATTAGATAGGATAAAAGAGTTGTTTGTTTATTTGTTTTTGTTTAAAATATGGAATAAGCCCTGATGCTTCAGAGCATAATGCAGTCATAACTGATGGGAGTAGGAAGAAGCTTTGCCTATTATCAAGTTATATCCACTCAAGTGTTCCTTGCAAATGTTCCTCTTAAACATCTGGGACTAGAAAAGGTGTGGGTTTTTTTTCAGATGTCATGGTTATGTGGCAAAAGTACGTAGTATAGTTATGTCATAGTTGTATGTACTAGCTCAGTACAACTACTTGTATATTTCAATAACTCAGATATAAACGAACAGGACCATTGACTCTGGAAAAAGGGCCTGCTCCTCTAAGAAGACTTTGTCCAGAATCTAGGGAGACAGGGTCACATATGTCAATATATTATAGGTTTAATCTTGATTTCCTAACACATAAAACTATGGATCATTTAATCAATTTATTTTCAAAATAATTCACACTACACCTCTGATTGGTCTTGAAATTGTGTTACTGGCCAGATTTTCAAAGTTAGGCATATGCAATTGCACATCTATATCAGTGCTCACTTAACACATAGGGTGGGATTCACAAAGGTATTCAGGAATTGATTTCAAAGGGAACTAGGTGCCCAAGTACCTTTGTGAATCCCATCCAATGTGCACATTTACACTGAGTGGTTACATATCATTTAACATATAATTAAATATCATTGCCCCCTTCTGCCCACACACACACTGGGAGTTGAGGATTCTCAGCACCCTGAATGCAGATTATAATGTGTCCAACTCTATAATTTCCAAATTAAAATTTCTAGATAAGAAGTATCTTATATTTTAATATAATTTGATGTTTCACAGCATCTATGGACACAATCCAGAAAAAAAAATAATTCTATTTAAGGTGTCAGAGGTGATTTGCTGACAGTGTTCTACCTTATGCAATTTTAATATGTCTGACAAGACATATGTTAAAGAGATGCCAAACACAAATGGCTAAATGGGACTGGCCTGTCAGAGAAGGTCTTAACAACAACTAATTGACAAAATAAGAACCAAATAACAACTGAATACAAATTTTATCTATCTATCTATAATAGTAGGCTGTTTGGTAAGGCAGGTTTTTTGGGGGGGGTTTGATGTTAGTAGAGACTTAAGTCAACTGCATGTGAGAGGAGACACCATCATATCATTTCTTCTAATAAATTAAAATATTTGTGATAGCATGCTACTGACAAGAGTGATTCTGCCCATACAATTATGTTTGCTCAGCAGGGATTTTGTAGGGTTTTTTGTTTTGTTTTGTTTTAGTTTGAAGTGCCCAGAAATCATATTTGTGTGATGAATATTGCAGTGCTATACTGCATCTTCAGTGCAGTGCTGAAAGTATGATATTTCATTCCAGTTTTTAAAACTCATTTAGTTGGCTCAAATGCATAGATGCGATTTTGAGAAAAGAAACAACTGAAATTTAAAAATATCATCTGTACAGACAGACTGTGATGTCTAATTTTTAATTGATTCACTACAATGACATATTGCCAATTTTTGCGGCATAATATGACCTAGAACATGTGAAATATATTTAGGAATGGATAGAGAATATTGTATGGTGTGGAAAACATATACACTTAGCTGTAATTCACAGCTTTTACTGCTTTAAGTTCATGATGACTGAAGTACTCGCAAGAGGCAGAACCACAAATTCCAGACTTTTTCAACATATGGCAATAAACATGTTATTGAATTCTACATTATATATTTCTTTTATGCTTCATATTTTTTCATTATGTGGCAGTTTTTACTGCTTTACTTCTTGAATTCTTTTTAGATCAAGGAGTTTTAATTACTTTTTGATTCTTAAATGAAAGGATCTAAGCAAGTGCAAGCAATTATTTTTCATTAGAATTAGCAGTGGCACACATTCATTAGAAATTGTCTGTTAATTTTATTTTAATTTCATGACACATTTAAGGACTCTCCAACGTAAAACTTTTAGAACTTTTAAATACTAATATATGTTGAATTTATAGCAATGATCTAAGCTATAGCTCTTGCTAATCTGCTGTAGGAGTGGCTTAGCAGTTTAAACTGTTTTTAGATTTAAAGTATTTAAGCTGCTCTGAGAGTAAGATTCACTCAACCTGGAGCACCCTCCAAAAGGCCTATTCACCTGTTAAAATCTGCTTCAAAGTTGTGAGTAGCCCTTAAATAGATTTTACGTGGGGCTTAGTCTTTATGTGGCATATCAGAGAGAATATCAAAAAAACCAAAGCTATTTCTGTTGTAGGATGGACTTCATGTAACTGGAAAGAAGAAACATTTCTCTAGACTCCCAAATTTACAGCGCCCTTAAATTTTGTTTTGCCTGTATTATGTATATTTATTCAGGAACAACACTTACTTATGCAAAAAGGTTGATTGATCAGTTATGTGAAGTGGGTCTAATGTGAATAATGGGTCATAAAATGAGACCTAGAGATTGTAATAAGGTACAAGAATACAGTAGCTATATACTTACAATACCTGCATTTCAACCATGTTATCTATCTTGTTGTTTTTCCCAGCGTAGGATGCAATGATTAAACCCAAGGGGCTGTCATGAGAACATTGCGGCAAGATTTTTTTCAGAATTCCCTTGTCTTTTTAGACTGTTACAGCCTCTCCACTACTTTGCCATATTATTTGATACCTTTGTAATTCATATATCATTGGCATTCATTAAGTTTAAGGTGGCCCCTGCCATGAAGTGAATATATATATATATATACACTTGTTATTAAGCAGTCAACACACAGTACTGTAATCTCTGGGTTATATTTCCATCCATACTTGAAGTACAGGCTTTTCTTTCTGCATTATAAAGGAACAAGAGAGTTAAAAGGACAAAAAAAACTCTATTGGTACCAGATGCCAAGATGCTCATTCCTGGACCTTGCCCCCTACCATGAGATTAGCAGAAGTCCCACTGTTCTTATAGACTGCTGACCTCTGGGGTTGGGGTAGCAGAGAAAGAAGATTAGCTGTGCCCACTAATGGATATTGATACTATCCCCTGCAGGGTACAAATGCTGTCTTCTGAACATTCCACTGAGATCCTTCCAGGCCATGCTTGGGAAAAAAGCTCCCCGTGGCTTTGCATCTGTACTGTGTTAGCTTTTCTATATCATCTCCATGTGTTCCTATCTACTATATATCCCCATTGCCCACATTGTATAGCCTTTGCATCTAGCTGCTCTGTTATATTTTTGTAGTCTTTCTATGCCCTCTTTCTGTCTCTGTGCTCCACTGCCTTGCACAGCATTACTTTTTTCCCCCCTTGCAGTGCATCATACCTCCTGGTCATTATTGGCAGCTGCTTTGATCTTCCTTTAATACTGCATTGTGAAGGTTGATTTCTTCATCTACATACTAGCACCTGAGCAAAGCAATCCAATGCTTAGTTTTAGCAGTTCTCTTGGAAAATAAATGCCTGATCTCCTTTTCAGCCCCTGGTAATTTTTGTTTACTCTCTTTGGCTCATAACAGTTATCTATCCATCACCATGAAAGCTGACCACTCCACCAAATGTTGGACATCCCTTAGGACAGGGATTAAATGTGGATGGTAACAAGCTCCAGGCAACAGAGGAAGCCTCCACACAAGAGAATGAAGCAAAAAAGGGAGCTAATGCCTGGATGCCCCACTGTTGAAAGTCCCAGCTCCAGGTAGTTGATGGAACCATGTGAATCCCAGAAAGACTATAGCAATTAAGGGCCAAACTTAAAAAGGACTGGTATCTAAATAGTATCTATAAAGTATATGCATGCAGGTAGTGGTTTGTGTATGCAGGCACAATCAAGACTCCTGTGGTTTTGAAAGTGTAGCCCAGGAACAAATTTTACCATCATCAAGATTGAAAAATGCTGCATCTAAAAACTTATGAGGTGCCTTTCATGTAGTAGAATATGAGTTCAGATGTCTAAACAAATCTGTTTAGGTTTGTATCAGACAACTGGGTTGAAGGAATATGGTAAGAAGCTGGCCACATGGGAAAGTCATACAGTAGGTGTGTGGTTCAGAGCTTGGGAAAGGCTGGTTTTAAATCCATCTCATCACAAGAGTTCTAACCCTTCAAAGGCTAACCAGGAAAAATAACCTTCTCCCCATCCAAGGTTCCCAGCAAAACATGACTTACCTCAGCCAAGGCACCAGAAGAAAGCTGAATGGCTGATTCTTAGTTTTAGTTTCTTCCTGGTCTCAGCCCAGAGAGCTCACAAGCTTATGTTTCTTCCCTCATTCAGTTCACTCACATCCTGATTCTCTCAGCCCTAGCATCTAAGTGTGAGAAGGAGGGATTTCCCTTCTCCACATAAATTTCCACCCTCTCTTGACTATCCCTGCACTGAGAGAAGATAGCTGTGCCCTTTCCTATGGAGAGGAAATTAACAACTTCCCTAACAGTCAGAGACCAAGGTCTTTATGGGGGAGACAAAGCTTATGATTTAGGTACAGACCTTCAAATTACTATATTATTGTAGGTTAGCCAAGAATGACATTAAATAGGCCAGGTCAGGTTTCTTCAGCCTGAAAATAAGAAACTGCATGGGATTTTCTTTTAAATTGTGTGTATATATCTGAAATAACCTTGGATACTATGCATCCAGCAGGGCTTCAACAAGGTTTTCCTGCAGTAACTCTTCCTATCCATGGCTATGATGCAGAACCTCATGTCTGGGAAACAGTCTTTTCTCTTCTGCTCTCATGGCTTTCAGCCATATGGAGCCACTGAAAAGGAAAAAGAGGCAGCCTATGGGCTTGCTGGCAGGGAGGTAAACAGACCAGAACGGATGCATAGAAGCTCTCCGAGAACTGACTGGAGTGGGGAAAGGTATTCCCCATGAGCCTCTAATCTTCCCCTATTCTTTGACCCCAGAACTCCTGGGATTAACCAGACGAGGAAGACTTTGTAGCTGCTAATCTTAAACCTGGGATTAACCAGTTTCCTTCCCATCATGCCTCATTGCTCTTTGAAAACTTAGGAGAGGATGGTCCAATTTTGGTTTGGGGCAGTCTTTCTATTACTAGAAAAGGTATGTGAATAGAAGAAAACTCATTTGTCTCACTGAAATGTCTCATGGAAAAGCTTCCAGTATTTCATAGTTCAGTATTTCACTAATAAGAATATTGTCTCCATTATACATCAGGTCAAGGCCTGAACTCCTTTTCAGTTTGAGAAAAGTGGAATGTGATAGTAAAAAGTTTGAGAAAAAAACAATAAGATGAATTTATAAGGGAAGAGCAAATCTTACCTTAATTGCTAGAGCTGCTCAATCACCAAAGAAAGATGTAATAGAGATTTTTCTAAATTATTTGAACTTGTCATATTAGTGTCCAAGTTCTTCCACTATGTCCAAAAGGCTTCAGAAACATATATATGCAGTGTGGTATACCCTATATAATACAAATCTTGCTTTTTTAGGGCAGGACGGCATATTGAACTGGCCTTATGCATTGACCTCAACTGCAGCTTGCTGTGGTGCAATGCACTTGTTTTGAGAGGCTGCCAGATGGGTTTGTAGGGGGCTGTTCCTTCCAAGCATGCCCCTTGTAGCACATTCATATTGATCTCTGGCATCACTTTTGTGAAAGGTTTCTACTGTTGTGGGCTGTGTCAGGATGCTATCTTTAGCCCTATACTAAGTACCGTGTTCATTGTGCACTATAGATACATTCTGTACTCGTATTCACATCCTTAATCAGCTACAGACCAAATGCGTGGGCAAATGTAGATCTTAGGAAGCAAACTTTGTGAAAGCCATGCATCGAACAAGTGCTTTTTACCCATGAAAGCTTATGCCCAAATAAATGTTAGTCTATAAGTTGCCACCAGACTTCTTGTTGTTTTTGTGGATATAGACTAACACAGCTACCCCCTGATACTTTGTGGAAGTCCTATGCTATGTAAAATCAGAGGTTAGTTCTCTTACAAAATGTTATTTCAAGTTCTCCAGCATTACATTAGTATTCTGTTACATCTAAAGTATTATGTTATCTCTATAGTAAGTTCCAATTCCATCCAAGGTGTCAATAAAAACAACTTAGAAACAGGTTATTTTTATATTCTTTATTCCACCAAAACTGCATTGCAGTCTTCCAGTCTTTTATAATATTTACATTATTTGCAACTCTTTCCATAAGTGCCAGTACAAATGTAACTGATGATCATCCAGAATAGCTATACAAATGTTCCTGAAAGCAAGGTGCATTTTGGGAATTATTTTCTTATGTGCAATAATATATAATGTATTATATTAACAAAGCTTCATAATATACCATATCTTCAATTGAAAGTAGAACATCCCACTTACAGCTTATTCAGATTTCAGTTACATAGACTTTTGCATTTCAAGTTAGTGCAAATAATGAAAGTAAGAGCCTGAGCAAAATGATGTAAATACAATGGAACAAGATAATCAACAGCAAAAACTAACCAACTCTCTGCATATGATAACATTTAATTAGTATATTATTATTCTTTATATACAATATATTTAAATAATTGGCTTGTTTGAGCTATAGGCAACAAATTTACAAATTAAAATAAAATAATGTTTCCTTCACACAAATATGGAATGTCCAACATATGAAAATAAAATGCATCTAGTAACAAAACAATGCTGTAAATCAAAAAGATACAAGATGTCTTTCTATAATCTTGGGGAAGATTTCAAGGCACTTTCTCGGCAAATCAGAGTTCTCTTGTAGTAGAAAGAACTGCAAGAAGAACAAACATACCTAGTTTCAGAGTTGTGCAACGCTGATGAGGTCTGCTTAATCCAAATCTGTTTACAAATTACAATTTTGTGTGAACTAAAGAAACCTCTAGATGTGGAGAAACCTTTAGATTAACTCTGTGGTACCCATGGGTCTTGCATCCCTGCTGTGAGCACTAATGAGTTTTGCAACTGCAAATCGTGACTGATGGTGTTAAGAGGTTTAAAAGTTAGTGGTGCATGCTGAACCTTTCAAGAAAGTTTCCCATGCATACAGTACAAATGCATTTCTATTGTCTGCCATTGAAATCTTGATTATTGCCACTCCCAAGTACCATTGTGTATTACCTATTCTGCAATAAACCATGATCACTTTAATTAGTAAAACTATAAAGATTGTAACTGCAACCACATGAGCATCCTTCATACAGACTATGTTCCTAAATGCTTTACAGTGTTGTCATTTTTGTAACCAAGTAGCAGATCACCTAGGCAATCTATACATATTGTATCTCATCAGTAGACTTCTCCATGGTCCTGAAATGGAAGTAGAGGAAACCCTTGTACATCCCTTCCTGGAATAGTTGGTGTAATACACCTTTGGAAAGAAAGTTGGGGATTGCCAAAGGAAAACTTGAGCCATAATGTACAAATAGGGGACACAAAGGAGGGTGGAGAACAAGCTTATGTTCCCCTGTATCTCAGTTGCTGGCTTTGGTTCAATAAAATTATCAAGGTCACTTACATCCTAAAATTGATCTATTTTTATGTTGGGGGGAAGGTACTTAAATATTGAGGTGATGTTAGGACCCTCTGGTTCCTACTGTTGGTATCATGAAGGAACCCAAAGGGGCTCTCTCAGATGTAACACAAGGAGCAGGTCCTACATGGGAAACAGGAACAACAATAATGTTGGTTCTCTGACAGTTGCTGCAGGGAGCACTACTTCTGACCTTATTGAGCCAGAAGGAAGGGAAGAACAAATCACACCAATTAAATCCTCAACTAAGAGGATAAGGAGAAGCAAAAGTCCTGCCCACTGCTGCCAAGACAGATGGCAAGAGAGCAAGCAAAGACACTCCCCATTGCAGAATGGGAGCAGGTAGGGTAGAGGAAGGTGTGTCAAACATACCTCTTGCCCCCAAGAAAAAATCTTCAGCTGCGGTAAGGTACAAAGGGTGAAAAAGGGATCACAGAGAGCAGGCACTCAGGCTCTGATCTCACTTGCAGGAGGACAGATCATGGGAAAGGAGCAGGAGGCAAAGAAGACTTGGACCATTTTGCATGATCTTCCAACCTCCAAATCAGCTTTTCATTTTCTATCCATTTGGCAAGTGAATTAGAACTGCTGGGTCCATAAATCAGGAGCCACTTCTGATCTCTTTATGCAGCAGAAGGCAGTAAACTTTCTGAGGAATAGGACTGCACTGAGGCTTCAGCAAACATCTTTAGCTCTTCCAGTTGGAAGAGCATGTGAAAAGAAGAATGGGAACATAGAACTGTTTGCAAGAATCCTGCAGAGTGAGCTGGAGGGGTAAAAAAAGATGTGGAGGAGGGAAGACAAGGCAGAGAAGAGGAAGAAAGGGGCAGAGGGAGAAAGCAGACTAGTGAGACATATTGTAAGAGTGAGACAAGGAGCAGGAAACAAAAAAAATAGAATTAAGTAGGGCAGAAGATAAATATTGTAGAAACACAAAGGAAGAAAATAAAAAATAGAGATACACAGAAGAGAGATGTTAGGAAAGACACCTGCTTCTAGTCAGTGAGGAGACAATGGGCTAGAATCAGTGGTGTGCTCTGGCAGTGACATAAAGCATCTTGAGATAGTGATGGCTCTGGTTTAAACAAGGAAAATAAAAAATACAGGGATAAGAGCAAGAGTTGTCGCATTTCTGCTGGCATTAGAATATTGCCATTTTTTTAAGCTTCCCCCTGCCCCTGGCATCTTGGATCTTCCCAGCTTCACTTGGGACACATATCAGCAAAGGTGGTTGCTTTTTATCCTGCTTTTCTTTCCTTGTTCCCTTTCAATTTGAACTGAGGTTGAAAAAAGACCCAGCTTCTTAAATCATAAGGTGGTCACTACATTTTTAAAGGAAAATGTTTTTGGAAATCATGATACCCTCTGGTATCTTCTTTGCAAGCATTGTTCGGGTGTAGTAAGAAGTGAACACCAGCGGAACATATTTAAATAAACAAATATCCCAGCTTTTGATATTTATTAGCTATGATGAATTGAGAGTCTTTTTAACAATCAGCATGAAAAGTCTGAACATTCTAAACATCCTCTGAGAGTCTGTGTCATTGAGTGACATTCTTTCAAAGATGTGCATTGTTTTCTTCATATTTGTGACACTGTTCCCCATAATTAATGACAGACAAGGAATTGGTATCCAGAAAAAGTGCTACCTAAGAGTTAATAAAGCCTCAGGCTGTATTATGTTTTCTATGCTCCCCTAAAACCTTCATTTCAATGAATTCAAATCCTCCTTCCCATGGACAGATTTTGGAGTTTCAGATGGCTCTGGATCTGGTGCAAAGGCACAGGACATTTTGCACTGTGCCTTTAAGGGGTTCTATCCCACCTGGAATCCTCACTGATATCAGAGCAATTGTAGGTTGGGAACCAGACTTCCTGTTTTTTAACATGGACAAGCAAACCCTGCCACACTGAGGGAAGAATCTGGAGGAAATACTGTGAAGGAGCATCACAGATTCCCTGTCCTCCCCCACCTTTCCAGGTTCTTTCTCAGATATTTCCATGGAAGTGGGTCATCTCAGCAATAATTATTTAGTGCCAGAAACATCATAAGGAGCCATGAGCTAATGTAAGAATACTACATTGGAATATGCATAACAGACGCAGGACAGGTCTGTTCAGTAATGTGCTATCTCCATGATACACGAGTAGGTGCAAAATTCAAACTGTGGCACAACAATAGAGCACATTAGCACCAAAGCTGTTTGTTTTGATAACAACCTCGATAACAGGTGACAGTTATCAAGCAAATTATTAGGTGAAAAAGTAAACAAGGATCAGATGAAGGAAAAGGATACTTACATAACAAACTTTCTAGGGTTGTGTACACAAAGGGCTCATTGCCAACCTTGTTAGTAATCTTGCACACCTTTTGTAATCTATAAAATAATTCACAATAACAATAAATAATTGGAATTGCCATGTATTCTGGGTGAACAACATTAAAATTAGAGAGGGGATCAGGTTTATGCGAACTGCACAATGAAAAATTTTCTGTTGGAAATACATGAAATGATTTCTGCTGGCTGCAAAATGATAGCAGTAGCTTATTACAATTTTTCTGTTCATCACACACCTCTGATACTCCATTGTATTAAAGAAGAAGGTAGATTTTTGTCTTTTGCTCCTTACAAAATCTATATAATATGAAGGAATCACATGGCTCTGTGACTCCGAATAATATTGCATTTAATAAATATACATAGCGTGCAAGGCCATATAGCTGCTCCCCGATTTATGCAAGTGTTCCGTTCCAGAACGCCTTGTGTAAGTCGAAGTTTGCGTAAGTCGAAAACGTATCTCTGACCATTACACCAAAAAAAACAAAAAACAAACAAAAAAAACCCCCTCCTATTTTTAGTTTACTGAACTTTTTCTGTAAGTGCAGATTTGCGTAAGTCAGGTCTTGCATAACCCAGCGGGCATCTGTATATAAACTCCTGTTCTGGCAGGATTTTAATGTCTTATGAGACAGAAGATAGTGAAGTCACAAACCAATTAAAGTGATATTATTCAATTCCAATACACTACAGGAAAGAGGAAGTAATTCTATTACAATGAGCAAACTTATTATTTATTCTTTACAGGATCGGGCCTGGATTTCTACATTCCCAATTCTACTCGGCATAAGGATTCAAGAGCTAGGGCCTAGTATTACTCAGTCAAGTTGGGACTTGGCTGCTCTGCCCTGTTTGAAGGCCACACTCTGTGAGGTGCTAATGTTTGACAGGACTTGAGCTCTCAACACCTCACACGAAGTGTTCTCTGTGTTGCAGAATATGTCTGGAAATGTGAGGTTTTGCATGACTAATAGATTTAAATGTTGTAGACAAATAGTGCTGTTGATTGCCAGTCAGTTTCTCTTTTCCTTTCAGTTTCACTAGAACAATTTATTTGTTGGGAGTTCCATTTTTTCCCCCTTTGAATATATTATTTATTAAAAAAATCTTAAACAAAGCTCTCGGACAGCTTTAGCACCTGGCCTTGAAGTCCTTATTCAGGTAAAACTCCTACTGACTTGCAATGGGAATTTCAGCTCAGTAAGGACTGTAATTTATCAATAGTAAAAGCAATGGTTCTCTTCTTGCTAGAATTATTTTTATTTGCAAAACCCAATAGAAAATTGGCAGTTCATTGGCTTTCATTCTTTAAGGTGTGTATGCAATTACAGAAAATTCTTCTAAAAATTGGCATTTTATTGCTACAATGTATCCATTTTCCAGAGGCCTGGTTCTCTTCTCACTTACATTAGTCTTATTTAGAAGCATCTCCACTGAAGTTAATGGAATTACACTAGTGTAAAACCAATGGAAGTGAGAGACAAATCAGACCCAGTGTATTTTCCAAGATATGACACCGGAGTGAGGACTAAGTATAAGCAAAGGTTATGATCAGGCGTAGTACTGCACACATTTAGGCCTGGTTATATCAGTTATATCAACTTAGCTACATTGGTCACGGGGTTGAAGCAAACACATCATAACTAATGTAGCTATGTCAACATAACCCCTAGTGTAGACACAAGTATGTTAACAGAAGAGGCCTTCCATCAATACAGCTAACTTTATTTGGGGAGGTGGTATTCCTGCACCAACAGAACACACGTTTTTGTTGATGTCAGCTGCATCTACACTACAGAGATATCCTGGCATAGTCTACATAGTGAAAACATATTGTTAGGAGTCAAAACAAGCATGTTTATAAATGGAAAAACAATGCTGTTAGAACTAAAAATCATTTCATCTGTTACTTACATGCTGGTGTTGAACAGTCCCTTGTGTTGTGATAGAGTCGATGGAAATGCTTGCTACACTCAGCTGAGAATGAGACTGGCCCTGTTTGATAAGAAACAGCAGTTAGCAACAAAAGGAAATGTTTGAGTATTTCAAAGTCTGTTTGATAGCTGGTACACATGGATATAAATCCCCTTGTTCCAACATTTTTCTGGATGAAACACAATCTTCATAAACAGATCTGTGTTTGCCTAAGACATTACAGGTTGAAAAAAGCAAGTCTGAGCCATCCCACAAGTGCTAATGTTTTACAACCTTAATATAATTATGCTTAATCTGTTAATACAATTTAAACAATTACATTGTAATCTGATTATGATGCCGCAAGATAACAGAAAGAAAGCTACATATAAATTGGTGTAGAGGTGGTGGGAAATTTTAAATTCCAAAGTCAATATATTTTTATCATCAAATTTTCCCTTATTTCCTTTTAATTCTATTTAACACACTATCTCTTTAGTCACTGTAGTGAGGTGCTATCATATGTTCTTTCACTGATATAATCATGGTCTGTGTGTCAGGAATACAGTCCTTGGAAAGTGAAACAGCTCTTCGCGTTGAAGTCCCAGAAATAAGCCCAAAGCCAGGAGTAAAATTTCCAATAAAGTAAAAAATAAAATTGTGTAACTATACCACAGTGCCCACTTATCTCAATATACAGTAGTCTAACGCAGAAGAAATAAATACGATGTAGTTCATTGTTTGGCTGCTATAATTTTTATTTTTAAAAAAGTGGCATTTTAAACAAAGTTCCCAAGTCCAGCAAAGCTAAAGTAATTAGACTACATCTTTAGTTTGCTCTAGATGCTGCATGGCGACTTTTTTATTTTATTTAAATATTTGTTTTATTAAACTGTTTTAATAAGATAGGAACTTGCATGATTGGCCCCTCAGTGCCTCTTGCAAAGCATTATGCATCTTCAACCACACATTTTGTTTCAGAGTTAGGACCAAAGGAAAGTAACTGGTTTGCCTCTGCTATTTTATATCCATGGCATTTTCCTAGCTGTGCTTTCTAACCTGGGCATACGGTCAGTGTCTTCTGTTTGCATGGCACAAATATGCTGAAACTTCCGCACATGTGAGATGAAATAAAAGTAAAATCTTTAAAACTGATTGTTATATTAGGGAATATTTGGGGTTTTAAATTAAACCATTATTTTATTTAATGTGCTTATTGTCCAAGAACCTTACATATAGTACTTATTCATCATTTAAACTGATCATAATGTCTTGACATATATGATGTGTAGAATATTTTTCTTAATTTGGAAGCATATGGACTATGGAAAAATGTTGATCATTTTTTCGCATCCCAACCCCTTCATAAATTTAGGATGCCATACACTAACAATGAATGTCTGCATAATGGCTCATTTTATAGTGATGCAAACAGGATTATAATTTGGAATAATAGGATGAAATTAAGATATTGAAAATTTACACTAAATTTCAAGAAAAAATTTACTGATGGTGAGATCTACTAAAGTTGTGAAATAGTTTTTCAAGGGTTAGTGGCCCCATTACTTGAGACCTTTAAAATGTAAATTGGTATATTTTGTAATGTTCCCATAGGAATAATCCTGGACTATGTGGATAGACTATGTGATCTATGGTCTTATCCATCTTTGTATGCAACTGTATTTTGAGAATATGCATTTTAAATAATTCAGGCCACCCTTACTTTTTTCTATCTGCTCCTATCTTGGCGAACAGTACCCATAATACACCAAGGCAACTCACTTCTCAACATCAGTATTATCCAGAACACTTGAACAACTCAAGAGACATTGAAAGTTAAAGCTGCTGGAAGCAGGACCTGTCCAGGAGGGATAAAATTCTAATCTGACTCCACTAAATCTTTCAACAAAGAGGTAGATAGGGGTTTTCAGTTTAAGAACAATTAAGGAAGAATTAGTAAAAGGAGATTTGGTTATCAATTGAATGTACATTTTCCTATTCATCCAAAAAAAGCTTAGAACAGCTGGATTCCTTTACACCACAATAGTGGCACTTGGGAACTACAGGACTTTGAATTTCATTGTATTTCCCTTCATCTCTTTCTCCTATTCTTCCCATTCCTTTCTCCCATATTTTCAGTCCACCATGTTATCCCTCTATCTTCTTCCACCCCTGTAGAGAATCCTCTATATCACCTCGTTGAGTTACCTTCCACTTTGGCTGGAGCTACATCTCATCCCTCTGCTACCTGGGGTCATATCTCCTGCTCCTCCTCACTCTCCGGGACTTCCTCATCTCCCTGTCTCCTCTCCAGTCTCCTCTTTGCCACTCTTCCTGCCCTAAGCTGCATCTCGTTCTCCTCCCCACAGGCCTGAGGCTTCTCTCTAGCTTTCTTTTTCATCTGGCTGCTGCTATTTCCCCTTCAACCACCTGTTCCTCTCTCTTGTTTCATTTCTCTTGTTCCCAAGTCTGCTCTGTCCCATAATGTTCATGAGCACTCCTCTACTGGTCTCTCACCATTACCACTCAGCTGCTATTCCCCTACCCCTTAATTCCTGAACAGGGGTGGGAGGAAGTGGGAGAGTGGAGGAAACTGGAAAGGAGTTTGGGAGGTATTCAAGCTTTAAAATTGAAACAAGTGTTTGGTTTTTTAACCATACATATATATTTTAAACGATGAATGATTCTTATGATTTTGATTTAATATTTTTCATTTCCTAAATGTCTCCTTATTTTTGCTTTTTAAAATGAACTTTGCTATTTACACATCAATCATTGTCCTGTGTGTGACTGAACATGATAAGAACAGAGAGAGAGGCACTTCACTTTAGGGGTGATAACTGACATAGAATTGCCTATAAATATGCTTGACAGAATTCAATTTTTTATTTTTTAAAATAATTTTGACAGATAATATTTATGTTCATTTTTAAGCATTTTTTAGATTTGTATTGATTTAAATGTTCAGTTACATAAAATTATAGGATAGTAACAATTATTTAATGACAGTAGACACTGAAATTCAAAACGTTTAAGCTTTATAATGTTAAAACATGAATTGTCAAAATCACATCAAAATTTAACACTTAAATCCTTAAATCAACAAGTCATGCCTGTTTTTACTACTCATTTGCTTGTCCTTTTGTAATAAGCCTAATTCAAAAGTTTAAATCACTGTATTTTGATTCTAATAAGTTCTTAGATACCATTTTCCCTACTTTACCTGTTTGCAATTCAATTATAATCAATGGAAATATTTTGTCATCGTTTTTTGTGTATTGTGAAATTGACATTTACTAACATTTAATCAATAAAAAACTTTCTGGGCCTACCTATAAATAATAAACATAGCCCAGAAACAGCTATAATACTAATGAAGTTGAAAATAAGAACAGTAAGATACCTCTGAGATTACTTTACAGTCAAGGACAGAATAGGGTAAAGATGAACTCAAAATATTATCAAGAGAAAGCAGATGTGATTTACATTCATGTATACCTCATTTTCCTCATATCAGATTACAAAAGGAAATCTGATATATATATTTTGCAGCATATTGATATATTCAGTTAATCAATAGCACTGGCAAGCTGTTCATTTAAATCCAGTGAGATATGGGGACTGAACTCCCTTAGTCTCTTTTGAAAATTCAAGCCTTAATTTAATTTCATAAATGTTAAATTCAGAACCATATATTAAGAATGATATTAGCTATGCAATTAGTTTTTCTTGCCCGTTTAGAATATACTTATGTACACAAATTAAAGCAAAGAGTTGTTCTTACCTGTAAAGTGTTTTATGAACTTGTCTTTTAAATTGGAATCTCTTGGAAATATTTCTGGAGAAAAAAAATATACAGATACTTTTATGACAATAAACTGAGAATAATATGCACACAAATATGCCGTACATGCACTTCCCATCTTGATAAGCATTCTCGGTTTCATAGATAGGATATAGTTACTAAATTAGCTTCAATATTTTTTCCAAATAATTCATAGGTCGATAGATTAATGTCAGAAGAGACCGTTACAATCTTCTAGTATGACCTCCTGCACAAAACAGGCCATAGAATTTCACCCAATAACTCCTGTATTAATTAAATCCATATCTTTTAGCAGAGCTTGACCATATTTTTTAGAATGACCACACTCTATATACAGGAATGCTGCACTAGTCCGTAAGAACTCAGATACCACAGAGACCCAGGCCATATAAAAAAACTAGATAGCCAAATACAGTATCATGTTCTTCAGATACCTAAAACCTACAGCTTCGGAGGAAGGGGGAAACACTCCATTATGCACCTAGAACCAGATTAAATTTCCATTAAAATAAATGGAGCTTTTCCCCTGATGTCATTAAGAGTAGGAGCCCCTTCTCCATCATGCATTCCTTATACCTCTTCATCACTCAATTTACACTTTAAATATAATTGTATCAGATAGTAAATACTTGGATCACAAAATACTGACTTGTCACCGAACATGTCTAGGAACTATAAGCTGTTTCCTTCTTGTTTATATAGTGTTAAAATCTCTGTATTTTTACGCTGCTCTCTATCCAGATCCCACAGACAAACAAGAGGAAATGGCTCTACCTGAATTTTTTAATATTATCAGCAATGAACCCAGCTCTAGTCTGAATTAACTCCCATTCAACTAAAGATGTAAGAGCTCTGTGCTAGTTTAGCCAGGCTTGCAACCAGCTCTTTATAATAGTTTTAGTAATATGCATGGTATGCATCACCTTCTAAGGATGCTCATGTAGCAAGGTAAATTCCTTAGATGCATATTCATTTCATGAAAGGAAAACAGCATTGTATAGTAGAAATGATCTGTATTTGCAACGTTTTGCTTAAATTATGCTTACTATGGCGCTGCACTGGGCATAAATAGAGCAGAATAGTATATTATGTGTGGAAGATGCAAATGAAATTTGTATATGGGTAAGCAGCATATAAATTTTACTCTTTGAACATGAAGGGAATGTGGCATAGGGAGGTCAAATATAATCAAAGTGCTATTTAAACATCACAGCTCTAATATAGAACATACATGATGCAACATCTTTTGCATAGATTTATAATCTTGCATTTCTCTTTTATACTGATAGGCAAAGTTTCAAGTGAATTATAATGACATGTACTTGTGTTACATAAGCAAGAGTGCCATCCCTAGTATAATCCCAATTAATAATCATATAAAATCTTCTTTACTCAGGGATTTCTTTCTTGGTTCCAGTGGGATCTCTCATCTTGGATGTCTAGTCTCATGTAGATAATTAAGCACGACAGGGGAAAATCCTGCCACTCCTTTCCCCCTTCACAGGTGGTGATGGTCATGAAAATTGCTAAGGCTGGAGTAGCGGTGCCAGAACTGTTCTACAATTGCTCTGATGCCTGGGGCAGGAACGATGGTTTTGTGTTAAAGTACCAGACAGGGATTGAGAACTAGGCTTTTCCTCAACTCTACCCCATGAATTTTGTGCATGGCTTTGCCTGTGTCTCCCTTCTCATTCTTTGTCTTGTCTAGCTACACTGTGAGCTCAGGAAGTCATGAACTGTTTCCTACTCCTTTTGAACTGTACTTAGCAAAATGAGGCCCTGGGCCTCGGTTGGGCCTCTCTGTGCTACTGTACTTCATTATTCTCTTCCTACCACAAAGCAAGTGACTCCATGTTCACTTTTTGCATTCCAAGGTCTGGGTTAGAATATTACACTGTGCAAGCCTCTAGTGATCATTACTGTACAGCATTTACTTTTGCAAATATTGCGTAAGTGGTCTTAAATAAATTATTATTGAAGCAGAAAGCAAGGGGTATTTCACTCTGGTTATATGACCAAATATTTTCATGGAAAGCTGTTTTGTTTCATCCTATTTCTCAGGAGAAATGCCTGAGAAAGGTGGGTTTTATTTTGTGGTTCTAGCGAAGCCAAATTAATTCCATTACTAAAGAATAGTTTGGAACAGATCCTGCACTAGTGTTTTAATAGTATTTTTTTCTATTAGTCTAGTTTAGAGGCATTTAGACTTCATGTAACTGTGAGAGGCAATGACAACTTGTCATGAGCCCAGTGGATATACCTATCTGGCCTATAGGAACATGTTTTTTATGGATTTTACACAAATTCCCAGAATCATCACTTCTGTCTTTGAATCCCTCCACTGAAATATTTAGCATTGTCTCTGCTTACTCCTCTGTGAATGGTAATCTTAGAAAAATATAAATTTAAGAATATTTGGTTCTTTTTTAAGGCAGATGTTTACAAGTCAGCTCTGGACTTATTTCCACATATTTGGACTTCAAATTCTTTTACAACTATGAAATTTTAAGCTCTATGTAAGCTCCTTTTTGTGTATTTTCCTGGTACCAGTATTGCTGCTAGAAAATGAGAATCTGGCTCTTCTGCTATAAACCTTGATGTTCAGTCATCTCAAATCACATTTTGGCATGTGTGCCATAAGTCTAAACAACATTTTCTCCAAAAAATTATTTCAGTTCATGATACTGTTTATTGTGTTGTATTTGTTATTGTTTAACTAAAAAGGGGGAAAGGTAAACAAACTAACTAATAAATGCGTAGTTAACTAGGAGATTTAATGCCCTCCTCCTCCTCTCCCCCTAGTATATACATCATTGATTCCATCAGCCTAAGAGAAATACCTATTTTTGTTTAAGAGGATGCATTATATATATCTTGTGCTAACATGCACAACTCTCATTGACCGATAGGTTATTTTGAGGGTTTGGTATGTGTATTATGTTTTATGGGGGATAAATGAGAAATGATTTGACACTCTAAATGAGAAATGATTTGACACTCAACAAGGGTAATGTTACACCCAAAGCAGATCTCCTTCCCATGAGTAGTACAAATCTGTTTGAAATTCAAAACTGACAATGCACTGCATTGTAGTGTAATGAAGATTGAAGCCAGTTAACTAATATTTTATCACTGTGAAAATGGATTGACTTGTTTCGTCTTCGTACATGACTCAAAATAAATTAATAAAAAAGCAAACAAACAAAAATACTATCTGTTCAATAAAATATCATGAACTTATATACCACTACTGAATAGAATATGCCTGACATGCTCATGCATATTTGCTCTTTGCTATTTGAGCTAACTGAGCTGTTAATTTAATTCATTGAGTAAAGGCCACTCCTAGAGCTCCCCAAATAAAAGTTTGTTTGGGGAGATGAAACCTGTGTAGTGACTAATTCACAATAAAGCATTTGACTAATTTATTTTCCTTTTCTACTTACGCAATATCTTTGAACACAGCACCAGTCTGATGGGTTTATTTGCTGTATAACAAATCTGTATTCAGTATTTTTACTCTAGGTGTAGAGCGTATTCCAAATGAAACCTGTGATAGTTGGTTGTGATTTGTTAGCCAAGCCACATGGCATTGCCATTGTCATTAGATGAATGTATTTACATTCTGCCTATTTGTTTGTCCAAATTTTAAATTTTGCTTCTGTACATACTCAAGTTAATTAATTTGGAATTCCCTTTTTGTGATTTTTTTTCTGAGTAAAATTTTCTGATGTTCTTAGAAAATGAGCCTCAAAGGGGATATGAACATGGCCAAGAAAATTCTATTAAATATTGAAGGAAGGACATTTTATATATTATTCTCCCAGCTCCTAGTTAGGAGCGCTATTTGTGGTATTCCACGAACACATGACATGCACTCATAAAGTATTCAGTACCGACTCATTAAAAAGCCAAAGACTAACTGTCTCTCTGCAAGGATATATGCAGTTTCCTTTTGGACCATGAGGGCATATCCTGGTTCCCATTGTACAGCCCCAAATTCAGGGTTGATGCTTTAGAATAGGGAGCTATTTCTGAGTTTATGGAATTAATTTCCTCCTCCCATATATTTATGCAGAAGGGGACACTATAACCATTGTTCTTAAAAGAGTTACTTGCTGTGTTTATCCTTTTCTCAATTACTTAACTATAGATAGTTTCTGAATTAATCAGTGTTGTTTGTTGCTAATATGTCAGATTGCAATACAAAAATAGTTGGCTAGAGCTGAAAAAAAAGCTCATGCAATTAAATTTGAAATGTCCCAAATAACACTTCCTCCCATTGTGCCATAGCCCATGTTTGATTCATAAATAGCAACTTGCTAAATCATCTGTCTTTTATGATGTCCTTTTGTGGATATGTTATACAACTCTAAATTATTGACAGTTATTAACATGCCAAGCCATTCGCCCCGGGCACATAGAATTCTTCCCTCTCTAACATTAAATAAGTTTGCTGAAAAAGATTCTCTTCAGTCTCCCACAAGAGGAGAGGTGCACGAGTGCTGCTTTTACGACATGTATATGCAACCATTTGCATGAGAAATTACACTTAATATGGTGCCCCATATTCTACTATGCCAGTTGTTTCTGCATAGTGGAGTTCCAAGTCCTAGAGTTTTGATTTGTGGAATTTCCTCTTTGTTCTTCTATTGGAGGGGTATGTGGGAAATTTGGGTTTCTTCTCCTGTCCAAGAGGCAGGGACTTCAGTCCATTTAACTTGCTTCCGTAAGGAGGCCCCTTAACTCTGCACTGCCATTCTCGAATCAGTGCTTTTTAAGAGCATACTTAATGTCTGCTGCCTACCAATGCTCTCCCTATTTCTGTGCCTTCCCAGGCCCAGATTTCCGATGTTTGACTTCCCTCTCTCATGCAAGCAGGGGATACACAAGGTCTGCTGACATTTGTAGAGAAATTAGTCCCTCATCAGTGGCTTTCACAGTCAGGAAAACTAGAAGAGAACAGACAAGGAAAATGCAAAGTGACTTTACCTGCATTTATTTCTCTTTTCCATTTTCTATTACTGCTACCTATGTGGATCATTTATAACCCAGCTTTCTGACTTGGTGTCCATACAGCAAAGTTGTAATCCTGTCTTTGTGACATTATAACGCTAGTGTCCAAATTTCAGCACATATAACTTCCCTGAGGAATCAGCCAACAACAAAAAAAATAGGATGTTTGTATGATAAACTTTTCTTTAAACAAAAATGTTATTGGTTATTAGCAATAGTCATATGCCAAATTACAAAAAAAGCCAAAACTAAACAAATAAATGTAATATCAAAATAAATGTGAAAGTATTTTCCCCAATTAAAGTGTTTTTTAAAGAAGCATAATGTACAAATAAATACATTAGTGTGGCTATCTCATGTGGCATTTCACTCACTGTTCAGCTAAAAAAAAAATCAGGAATTCTAAAGAGGTTAACATTACAAGTGTAGAGGTTTAATTGTAGGACATCATATTTTATTGAGTGGGTACACTTATTCGCAAAATAATATGCCAGATTCATCCGTGAGATGAATTTGACCCATTATGTCACTCTAGCAGCATAAATGATGAGACCAGCAGATGTGCACAGCACTAAAGTGAATCTGATCCAGAAGGTTACTTAAGCATGCTTGTACGTATCTTTTTTGCATGCATTTTATTTTGTGCTTCACAGTAACCCATTTCAAATCAGAATGGTAGAATTCTACACTCCTTTTTCACAAGTGTAAATAACTAGGTAAGGTGCAAGGCAAGGTTGAATAAGGTCTAGAGTAGCACTTCAATAATTTCTACATGAATTCTTCAGAAATGGTGAGACAAACAAAATGCCCCTCACTCTCTTGCAGCAAGAAAAAGTTTTGGTTGTACCAGAGGTGAGATGGCCAACTCCTGGGGAGGGGACAGGAGAGCAATTTGTGCCTTAAATTGCACTTAGGGATGTACCTGGTGGGAGGGGATTCTCTGCCTTTGATTGGTTAATCAGGGGGTGTTGAGGGAAGCTTAGTGGCTCTCATCCACCTCTCCCTCCATTTAAACCCCTGCTATGTGTCTGGTGGCCATCTTACCACTGTTGCTGGCCTGATCTCCCTCCCTATAGTTGAAGTATACTGGAGCTGTGTTTCCAGGATGTTGCAGATCTGACCAACCACTTCTTTTGGGAGGATCAGGAAGGACTTTTTTACTTTTTGGCCAAACTGGCAAGTGTCTGGAAGGTTTTTTCCCTTCCTTGCAGCATTATGGAGGCCTACTTTAGGTAAAAAGGAATAAGAGTAGGAATTCAAATGTTAGAAGATAATAAAGGAATGTTTCATTTGTCGCAACTTGGGGCTGGTGTTAGTGTGCATAAAGGCTAAAGGACCAGGGTCCATTTAAAGGTAAATGGGCACTAAGATATGGCTGGTGGACTTCTTGCCATAAAGAGAGAGGGGAGATCCAAAGTTTTTACAGACCAAGGTCCCCCTTGGAATCCATCATTCCTCAGCCTTCTCTGGTCATGGCTCTATGGCCTGGAGAAGTTTGTAGGTGAACCCCTGACTGCCTTCCACTTTCACTAGCCTGATCTGACATCTCTGCTGCTCAGCCAGAAAACTCCTACCTTTCCTTTCTTCAGGGCCATCCCCATGCTCAAGCTCTCAGCCCAGCTCTGCTCTGCTCTTCCTTTGAACTCTTTTTATTTTCAGGACACTGGACTCTCTCTCCCTTCCCAGCCTCTGGGTTTTAAACTTTCCCTCTAACCTTTCTCAGGATTTTAGCCTCCCTTCAGGTTTCTGAATTCTCATTTATAATTCATTTATAATTATAATTCCCATGAGCAATCCCATCATCCTCATTATCTCAAAGTAGGGTGCACCTGGACTAAAACAGAAGCACTGAGCCCAATTTCATTTAAGGGCCAGCTCTCCTATTATACTGAGGAGCAGTACAAAAGAAAATAGAAGCTGTCTGAAGCCAGCACCTATGAATTTCTCTACATATTTGGGACATTTGCCACCACTGTTTTCCAAATACCTCTAGAAACTTGTCACTGTATTAAGTCATTTCTGTATATTCAGCTAATTTGCATTATGAACAATTACATATATTATCTATATTCATTTATCTTCTGGTCAGGATTTATACCAATACATGTTAATCTATAAATTGACTGTCGATCTTCTCAAATACTTTTGTCCTGTCATCTGTCAGCTTGTATTTCACTCTGAGGGTATGGTTACACTTACAAGATTATAGCGCTATAGGTTATAGTGGTCCCCTTATACAGGAATATGTATAGCGCTATTGTATGTCCACACTCAGATGCTCCTGCAGTATAGCATGGCCACATTTGGGGCACTTAATGCGGCATTAAGAGCAGCGCATTAGGGCAGGTATCCCAGCATTCAGCTGGGTGCAACGTGCTTTTTAAACGAGGGGGGTGAGGGGGGACGCATTGTGTGTACGCGGAGGGAGAGAGACAGTGGTTTTTCCGTTTTTCTGAAAGCCTGTCTGTGAGCCTCCGTTCACAGAAGGCTTTGTTTTCACACAGGCTCCCTCCTTAAACATTTGCATTGCTTATCTGCCGAGTTAAGAAAGAAACTCTAAAGAGGTACTTCCGCATTCCTCCAGTCGAGTTCAAAACAAAGGGAAGAGACGTCAATTGCCTTAAATGGCTCTAGGCATCTCCAGAGATTACTTGTAGCGCAGTGGGTGTCCACATCCTTGCTGTAGCGCTACAGCAGCTGCGCTACAGCCCTTATTCCCCATGCGGAGGTGGATTAATAATAGCGCTATAACTCCGCGGTTATAGCGCTCTACGTGCCTTGCCAGTGTGGACGGGGAGGGGGTTATAGCGCTCGTGGGGGCTTTATAGCGCTATAAAGTGCCAGTGTAACCATGGCCCTAGTCAGTAATGCCTTGTATAGGCTTTTAGCTATGCAGCAGAAATATATTTTCAATTGCACATGTGAAAGCTTCACCCACCATCTCTTCCTCCTTAATGCAAGACTATCAAACACATCTTGAGTAAATTTAATTCTAGTATGCCTAAATGATCTTTTCAAGTTTCCAGTTACTGATCTCTTTCTCTTGATTGTTTACTTTTTGCAGCAGAAACTCCGTGATTAAATATGTTTTTATTTAATATAATATTTTAAAATGTCAAAGGAAGCATAACATTGGTGGCTGATTTTATAAAAAAGAAATGTGCTTTAAATGCTTTAGTTTTCAAGAGAAAAGAACCATTTCTGATTAATATGTTAAGGGGGAAAAGATTAAACATTTTCACTGAAATGTAATCAAAGAAAAACAGACCAAGAGAATTACTCAAGTTATCTATAAAACACAACTCTTTCATTCAGGACACAACTGCCATTTTTATTCCATCAGAGTTTTAAGAAAAGAATGTGTTGAGAAAAAGAAAATGTTGCTAATATCACAATAGATACCTTCCAAATATTATTGAAGATCTATTATCATAAAACTGGAAATTAAAATTGATGTTCCTATTATGATATTTAGAACCATTCATGTCATTTTAAGAAATCTTGTATAATCAAACTATAAAAAGTCTTTGTATAAAATCACAGCCAAACAACGATGGATAAAAAATACACTGTTTTAGATTACTGACTTATGTCTAACGTAATAAACTGCAAAGCATCAGTAGCAGTTGTTTGGGGTGCCTGATAGGTATATTTCCTAAAGATGTAATATTCCCATGTGATACAGCTGTAACTGCTGAAAGCAGTACTGTAGTAGCAGATTTAGGGATTGATCCCGCTCTCTTTGACTTCAGTGGAAGCAAGAACAGGTCCCTAATCTGTGTGTAATTCAAATGATCTGCTTAGCAAAACAATTAAGTCAGAGCTCTAACAGCTGATATTTATTTTAAGTTCATTGAGCCAGATCCTCTTCAGTCTAGCCTTTTTCTCTCTGCTCTGGTGGCACAAAGGACATAATACCAGTAGCTTTTCCCAGTTGGAGATTCCCCCAGAATGAGTGAGTTTTCAGGTTTGCATAGCCATCTTCTATGCTATATTTCCTCCCACTAGCCCCTTCAGTCCTTGGCATAGAAAAGGGCATGACTAGCACACTACTGTGCTCTAGGTGTTCTCAGATTGTGTACTTGTCTCTTGAGGCTTTAGAGTAGCTTTGTGACTATTTTAAACTAAAATGAGGCCAGAGCATGATCAGGGAACTGCAACTGGCTCTTTTGGTGCAACCCAGCAGCTCTGCCAAGCAAGATATGAGGTGCAACTGAGAATCTAAAAATTATATCTGTATTTCCCCAAGTCCAGCAGATAAGAAGGTATCCAATAAGTGTGCAACCAAAAGAATCTACACTTCTACATTTTAGCACCTATTCTTCTAAGAAGGAGCTGAATTTTTCAGAGGCTGCTCAAGAAACCAACCACCATGTTGAAAGACTATGTCATGACACTTGTAACCCCAAATAAACAATCTCCCAAGAGATCATTCATTCAGGTGCATTGAGAGGAGAACTGAAGGTAGATTTTATACTTGCCAATCAAGAGCCCAATTCCTCACATTTGAAGAAAATCCACAATTAAATAGCACTGGTATATCACAGGACATTCAAATGGATCCAAATGATTACTCACTGACCATTCCCTGGGGCAGGTTTTGCGGTTAATGACTGTTTTCCATACATCAGAAAGATCTACACAGAGGGTGATTTTAAAGGAAGCAAAAGGGGCCCACAATCTGTTCCATTGCTGTCTTTTTTATTTATTTATTTATTTTAGCTTTGATAAATGACATGTATACTTGAATATCCCTGCTATGAAATGCTAATGTAGAGCATGGAATGAAATTTGGAAATCTGCAGAGAAACTCACTTATTATGCTTCTGAAAGCATGTGAACTGTGCTAAGCACCAGTCACTTAAAAAGATAATCAGTCTTTTTTGTTTTCTTAATAATTCAAGAGCTATCCAGTTCAGACACAACTGAAAGAAACCAGGTCCCAGTCAAATATCTGAGTGGAGATGACAGAAGAACGCTAGTCAGACAACAGAACGGTGGAGCAAGGAGGGGACAGTGAGTTTCACCTAGCCTTTAATGACCTTTTGAAGGCAGGGAAACCTCATCCTGGGTCCCTTACTTGGCCATCACCTTTACCTAGCCTCTTGTGACTACCTACTTGGCCCCATATTTGGGCAGACTCCCATTCTCCTTTGTGACCCCCATGTATATCATTACAGAGGAGGGATCATGGCCCACCTCAGGCTGATGTATTTTTTGTATTTATTTCTATATATACTAACTGATTCTATTCTCTGGGACATGAACTGCTGCTCCATGCAAATGAAGCCCATAACTGCACGGGCCACAATCCCTCACTTGCCAAGGGATTTTGATTCCTTTGCCAGTGAATGAGTTAACTTAGCAGATAAATAAAAAATCATCAAAGAATAATGTTCAAAATACGTTGGTCTCTTCTAAGCCAATGCTTTCTAATCAATTGCTTTCTAATCTTTCATTAATACTTGACTTAGAGAGTCTGAAATGTCAGCTTCTTCTCAGTCTCAACCACAATGAAATTATTAGGATATATTTACAAGGCTGATTATTTTTTGAGCTCAAAGACAGCTATAGCAATGCTTATTAATGATTCTTCTATGGTCTCCCTCATAAAGCATATATGTATGATTTAACCTCAGCCTATAGAAACTTTAGAGTTTCACTTAACAAAAGACCATTAAGAAACATGACTTCTCCTTCTTTTCCATTGTAAGCTTATGCTTCAGTCCATCAGTTTGCGGGGAGAGTGAAATAAACCAAACTTACTATATATATAAGTTTGGTTTATTAATGCATACACACATTAATATACATACACACATACATACATACATACACACATACACTTCTTTTCCTCTTTATGCTAGATTGGCCTTCTCAGCAAGCTGTTTAAAAATATTTCAATGGAAGTAAATTTAGATGTATTCAGTTTTGCAGGTTTTATATTAAACAAAATGAAGAAAAAAATATTTTAATGACCATAGTTTTTATCATGAGTCTGCTTATACCAAACAATGAATTTGAATTTAAGCATCATTTGGATGCCAATCTAAAGCTCCCTAGTAAACTATTCCTTTTTCTCCTGTGTCAGAGTTGCAAATGCAGATATGTGTTTAAAAAGCCCTCTTATCAAGTATATGCCTGGGGGTTTTTTACGTTTAAAGAGGCATTAAGACAATTATATATACAACACACAAATTAAGTTGAGTGAGAGCATTATGTGATATTAATCTGTTAGATGCTTTATTAATCTGAGTACAATCTGAGAGCATTAGTGAGAGATTTCAGTAACAAGAGAGGATAAGATACTACCCTAGTTGTTTATGAGAAAAAGTAGCAGACACACCTGACTGTGGAACAAAAATTATTTATTACATTTTGAACAAACCCTGATTTACTATAAACATTAATTGCTTATAAAGCTTTAAAAGGACAAGTTATTTAAAGTAATGAGACATATTAGGCTCCAGTTTACTTGCAGTGTAGGTGGTAATGTTTTAGTGCACTTGACATTTCCTATGCTTATTTTAGAAATGTTTCTATTTCTTCTTTGAATTAGAACAGTAATGGTGCAGATAATTAGTAATCCAGACTGAATATCTAAATAAAGGACATACCAGTCTATAAGGAATCCTTACACTTTAAGCTTAGAGCCAAATTCTCATTTACACTTTAAGACTGCTCTGTTAGCCTAAAAGTGCTTCAAAGTGAATACAAATTACATTTGCACCCATATTAAGGACACTTTACACTGCCAGAGTGGTATAAAGAGGCCTTTCTATAAATAAGAATTAGACTCAAAGTATTTGCTTATCCAGTGTGTTAAGTCCAAAAGAATTAGTAACAGCCATGACTATTATCTACTTGATTGTACTCAACCAATAAAAATGGCCCAGATCCTGCTTCTGGTTCAGCCATTTTGCACCTCATCACTGGGACAAAACAGTCCTAAAGTCTGCAGGGACAGCAAAAGATGGATCACCTACTAGATCAAATGCCACTCATAATCTATGCTACTGGAGTAGGGGCATAGCTGAGAAAAGGAAGCACGAATTCCTTAAACCATGTTGATTCTGGCTGCTCAATCACCCTTTTAGAGCCTTTGGCAGTCAGAGTACACAAGCAACATTCCAGCACTATGCAGTTCTTGGCCCAAACTAAAGATCAGGACCATTAATCTCACCTCAAGGTGCAAAGCTTTAGGCACACACTGTAACTTCCAACATCAGATGCTTTGAACAAAATTATTATTATTAAATAATTTTATTAATGGTATGTTTTAAAGCTTCAGTTAGATATATTCTAAAGATAAAGAAATAGAGAACTATGTCTTCATGGTGTGAGGTATTTGACTACAAATGCATCCCTCTACACAAACACCACATAGCTGAAGTGCCAAAATTGCATTGTAGGGAGAAAGGTGGCATACTGGAGCGAGGATTAGCCTTAGGAGCAGCAGCTCTGTATAGCATGCTCTCCTCCAAACATGATAAATGAAAGACTGGATTTGCAGACAAATCCGTGTGAGAGTTAATGCTACTCCCCTCAGCATTAAACTCCTCCTCCAAACTTTGGGGATCTAAGAAAACAGAACTAATTACTGCATGGCTTCTTGGGGGCTGTTACTATTAAGGCCAGATAGGGGAGCAACCCAAAAAGGTGCAAACCTCCATAATCTGCAAGGTCGAAGCCCAGTTTTCCCATGGACTCTGGCATTTGGGGGCTGTAACATAAGGCTGCAAACCTCTCCCTTGAGAGCAAAATGGTTTTCAAATGCTTTCCCTGGCCTTGTAGGTTTTCCATTGAAAGATATTACACTTTTAAAAATAGTAATTACTGAAAACATTTGTTTTACAAATAGTAGTGGTCACGATTTTTCAGTGGTTAAGGTCGAGCCTGGGACACAGGAAACCTATAGTTCTGTTCCCTACTCTATTTCACACCTACTCTGTGATTCTGGCAAGTTACTTTCTGCCTTTGCTTTGTATCCCTATGTGCAGAATGGGGATAATCTTCCTTAACTTGTGGGGGTGCTGTGAGGATAAATATATTAAAAATTATGAAGTGTTCATACACTATGGTAATGGGGACCATATATGAATCTAGGGAAAATAAACCAAAGGGAAAAACGTGAAAACCTCATATTTAAATGGACCAAAGTTTGGGGGGCAAAGGGTGTTGACCTTAAACAGAGCCCATCTAATCCCCTACAAATAATCTCCAAATACTAGGTCCCCGTCCTTTGCATGTTTGTTTGTTTTATGCCATGCCTATCACCACTGTAATTCTGTAGTGTGTGTGTGTGTGTGTGTGTGTGTGTGTGCGCGCGCGCGCGCGCGTGCATACACAGCTGAGGAGAAAGGGAGCTGGGCCAGCAATGATATCATTACCCACAAAACCCAGGAGGATTGTTCTAGGCAAGATAATACTGACCTTGATAGTATTATCTAATGCTCAGTAGTGTTCGTGACACCACTCTCTGCCCCTACAGGGGATGAAGAGATATTTTAGGCAGAAGTGAGGAGCCCATGGGAACAAGCTTAGCATGAAGTTTGTGAGCAGTGGAGTCCCTGGGTCTCAGAGTAGATGTGCCAGCCTTCTGCAGATTCTCCTGTAGTTCATGAGCTTTCCTTGCATATTTCAGGAATGCTTATGTTAGTATGGCTATCTATAAAGCTCACCTCTTCATAGTATAATGTGAAAGTAACTGCAAGATTTAATTTGCAGAGTATCCCAGTTCTGCTATGAGTTTTCCAATATTTGTCCCTGAATATTCAGATCCATTGCTTACTATAAAAAACTTGACAAGGCTAATCATGGTGTTCATTTGGAAAATGGTACTTTGAAACATTACCAAATGAAGGACTTATGCTTTACTTCTGAATATGTAGGAAGGAGTTTTCACAGCATTTTTTTTCTGCCAAACATTGAACTGTGACTTTTTCTGGTCTCCTAAATTACATTCTACAGTGCAGAAATAGCCACAGCTATCTGAAAGCTAAATACCTTTGATCCCATGAGCACAATGGCATTGAATTTAGTAATAATAGTGAATAGAGTTGTTGTTACAATGAAATCTATTACAATATGTTCAGGGAACACTTAGGGGCCACTTAAGATGAGGACAAGATTGTACAATGCTTGATGTAGGTTCTCTGCAATTTACTAGAAGCAGTATAGTAAGATATATTGGATTTGTAATGATTTAATTTGCTTGATTGTGGCACAAGCAGCTGGAGGCTCAAGCAGATAATTACATTTCTAAGCCACCAAAGTAATCCTTCTACAGGGGTTGTGGAATAGTCACTGATGACAGGAAATCAGTTGAAACCAACATAAGGTCATACCCACATCAGTTTTCTAGTCATACAAAGTTCAGTGAAAGATTAGCAGTAGGGTGGTCAGCATTGAAAAGGTATCATGCTGTTATCATACAAAAGGGCTTACTAGCATCTTGTCAAAGCAGGTAAGGATTATAAATTACATTGGTTATACTGGAAGGTCTGTGGTGGAAAAAGGACCACAGGCCATTTTTCTGAAATCTTTCACCAGCATTACATGCAAGAAAGAATATTCTATGGTTTCAAGGTTTTTACAATCTGGTAATGTAGTTAAAGCCATAGCAAATAATTTTAAGATGATGTAAATTGATATAAACAAACCTTACTATGTACAACACAAGACAAAAATCCCTAGGAAATTATTAAAACATGTTTGACAAAGTAGATTTGTTATGTTATAAATACTAATACTTTTCAGCAGTAGGTCTCATAGCACTTTACAAGGGAGATCAGTATCGTAATCTCTATTTTATAAATGGGGAAACTGAGGCAGAGAGCAGCAACATGACTTGTCCGAGGTCACTCAGAAGGCCAGTGGCTAGGGTGACCAGATAGCAAGTGTGAAAAATCGAGACGGGGTAGGGAGTAATTTCCACTTATATAAGAAAAAGTTCCAAATATTGGGACTGTCCCTATAAAATGGGGACATCTGGTCACCCTACCAGTGGCAGAGCCACTAATAGAACCCAGGTCTTCTGAGTAGCAATCCAGTACTCTATCCACTATGATACACTGCCCGTACATTAGTTATGATATGTCATTAACAGACAAAGAATGAGTAACTGCTTTATCAAAGCTATTCTAACAACATCACAGCTAACTCTTTGGCTATTTTAATCCCATAGGATTTAATAGGTTTGCCGATCTACTGTACTTACCTAGTGCTGCCGCATTTATCCATTGCTGTTGCCACATGCACCGTTAAGTATGCACTACTTACTAACACTATTTCTTTAAAGGTATCTTCCACTGAAATACCTAACCTTGGTCCATAAATAGTGAAAGGGTGAGAAACAGTGTACTTAAGGATTTAATAGGGTTGTGAGCCACATTTCAGTACCCTTTTATTAGTTATTTTTATTTTGAAGGGGCACTGTGCTTTATAAGGCAAGTCTATCATTGTACTTGTGTCATAGTATCCCTAATCTTGTGGTAAATCTTAAAGCTGACAATAGCTGCAACAAGTGGTGGTGCAGTTTAACTTTTTTTTTCATCACCATCCACAGACACTTACGTTCCAAACTGTGTCATAAGGGGATATTTGCTAAAATGAAATTTAACTACCATAGCTGAATACACCAAGAAAAGAACTAAGACTGCAATTATTACAGCTGATTTCAATTTTGGAACAAAAACTTGCTTTTTTCTAAAAATGAAATGTTTCACAAACAATTTTTGACATTGTTTAGATGTTTTATTTTTTAGACAAATTTCCCCCATTATTTTTAAAAGCATTCAAAAATCACTGAATGTAACCATATTATATTAAGATAAAAAAATCACATATTTCAAAAAATAAAAAGGATTGATCTCCAACACTTCAAAACAAAAAACTTCTAATTTTCATTTTTTTCATAATTGCTTCTCATTTTCTATCACCTGTAATGTTTGCATTAAAAACATTTTTCTTCTTTAGATGAGACAATCCACCTCTTGTAAGAATAAGCACAGGTTTATTGAAATTAGCAGGGTTAAATCCACTTTCACAGCACCAAATTTTACGCATTAGGCATAATAAAATATAGTAGAAATAGAATGATATCAAAAATGTAAGTAGCTAGGCAAATGACTGTATCATAAATGTGTCTGATTCATTTCTTATCAGTTTTGTGCATACTGTACAAATGAACAATCACACAACAGCAAAATCAGTATTTTCACTAGAACCATTTTCAACTAACTGATATTAAACATGACCTAAACATGAATAAATAGCCTATAAAAAGGTCATTGAATCAACAACTATTAATAGCCTCTGTCACACACACAACCATGCTCAAGATCTCTGGCATCAGACTGCCATTCTGAGTCCTAATCCACTGGACCAATGTGCTTTAAGCTTCCCCTTAGCTGAGTGGTGTCTTCTCCAGCAGTGTCTGTGGCCTCTCTGTGACATTTCTAACCAAGTGTTCTGTCTGTTACCCTTCACAGAAATGGGTAGTTCTGCTATCAGTGGCCACCAGGACCAGGACTGATTTTCCCACAACGTAAGCGAAATGTTTCCACCTTTTCCTGGAACTCCAACCATCTGGGAGCTCTGGGTTTACAGTTTAGCTCTGTATTGAACCACAGATACACACACAGGTAGATTTGCACAGAATTCTAAAGGTTAAAACTCTTGACTTAGATAGCACAAGGGAAACACATGTCTAGACAAATGACAAATGCTCATTTCCCTGCCTCAGTTTCCTCACCACTCTGGAGTATTTTCTGAAATTAGTACAGAGTCCTCTGGGTTGTACAGGATCCTCTCTCTCTAGGTCAGCTAGCTCCCTTTTTCCTCAGCTGCTCCCACCTCCTGCTCCCTACTACAAAAGGATAGAATAGAAATGGGTAGTTGGAGAGGACCTCAAGAGGTCACCTAGATCATTCCCCCATGAGGGAGAAGGACCAAGTATACCATCCCTGACAGCTGTTGCCTCTTCCTATCTCCTCCTCTTTCCTGCCCAAAGCTCCTTGTGTGTTTCTGTGGGTCTCCTCTGACTCATCCAGTTCTGTGGTTTTTAAAGGCTAGCATCAACACTTCGGTTTCTTTGTTCTGCATCTGGGGATCTTCCACTCTCCAGACTCCTTCCTCGTAGACAGACTGGGTCAAACTGTTTTCCCCAGGCTTCAGTCATCCCACTATCCTAAGCTGATCATTAAGGTATTAAAACTAAACACTGTACCTTGTCTGACAAACTCCAGTCAATTTATGGTTGACTCACTATGCAAACTATGGCCCGCAGGCCACATCCAGCCTGTGAGACTGTCCCATCCGGCCCAAGCAGTGCCTCAGGGGCAGTGCTTGCCCCTCCCCCGGAGCCGCGCCGCAGGGGCAGCGCTCTGGGGGCCTGGGGCTGCCCTCTGGCCCCTCTCCCGGAGCCACACCGCACAGGCAGAGCTCTGGAAGCCGGGGCTGTGCACTCCCCCTCTCCCCTGGCGCCACGCTGCGTGGGCAGAGCTCTGTGGGCCAGGGCTGCATGCTCCCCCCAGTCCCCGCAGCAGCTATGGTAAGGGTGAATGGGGGGGTTCCAGGATGGTGGTGGGGGCAGTCAGGGAGTAGGGTGGGTTAGTTGGGGTGGGATTCTGGGGTGGTTGGGGATGGGAAGGTGGTTAAGGGTTGTGGCAGTCAGAGGACAAGGAAGAAGGGAAATTGGGTGGGGAGTCGGGTCCTGGGAGGTGGTTAGGGGTCTGTAGAAGGGGAAGTCAGGGGACAAGATGCGGGGTTTGGATGGGTCAGGGATTCTCAGGGGGCAGTCAGGGGGCGGGAAGTGGGAGGGGGCTAGATTGGGGGCGGGGCCTTCCCTATCCAGCCCTCGCTATAATTTCGCAAACTCAATGTGGACCTCGGGCCGAAAAGTTTGCCCACCCCTGCACTATGCACTAAGGCATTCCATGAGGCATCAATTTCACAACATCAGCCTGAATTAAGAAATTGTGTGCAGACAAATTTCCAAAATCATCACCAGCCCTAATGTAACAATGATGACTAATAAAAGTATGTATTCTGAAAGAAATCAGACTGTCAACTTATTAGCTATTGTAATGGTCATTTTAGAAAGTAAAACTCACTTCCAGGCAATTCTGTATCCCATATCAGAGAGATTTTCTAAGTGGGCTAGACTGAAAGCCACTGAGGTCAATGGAACTTCTTCCATTCTCTTCAGTGGGCTTTGGCTCCTCACTCTGAGGCTAGGTATTTCTCCCCTAGAACATATTAGTCATTTTTAGAGAGTCATATTAGTCATTTTTAGAGACTTGGGAAAGTATAGTTAGACATTGCTGATTTTCCTGCCGAGTAATTATTTTCATGCATATGGAATTTATACTATTGTTATACTATAAGGATATATTGAGAAAGGATACTTTAAAACATATTTTAAATGGCACTGTTTAGGAAAAGCACAAAATGTGTTATTATGTCAGTAAATTTATTTGTGAAAAGTACTAGAGGAGCAGTGCTGGAGATTAAATCCTCTACAATACAGATGCAGCACAGGCATACTTTTACCCTGGCAAACTCCTTCCACCCTCACTTGGAAAGAATATCTGTACAAATAAATGGTCAATCTCTGGCCTCTGCTGAAACTGGCAACAAGGCTTCCAAAAACTGCTAACTGTGATGTAGACACTTTTCTGATAGAAACTGGACTATGGCAAACTGAATCAGTTTCCATCCTACCTCTCCAATCACTTTATTACTAGGTGGCCCCTCATTTTCTTCTTACATATTTTCCATTCTCATCCAGTGTTTCTCAGAGCTCCTTCTCTACCTCCCTTCTCTTCTCACATTTTTGTGGTGTACATGGGTGATCCCACCAACTCTCACTGATTCAGTTATCACCCCTAAGCTGATGATACCCAAATCCATCTCAGCACTTCTGACCTCTCTCATTCTATCTGGACTCGCTTCTTTAACTGGGAAAAATCAAATGTCCAGTCCTTGATTTAAACTCAAAGTGAAAAGGAACTCAGAGACTCCTTATCTTTCCTCCCTCCAAAAAAAAAAAAAATCCTCTCTCCTTCTCTGTCAGCAACTTCACTATCTCTCATGACAGCAAGGTTCACAACCATAGAGTAATCTAAGGACACTCTTTTTCCTTTCCTCCACCACATCTAGGGCTTGTCTACATGAACAGTTTGTGGCAAACTGGAGTGTGAATCTACCCTGAACTAGCCTGCCTCTTATTAATTGTCCATGTGAACTCTGCTGCATTAACAGATTGTTAATGCAGTTTGACTAGTCCTCTTTCAAAGAGGACTAGATCAAAGCACATTAATTGTTCATGAACATCAACAGGATCTACACAGACAGTTAATCTGTGGCAGGCTAGTGTGAGGCAGATTAACATCCCAGCCTCCTGGAAACAAATTTTTGGTGTTAAATCATATCTGTTCTCCACTTAGAGTTTCTCTAAAATTCATCCCTTCCTCTCCATTCCCATTACTCTGGTCCTGTTGACTCCTGAAACATCCTCTCACTGGCCTCCCCATATTTCACAGTATACCCTTCAAACTTATCTGCTTACCAAACTTACTAAACTTACCCTTCAAACCATCTTCTTTGTCTACTGCTTTTGAACATGTCAGCCTTCCTGAATGTTTTCATGGCTTCCAACTTATCCCAATATCATATTCAAACTCCTTATCCTCACCTTTTACACCCCGCCTATATATCATTTGTTTTCTACTCTGCTTCTACTCTACTTCTGCTTCATGTCCTATGTTCTGCCACTTCCACTTGCCTTAATGTTCCCTTTGGACAAAATATAGTTTTGACATAAAGGAGTGTGATTGCACTTGCTTCTGCCAGGATTGAATTTAGCTCTGTGTCCCTTCTCCCACAAGGGTTTCTGTACCTTTATCATGCTGCTCTCTGTTCATAAAAGTTTCTGTGACCATATACACCCATTATCCATTTATGGTGGGTGGAATTTTCAAAAGCACTTTTGAAATTTAGGAGCACAAGCCCCATTAATATGTACCATTTGTACTTACTGAGACACACACTTTTGAGAATCCCACACTGTATTTCTAATGCAACTATTACTGTACTACTCCAAAACCATGATATCACTCAACCTCATTCTCTGCTTGGAAATCCCTCCAGAAAACTCAGTTCTTTCAGAAACCTGTTCCCCATTGCCCTCTACCCTGACCCTCATTCCAGACATCGTCCCAACTTTTAAAATTAATTTAAAACTAAAGAATAATAAGTTTAGGTCCACAGATAGATTTTTTTTACATATATCAGGAATGAAAGGAATCCTAACAATTGCACCGAGTCCATTACTAGATGGACATGTAGAATTATATATTTGGAGAAAAAAAACTGTATTCATATCATATGATGATGATGATGATAAAATACTTTCTGTTGGAATGGAAAATAAAGATTATATTAAACAGCAGCTACTAAAGTGAAACATTTTTAATTAAAAGGTCCAAATAACTTGCGTCCAAGAGTTTTATAAGATCTGACCAAGAATCTCTCTGGACTCTTAATACTGATTTTCAGTAAGTTTTGTAGTAGAGAGGCAGTTCCAGAGGACTGAAAGAAAGTTAATGATGTTCCAGTATATTTAAGGTAAATGGAATGACCTAGGTAACTACAACTCTGGTAGCCTGACACTGATTCCAGGAAAAATCATTTAATGACTAAGGGACTTGATTAATAAAGAATTAAAGGAGAGTAACATAATAATGCCAATCAACATAAGTTTCTGGAAAATAGATCTTGTCAAACTAATTTCATATCATTTTTATGAGATTACAAGTTTGGCTGATAAAGGTTCTAGTGCTGATATAATATACTTAGACTTTTGTAAAGGCATTTGACTTAGTACCACCTGACATCTTGATTAATAATCTAGAATGATACAAATTTAAGGGGGAAGGGATACCTCAGTGGGGTTTGAGCATTGGCCTGCTAAACCCAAAGTTGTGAGTTCAGTCTTTGAGGGGGCCATTTAGGGATATGGGGCAAAAATCTGTTGGATGATTTAATTGGGGATTGGTCCTGCTTTGAGCAAGGGGCTGGACTAGATGATCTCCTGAGGTCCCTTCCAACCCTGATATTCTATTATTCTAACATGACATACATTAAATGAATTAAAAACTAGTGAAATGATAGGTCTCAAAATGCAATTATAAAGAGGAATTCATTGTTGATGGCTGTGTTTTTAGAGGGGGTCTCAGGATGATAGGTTCCTGGCCCTATTTTATATTTTTATCAATGACTTGGGGGAAAAACATAAAATAATCACAGATAAAATTTTCAGATAATGCAAAGATTCAGGGGAACCTGCTAAATATTGATACACAGAAATCTGGATATCCTGGGTAAGCTGACTTCAAGAAAGTAGTATGTGTTTCAGTATGGCCAAATGAAAAGTTAAACTTTTTCATATGAAGAATGCTGGCCACAAGTACAGGATGGAGGACTCTATCCTGGGAAGCAGTGGCTCTGAAAAAACTTGAAGGTCATGGTTGATAATCAGCTGAAAATGAGTGCCAAGTGTGATGCTGTGGCTGAAAGAGCTAATGTGATCTTTAGCTATACAAGCAGGGGGATATCAACTGTGGGTAGAAATTCAGTGCCTCTGAATTTGGCACTGGTACAACCACTGCTGGAAATCTGTGTCCATTCTGGAATGCACAATTCAAGAAGGATGTTGATAAATTAGAGAGAGTTCAGAGAAGAGCCATAAGAATGACTAAAGGCTTGGAAAGTATTCCTTATAGTGAAAGATTCAAAAATCTCAATCTATTCATGTTATCAAAGAGAAGGTTAAGGATTGATTTGATCCTAGTTTATAAGTACCAACACACGGAACAAATATTTGATAATGCACTCTTCAATGTAGAAGAGAAAGATATAACATGATCCAAGGCAGGAAGTTGAAGCTAGACAAATTCAGACTAGAAATAAAGGTGCAAATTTTTAACAATGAAGGTAGTTAACCATTGGAACAACCATGCCTGGATAAACCAATGTCTATTTAGTGCACTTGCACAGGATTTGGATGGGTGGTGCTGTGGCCTGGCACACAGGGACTCAGAGCCGGGTTTGGCCTAGCTGTCCCTCAGTCATGATGAAGAGGAAGCCGGGCCTAATTTGAATTAAGGTGAGCAGCCCACAATTTCCAGAGTGCATAGCCCAAACTTCCTTTAATTCGGCACTAGGAACAATTTATCAAAGGTTGTGTTGGATTCTTCATCAAAGGAAAATTTTAAATCGAGATAGTTTTTTCCCCTAAATTATACGTTCTAATTCAAGCATGGCTGTTAGACTTGAAGCCAGAATTAAGAGAGGCACGTCTTGTCCCCTGTATTACACATGTCAGACTACATGCTCACAGTAGTCCCTTCTCGCCTTAAAAATTTATGGGGGTGTCTACACTGCACGCTTTGTTTAGTGGTGTGTACTGTACATACTCATACTGCTCCTCTAACCTGGGTATAAATAGCAGTGTAAACAGTCAGGCATGGCTTAGATTAGACAAGTAAAGACATGCCTGAAGAGAGTGGATGTGTATTGAAGTACATCCCCTATATGCTTCTCTACTCACCCAAACTGTGCCTCTCCAGTGTTTACAATGCTGTTTTAGTAGTGTAGTGTCCAGCTGGATCCCCACTGCTGGAGCCTTTCCCTGGAAAAGACTCACGCAGTGGCGAAAGGCTCTGGCGGGGAAGGGGGCCTGGTGCCCACTGCTGGAGCCCTCCCCTGATACAGTAACAGACTCCAGCAGTGGGGAAAAGCTCTGCCAGCAACTGAAGCCTTTCCCAGTTTCAAGGCAAAACTGCAGCAGCTCCCCACTGCGGCAGGGAAAGACCCCACTGCAGGAGCCTTTCCCTCACTTCCGGGGAAGACTTGAGCAGTGGGAAAAGGCTCAGCCTTTCCCTGCAACCTTCTCCCCCACCAGAACCTTTTCTCACCCCAGTGAATGGCTCCAGCAGCAGGGAGCTGCTGAAGCCTTTTCCCACTGCCTTGCCTCTGCCACAGCCTTTCAGAGAGTCCACACTGCTGTCTGTAGCTACGTGTACATTACATGCTACTGAATAGATGCCTATGTAACAATAAATATATCCCATAGTCTTACCCTATTTTAACCCTTGTTCATCCAGACCAGCACTCACCATCTTTGGCTCATTGCTATGCTCCTGCCGGGTTAACAAGTAATTGGATGATAGTATAGAATAAAATAAATAGCTTATTGATTCATGTCATTCAACAGTTTGGTCACAGACTCACTACCAAGCTAGGTTGAGTCACATTGCTGGCATAGAGGTGAAAATTCACATCCCATTATTGAACCTATGAACCATCCAGTCCTCACCAAGATTATTTTGAAGCTAATTTATTTTACCTCTTATTTGCTTCCTTCTATACTGGGTAAAATCTTGGCCCTGTTAAAGTCCATGGGAATTTTGCCATTGATTTCAATGGAGCCAAAATTTAACCCATTATTTATTGGGGCTCATTTGTCATGCTAAATTTAGTTATTCAATACAAACAGGATTCTAGAAAGCACCAGAAGATTTTCCCTTATTTAGTAATGGAGACATCACTGATTTTTTTTAAATCTTTTCTTAATACCCAGTTTCAAAAGAGAGCTCCTGGCTGTTAATCACTAGCAGAGGCAGGGGCCTCCCTGCAGCCCAGACTTAAGTGTTTATCTCTGAGAGAGGGGTGGAGCTTAGCATATACTCCTCTGGTTGGCAACTGGCTAGTTTTGGCAGCTTCCTGATTAGCATGCTGACTTTTGTAAATCATAGTCTGGCATCTGTCTCTTCTTGTTCATTCTACGAGGAACCTAGGCACCTAATTCAGCTTGGTGAATCGTAACGTGCTCCTGGCACCTAAAAGTGAATCGTAACATGCTCTAGGCACCTAAAAGTTCGGTGCTGTGACTCTGAGTCACAATGCCTAACTCCTTTTGTGTGTCCGGGCCCTAAGTGCTGACCAGAGCCTGCACAAGGCATAAGAAGACTAAATAATTCCTTAAAGCCCTGAGCAGCTCAATGGGGTACCAATTAATTATTAGTATGTGTTGTGTGTGAGGGTCCCCAGTGGGCACTGGTGTAAAGCACCTTGCTGGGTTAGATCCCTTCTAATATTAATAAGGGGTTTTTTTAAGTTACTCACCTCTCAAAACTTGAATGTTTAAAGCATTAAACTGTATACAAATTGCTTGAACAACTACATGAATATTTATATATTTATTATGCTGATTCTAAATTTGCATAAGGTAGAAATACTGTAATGAGCAATTTTTTAAATATATTTTTACAAATTTAAAATATACTGTGATCAGAAGACAACATGGTTGATTAGTTTACAGTTAAAAGTAACATATTTTATGATGGATCCTTAGAGCATGTTGTGTGAACCCATGATTCACTGTAAATTTGTTACAGATCACATGTTTATGGTTAAACAAATCTTTCTGTAAAGGTGCTTTTATTTGTCTCCCTTTACTTAGGTCTTACATTGAATTAGACTCAAGGTTCTTCAGAGCATGGATAGTGAAACAGATTCCTGACTGTTTCCAAACTCTGCTTAGATGCAGTCGGGGGACGGGGTTGCTGATACAGCACCATTTACAGCTCTTTGAGCCCCACCTACATAGACCCAGCTCAAGTTTCAGCTGTGAGGAATAGCTCTAGTTTACACACTTTGGGTCCTTATGCCAGAGACGCAGCATCAAAAGGGAAAGAGACATGAACTCAGCAAAAACACTGCCTCAGGCAAAATATGTGAGCAGCCATCCAGGTTACAGATTGAGGAGATGTTTTCAAAGCCATCTATGGAGGTCTGGATGCATAATTTTTAATAATTTTAATCCTTTACGCAGCACTGGATATCTCAGCCTAGATGGTAAAAGTTAGGCTTCTAAGTCTTTATCTAGGTTTCTAAGTAAGTGACCTGATTTTCAAAAGTGCTGAGCACCCAGCAGCTTTCATTGAAGTGCTCAAGATTTTGAAAAACCACATGACTTAATTTACAGCATGTCAAACCATGTTTGGTGGGCACACACCTTTGATTTCAAAATGTAAGTGTGATACAGTGCACAACAGTCTTGAGGGCAGAACCCTCAGGCAAGAAACTCTAGCAGCAGGATTCTTATCCACTGAGACGTCAGTACCTTCAAATGACAATCCTAACCCTTTAACACTTGCCCTGTGCTTGGGGCTCAGGGAATACAAATTCCTATTGTGTGTGGAGATTATTTAAATTAAGACCAAGATAAAGATGACCAATATTGAGAAACACTCATATCAGACAAAAACAGGCTTTTGACACAGTTCCTGATGTCATTCTTATAAGCAAACTAGGCAAATGTGGTCTAGGCTAAATTACTTTAAGATGGATGCACAACTAGTTGAAAGACCAAACTCAAGTAGTAGTTATCAATGGTGTTCTGTCAGACTGGGAGGGTGTATCTAGTGGAGTCCCACCAGGATCAGCCCTGGGTCTGATTCTATTCAATATGTTCATTAATGACTTAGATCAGGGATCAGCAACCTTTGGCATGCGGCCCAACAGGGAAATTTGCTGATGGGCCGGGACGGTTCGTTTAACTACAGCGTCCGCAGGTTCGGCCAATTGCAGCTCCCAGTGGCCGCAGTTCACCATTCCAGGCCAATGGAGGCTGAGAGAAGTGGTGCAGGCCGAGAGATGTGCTGGTTGCTGCTTCCTGCAGCCCCCATTGGCCTGGAATGGTGAACACCGGTCAGTGGGAGCTGCGATTGGCCGAACCTGTGGACGCTGCAGGTAAACAAACCATCTAGGCCTGCCAGCAGATTTCTCTGACAGGCCATGTGCCAAAGGTTGCCGATTCCTGACTTAAATAACGAAGCGTAGAGAATGCTTATAAAATTTGCAGATGATACCACACTGGATGGGATTGCAGGGACTTTGGAGGACTGGATTAGAAATCAAAATATCTGGACAAATTTTGGAGAAATAGTCAGAATTCAATACAGAGAAGTGCAAAGCACTTACTTAGTAAGGAAAATACACTACTACAAAATGGGGAACAACTGGTTGTAGTATCACTGAAAAGGATCGGGGCTATAGTGGACCACAAATTGAATGTGAGTCCACAAAATGATGCAATTGCAAGAAAGGGTAATATCATTTTGGGCTGTATTAACAGGAGTGTTGCATGTAACACACAGGAGGTAATTGTCCCACTCCACTTGGTTCTGGTGAGGCCACATCTGGACTACTACGTCCAGTTCTAAGTGCCACACTTTAGGAAAGATGTGGACAAATTGAAAAGAGTCCAGAGGAGAGCAACAAAATTGATAGAAGGTTTAGTAAACCTGAACTATGCTGAAAAGTTTAAAAAACTGGGCATGTTTGAGGGGGACCTGATAACAGTTTTGAAATATGTTAGGGTTGTTATAAAGAGGACTGTAATCAATTGTCTCCATTTCCACTGAAGGTAGGACAAGACATAATGGGCTTAATCAGTATCAAGGGAGATTTAGGTCAGATATTAGGGAAAACCTTCTAACTATGAAAGGGTAGTTAAACTCTATAATAGGCTTCCAAGGGAGGTTGTAGAATCCCCATCAGTTGAGGATTTTAAGAACAGATTGGACAAAAACCTATCATGCATGGTCTATGTTTACTTAATCCTGCCTGAGCACAGGGGGCTGGACTTGATGACTTCTCAAGATCCCCTCTAGCCCCACATTTCTATGATTCGATGTCAGTAGTAATACAAAGGTAACATTGCATCTGGTAGGAAAGGGTGGGTCTGAAATGACTCCTGAACAGGAGGAGGGGTCAGACTGAGATCACAGAGGTTCGTTCCAGGGAAGGAAGTGGAGGCAGAGAAACAAGAGTGTCAGATAAAGGAATAAAATAAAACTGCATGTACAATACGACAAATGTTAAACAATGAATCAGAAAAAAAGGGTGACTAATAGGATCTTCTCTCTGAGAGCTTGTAAGGGAAATGGTTTTTTATTATTATTATTTCTGAGGGCAAAATAATAGTACAATTAAATAATAAAAAGTCTTCTTTTCTCTCCACCCAAAATGTACTCTTGTAGCATTAACAGATACCTATTTCATATATCTTATTGTTCATTTAGGGCTCAGTGCTAAACTTAGTACTGTACCAGCATAGATAGTGTATATAACTGTTAGCCCCATTGAACTCAATAGGAATATTCAAAGTTGTAAGTGTTACACTTCATATTATTCATTTGCCAGACCAGACCCTCTGCCACCTCCTGTAAAGTTTAAAATGGAAATTAGCCTTAAAAATATGTGATGCAGATTTTCATAAAACTGAGGGCAAATTAGGCCTGAATTATAGCACCAAACAAATCAAAACTGTAACTGAAAGGTTCTATATTAATAGCACTGATACAGGTTGAATTTGGTCTGCCATCACATTGTTCATTCATGTATCGTATGTGTATCATAGGATACACATATCCTATGTGTATCATGACACAACATATTTGTTTAACTTCCTAATATTTTTATAATTAGCAAGTTTCTATTCTTCATCAGCCTTAGTTCTGTTCTCCATTACATCATTTAAAATCTGAAGTTGTCTGTTAAATTTAAATTGATGTAACTGAGAACAGAACCCAGATTTGTGGCCTAAAATCCTGGGGGAAAAAAAGCAACTAATATCTTTTAAAATAATGTCCTCCCATAACAAAGACAAAATTTGAGCCAGCTAGCTGTTGTGAATTTAGATGACTCTTTCCTCTACAAAAAGAGAGAATAGTGAATACATAAGATCTTTTAATTTTTAGGACTGCTTTAGCATGTAGGGTACACCAAAGTTGTTCCTGTTTTGCAGAAAGTATTTGGATAAAAGGCAATTAGGGAAAATCTCACACAATTAATGAAATATTCATGTTTACCCCAACATTCAATTAGAAGATAACCTGAGGACCACCTTATATTTATGGAAAATACTACTTTAATTTTCAGATGAAAAGGCAGAATTGAAAACTCATGTACTCAGAGTAATGATGATTAGGAAGCCACAGTTACATATAGGGAATTTCAATCATGGTTCAAAAGGGAGGGACACAACAACTTTTCAAGGCAAAATATATGCTTCTTAATATGATGAGTTCTCAGACTTATAGAGTCTCAAATTATGGATGTTGCAGTAGCAAATGTAACTCCATTAGGGATAACACTTCAAAGGAACAATGTGTATTTTTAGTCACATTCTAGAAGAGATCTTAGCAGAAAATTGTCTTTTGGTTGCTAGATATTACTTTGTCTGACTACTCCTCTGGGAAATAGATGCTCACTTTTGTTAATCAAAATGACAAGTGTAACTTGGAAGGATCTGGGCGATGGAAGTTCCTGTGACTTGGTTTCTGAATGGAGAGAGAGAAAGTGATGATGAAGCTGACATGTTCACTGAATCTGGAAATAATTATCTCCATGTACAACACGAGATGATTAGTAAAATCTAAGACCTCTTTCTCCAAATCTATTGAATGGCTTCTAGGAGAAGAGGGAAAGGAAGGACACATACCACAGGTGTTTCTCCTACTGTGCCATAGCTTCATGTATCTTTTGCTTTTGCAACAAGAACCAAAAAGGGGTACTGACTTGTCTTTTGACACAAAATGATCATTTTCAAAAATGAACATGAGTAATGATCCAAATAAGGAGCTCTGCCTGAGTCCTGATCTGAGTGAACCTGCCTTCTGACAGAGAGATCTCTTTATCAGTCCAGTTCAATAGCTACTTTGTGACCATCTGAAACAAAAGTTGTCACCATGCCATTGACATAAGTGAAAAGAGTTGATGAACTAAGACCAATTTAAAGTAGATGGGTGGCCACCTCAAAAGCCTCAGCCATGCAAATAGGTGCTAATTGGCATACTCACTGTATTGTGTCAGTAAATCCAGAAGCTGAATAAGCATGAATATTTCTAAACTCTAGAAATGCTCTCTCTGAGTCAGGGAGGAAGCTTGCTCGGTGCTTAACTATGTTATACCTGTTCTATGGATAACTGGAGGACTGTAGTTTCCAAGGCTATCAGTCCTACATTCTTCACAAGCACTACATTCTCTAAAACTAAGTATTTAAAGAGAAAGAAACCATGCTGTGTGAACTGCATACAAACGTATTTCTCTGTCCATCAGAAAAGATTCTTTAAAAATAGACATTTATATTGGTAATGAAGAGTTACATTAGATATATTGTATTTTATATGCCTATAACTTTTATATTTTAGTGTATGTAAGACTTCCTCTATGGTAGGTACTGTATAATTATGCCTTCCTTTAAAGCATCTGATATTAGTAACTGTTAGTGACAGGATACAGGATATGACGGCTCACTAGTCTTTTCTGATATGTCAATACCTATGTTCCCTGCTATCACCCTTCTTGTCAGCACATGAATCTGTGGGGATATTGTCTGAACATGTTTTCTAATAGACTTTTTCTTAACTACCAAGGTTAGTCTGGCTGCTCTCAGTGCTAGGAGGTTTATGCTTCTTTTGCATGTATGATGCTTTTAAAAAAATAGGATTCCCCAGCTTGAGGATTTCTATTCATAGATTGGGGAGTGACATTATTCTGTCCTTCTACCATCCAGTCATGAGACTAAATTACTTATGATGGAACTTAGTCAAGCATCCTGCATATTGGCTTGATAAGGGGACCAGTGAAAAATCAGACATATTTGCAGTTGTCTCACATGTAGTCCAAGCCAGGATAATGATAGATCCTGCAATTCACTAATTGCATCTTCCCGCCCCTTTGAAATGTATAGGTCGAGAACTGTGTATAGAGAAGGCATAAGTAAGTACTGAACGGCCACACTTTATTTGTTTTTGCCATGTTAACTTTTCTAATGTCTCTTTTCCTCATTGCTCAGCATCATCAGGAAGAAATAGCAGTGAGCCTGATGGAAAACGCAAGTGGGCTACAGCCAGGATACACTGAAGCTTTAATCTCCTTTTTTGAAATCTTCTTGTGCTATCTTCATGCAAAAATACCAGTTATTGTAGAATGTACATACCCTAGGCCAGACATAAACAAAAGACTCTGTGTGGTTCACTTATCTATTAAAGAATTCTACTAATAACTAATCACTGTAACTCAGTTTATTGACATCATCACTGGCTACAAGATGTTATCACAGTGAGATCTTAGTACCTGATCTGTGTTATGCATAATTGTGTTGCTCATAATTGGCTTTCGTGCCCAAACCCACAATCCATTCCCCTACCATACTTCATTGCTTAGTGGTACCAACATTTCTGACCCACTCTGAGCTTTTTCACACAAAAAGAAGAAAACGTAAACTGTATTTCCCCCAGGCAGACTCATGAAAGTGGCTAACATTTAATTAATATGTGGACCAAATGGTGCTGTCAGGGTCAATACAACTGAAGACATCTTGAATTAATAAATCCAGAGCTAAATGTAACGTCCCTTAGTTTCTCTGTTCTTAATGCTAGGAAGAACAGAGCTGCCAGCGCAGAGTGTGAACAGGAATTCGCTTTCCTGAGGATTGTTTCTGCGCTGACCCAAGGAGAGAACAGTCTATGTAAATGTGAAAAGCGAAGGGCTTGATTTAAAACAACTACTGCGTGCTTCTGTCCCCCCGCCAAAAAATGCAGCTTGACTTTTGCAGCCAAAGTGACAATCACATGTCACCAGTAAACTCGATCCTCTCCCCTCCCCTCCAGATAAGGACCGCAGGATTTGGTAAGTTTGGTGTAACTTTAAGGACGGCGAAGTGATACAGAAGCCCCTGGGGCAGCCCCCGACCCCTGTTGTGTTCTCATGCTGCCGCGGTTCACCAAGTGTAAAAAATCGGGACAGGCAGTGGGGGGTAATAGGAGCCTATTAAGAAAAAGCCCCAAAATCAGGACTGTCCCTACAAAATAGGGACATCCCCATCCCGCCCCCAGCCCTGTGCTTTCCGCTGCCGCAGCCCATCCTCCGACCTCCTGCGCTCTGCCGGCGGGCGCCGAAGGGAGAGGGACGGCAGCTCCCGGGGTAAACTCAGGCTCTTAGCCTCGGGAGACCTGCAGCACTTAAAGGCTACCGAGGCACTCGAGGACCTGAAAGTGAATGGGAATCGCTTAGGCAGGAACGCTAAGGACACGCTGGGGAAAGTTCTGCAGCTCACCCGGGCGGCAGCATCCAAGCGCGGGGCACCGCGCCACGCGCTCCGCTCCAGTCAAAACATCCGCGCGCCGCTCCAGCTCCCGCCTGCACCGAAAGTTTGCAGCTTTCGCGCCGCGGTGGCTGCAACGGGAGCCGAGCACGGGGCAGAGGGGGAAGGAGGCGGAGAAGCATGTCCCGACTTCGCGCTCTGCTTCTGGGTTTCTCCGGCTCCTCTGCGCGTCTAAAGCATCAACACGTCCCGCTCCCCCAGGCAGACGGGCCGGGGGCTGGAAACACAGATCCCCACGGAGCACAACGCGCGATTGCCCTCGGGGGAGAGGCGCGTCCTTCCCCCCGGCCTAGGTCTGACAAGTACCGCAGCTGCTGGGGACAAGTTCCCTCTGCCAGGCCCGGGATGGGGAGAGAGGCTGAGCGGTTAAGGATCGAAACCCGTCCCCCGCCTGCTGGGATCGGGGGTGCGGAGGGGAAAGGAGGAGGGGGGGAAAGGGAACGCTGCTCTTACCTACGTGCCCGGAGCTGGTGAAGAGCCGGGGCACCTGCCCCGCTGCTCGCTCCCTGGAGGCGGAGGAGGAGGAGGTCACCCGGGGGTCTTGGTCCACAGCTGCGGAGTAGAGGGCGCTGCCGCTGTAGCGCCGGGAGATCACCCTGTCCCCCCGTTCGGGGTAGGGGGGCTGGTAGCTCGGGCTGTCCCCCATAGTGTGCAAGAGGAGATCGAGCAGAGTCCGCCTGTCCCCTCCCGGCGCCTCCACGTCCCTGCTGCTGCCCTCGACCCCCGGCGGCGCAGGAGCTGAAGTGAGCAGCAGGAAGAAGATGGCACGCAGCGCGTGACATCTCCTTGCCCCTCGCATCTCTCTGGCTCCTGGGAGAAGAGAGAGCAGAGCACGGTTAGCTCCTGGCCGTGCCCGCACCCGGCCCTCTCCTCATGCTGGGGCCGGCTGCTGTCCCACGGGGCGGGGAAAGCTAGCGAAGAAGAGCGCGGCTGGGACCAGGCTGGCTGGAGGCGCGCGTTGCTGGGCGCGCAAGGGAGCCGGGTGGGCGCAAGGGCGCTGGGCTCAGCACACCCCGCTCCTCTCCCGCGCCTATCTCCAAGTGCGCGCTGCCGGGCTGGGGACCTGGCTAGTGCCAGCCCCGCCGCGCTGGGGTGGGGGCGGGCTCTCCGGATTGCCTGGCCCCACCGCTCTTCCCCGCCCACCGCTGCAGTTTCATCTCAGAGCCCAGATCCCTTTAGGACACATTTATAGACACGGATTAGGAGAAGGGTATTAAGCAAGCAGCACGCATTACGATCCAGGGCTTTATTGGGGGGATTTGCCTGGCTTTCTTCTCCCACTGTGATCGCTCCCGAGGCTTTAGTCATTTCGCGGAACCCCAAATCCATTTTAACTTTCAGCTGGACACAAATAACCGAGACTTTTTTGTTGTTGTTGTTTAATGGGGAAGGAGGGAGAAATCTTCCCGGGACTTTCAAGCCATAGAACTATAAATCCCCACCCTACTCCGGCATTGCCCTAGAGTCTCATACAGATAGACATTATACCCAATACACTCGCGCGGTCTCCCCACTAAGAATGACAGTTTCCCCTTGTTCTCGTTAAGGGCTCGCCTTTCATCTCCATCCATCATTCATTGACCAAACTCCTGGCATGCTAGGGGCTCAGTGATTCTGCTAGATGCCTGGAAAGAGAATTTAAACGCTTTATTTTTCCATGGAGCCCGCGTTCTGATACGAATACATTTTAGAAGTCCAAACTTTTCATATGTTTTACTATATCAGTGTGAGAGCTCAGAGCCCTCCGACATCCACCACATTACAGATACAACAGCCAAGATACTTCCGTTAGGCTGGGGTGTTTCATTATTTTGGATCGAAGACAAGAACTTAGATCGGAGCAGAGAACGGAGATGTATTAAGTAAGCTATTCTAAATATAGCAAGCAATTAGGATCACGAAAGGGGGGAATAATTCAGTTATTTACAACCCGATTTGTGTTTGCGTCGCTTGCAACTCCCCTTTGTCCAAAAAGTTAAAAAGACCTCGCAGCAAGAGAACTGCCCCCAAAATGCCTCGGCAGCTATTGCATATGACTAGCTCTGGGAATGAATTAGGAACGGATCTAGCCTTTCATTTATTGATGCGGCGAGCGGATTCTGATTATTCTGAGAGGTGACAATAAACTCCAACTACTACATCTTGACTACAATGAGAATTGCAGCAGAATGTCTCTCTCGCTAAACAGAGGACAAGAGGGAGCGCTTACCTTGAAGTAGAGTCAAATTTTGCTCAAGAGACTTTCTTTCCTCTTCCTCCCGATGAAGACTTACTTCTTTGGTTAGGGAATGAACGGGGAACGGTCGGTTTTAAACACAAAAGAGCAGGATGCGCCTTCAGCAGCCATTCACCTGTCTTATATAGTTAACTATCGGCGTATTCATTTGAGTACTATCGACTGTAGGTGGGTGGCAGTCAGTGAAGACATCTTTGGTAATCATTCTTCGGCTCAGCGAAAGTGTTCCTGACAAACTTCCTCCTCCCTTTTGGTCCCCCGGTGGACAGCAGTTGAAAGCCATCAATTGAAGTGGCTCGGATCTATTTGTGAAATTAGTTTTCTCTGTCGATTGGGAAATGCTTGCTAATAAACCTACACGTGCAAGAGAGAAGAATACTTTTGAACATAGTGGAATTCCCTTGTAAAGCTATTAACACTGAAAGTAAAATTAATTTATCTCATATTGTTGAAGGGGGGGGGGGCGCACAAGAAGCCATCAGAAAAGAACAGTGTAAATTGCACACATCCAGGTTTGTCATGGTTGAAAGTGGTTAAATTTTGAGGGCAGATAAGGAGAGAGAGTTTTTAATGAACCAATAAAGCAAAGCACATTGCAAGTTAATACTTTTCTTTTAAAAACAATTTCAGAACATGAGAGATAAAAAATAAATGATAAAATAGTTGCCTCTCCCTTAGCAAAATCATTAATTCCAACATGTATGTAAATTTGCCTTGAAGATTCATAAAGATGGAAAGGAAGCTTTGAAATCATTGGAAACTGGACCTCCACTGGAAGAACAGTCAGGCACAGAAGATACTACAGTAAATTGAAAAGTAGTACATTTTAAAATGATAGGAAGAAATATTTCTTCACAACAGCACAGAATTAGCCCATGGAACTCTTCGGCACAAGTTGCGTGAGGCTGAAGTTTAACAGAATTCCAAAAAGGATTGGACATTTATATGGAGTAACCAAAGATGTAAGAGTAAGGGGTTTCTTTTAAGCAGGAGTTTTGGAGGAGATATAAATCTTCATGCTTAGACACATAAGCCAAACTTTAACTAATAGGGGAACTAGGAAGAAACTTTCTCTTGGTCAGATTATCCCATAACAGGCTCTCTCAGGGTTGTTTGCATCATCCTTAGAAGTATTTGGGACTGTCCCTTGTCAGACAGAATGCTCTGCTACATGGAGTGACCTGGTATGGTAATCACCATGATCCTAAAGTAATCTTCCCAATCTCAGGTCTCAAAACCGTAATAATGAGCAGGAATTTTGCAAGCTTCCCTAATCAGTTCTGCAAATGCAGCTGAATCTTGATTTGTAACATCTTGGGGATCCTGGTCGGGACTCCTGACCATTCCTTGAGCAAAAACTACTACTCATGCCATCCAAATTCTGTGGTGGTTCTGGGAAATGGATGTCTGCTAGAAATTACTATAAAGCCAACAAATTTTGTTGTAGGTAGCCATAACCTATTCTTTGACATGTATGGTCAATAGTCTATGGTTATATACTGCAAAGCTCTGTGTCACACTTTTATTTTATTTGATTGCCATTCATTAAATATGTTACATTTATTAAATAAATACATATAAAAAGAACAACTCAGGTTCCCAGAGATGAAATCCCAAGGCGCTATCACATCTTTTACATTTTTAAATGTATTCCTCCTCTGTTTTCAATAGAGCAAGCAAGAAACCAAGGGAGTAAGAAAGTAAGCATAACAGATAGTATGGCTGATCTATCTTCCATTAAATTCACCACAAAGATTCTCATTGTCTGCAATGGGAGTTGGATCAAGCCCTAAAATAATGAAAAGAACTAATTAGGGCAACATCCCAAATTTCTACTTTTAAGTAGCTTTTCCTATTTATAAAAAAAAAAGTCCTCAAGAATCTCAGAGACTATGACTTTTTTAAAAAAATTATTTTCTGTTACTGTGCAAAGCCTTACCTCTGCTTATGTTGTTTGGGTATGTGCATTCTTCAGAAAGTATTTCAAAGGGGGAGACATGGTCAGCAACTGGGGAGAGAAGACTGCTTTACTAATCCCAGACAATTTTTATAGGTTGAAAATGTATTCTCAGACCAGGACTGCAGCAGGCCTATCTAGCAGTGGCCATGAAGAGCCCCCACATCAGTATTCTTGGAAAGAATCCCAGTGTGATTTTTTATAGCAAAAGGACTTGGAAGATAGCAAAGAGAATAATCTTCAATTCTATAACTTGACACAGCTCCTTATTTAGGACATATGTAAAGAATACGACCACAATACCATAAATAGTTTGAGATATTTACTTGCTATCCAAACTATAAACCACTGGTTTAGTTACTGCATTAATTAGTGGTACTTTCTTTTTCTTCTCTGACATCCCTCAGTAACAAGTCTGTGTTTAGCAGGGCTGAAATTAAAGTCATACTCACAAAATCATTTGGGTTCAGTGAGACACACTTTTGAATTTTCACCTTATTCTCAGTCAACACAGCTCAACTGCAAGTGGCTGACCTCTTTGCAAGTGTTGCTTTGGTGCTAGTGGTTTAGCAGAGGTTCTGGGTACTAAAATATACAAATAACCAGGTTTACCCCAAAACTATCCATACAACTGAAAGCAGATAGAATGAAGATTCAAAGGATAGGTGACTGACTGAGTCAAAATGAATCTGTTAGTATGACTTTCATGTCAACTCAGCTATCTAAAAAAACAAATCCAAACCCCCCAAAATGAAGGTGAAATCCTGCTCCTATTGAAGTCAATGAGAATATTAATTTATAATCATCAGTTTTATGTTATTCAGTACATTTGCAGGTAGTTGAGGTGGGTGTTCCAGCCTGTTCCAGAAGCATCCATGATAAAACCCATCATCAGGGAAGTGACTGAGAATGTTACCCCTTTCTACACATTCAAAGGGTCTAGCCACCAAATGAGCACTTCCCAGACTTGAGACAGGGCCATGTTCATGAGTTGTCTGGATGAGGAGGCCAAAGTTGAAAGGACCACAGGTGAAGTTTGGCAAGATGCACGCTAACATGTAACCTAAGAGCTCCAGACACACAGAGACTGTCATAGTCTCTCTCATCTGTGAATTGTTTATGACAGTCTGAAGAAACCAGAACCTGTCTGCTGGCAGGTAACCACTTGTTGCTAAAACTCCTATTAATTGTACTGTGTGTGATGGTATGAGAGACAATTTACTGTAGTTCACAAGGAATTCTAGTTGAGAGAACAGAGAAAGGATACAATTTAAGACTGTCTCAAGCTCCTGCAGGAACCTGCTGCTGATCATCCAGTAGGGGTAAATGTGGATTTCTTGTTTTCATAAATGTAATGTCACTACTTCCAGGCACTTTGTGAACACTCTTGGTGCCATGGAGAATCAGGAGGGCAGAACCCTGTATTAATAATAGGCTCCACTGTGAATCTTAGATACTTCTTGTGACCCAAGTGGGTGGTGATATGGAAGTAAATGAAGAGCTACACACCAGTCTTGAGCTTGGAGAGACCCTCAGTAGGGCCACGGTAGCATACCTGGTGCATACGGAAAGTTCACTAGTTGTTGGCTAGACAAATGTGAGTCTTGACAAACCAGTGGCAGCTGGGTCCTATAGGAGAAGTCTGTAAGTCTCTTGGTGCTGTTGACTGTAGACCTTAGAGGAGAAGGTTCTTTGTTCAATGATGGGGAGAGTGTATTTTTAAACAGACAGCATCAATGCTTAAAGTGTTCCCAGTATCAGAGTCAGTACTGATGCTGGTAGATTTTTCAGCACTAATAAAGGACCTTGTTCAGTCTGAGTCTCATGCCCCAATGGGATTGATACAGAGAGAAACACAGGCAGAGTCTGTTGCACTAATGTCTTGCAGAGTCTGTAGGATTTCTCTCCTGAGGCTTTTCTGTGACTGTCCTCATGGGAGGACACTGACCTCTTTCTTGAATTTCTACCTTTGTGCTTGGAGCAGTTCCTTTTGGTGCTCTACCTCAGCACTGGAGGTGTTGCTGCAGGCTTCAACATTTAAGATGACTTTAGTGCCAGTGCCAATATCTATACCAGATCTTTCCTCGGTGCTGTCTTCTCAATGGTGGTGTTAGATGCCACTCCCTGCCTGCACTTGATAGTGTGCTTGAAGAGGCTGGCTTGTCCACCAGTAGAATTCTAGAGCTTGTGTCCATAGGGTCTGATGAAATCTGCTAGACTGTTCCAGAGGGTAGAGTCTCTGCCTCTTGTAAATGTCAGAGGTTCAATAAGGATTTTCTGAAGGAATTTCAGGGACACTGATGGCAAACTAATAACTTGTTTATTTATTAAGGGACAGGGCAGTGGGTGGATTTAAAGACTAATTACAGCAATTAACTATTGAACAATTCTATTAAACAGTTTGCTATTAACAAAAACAGTTTTCTTTTTGATTGATTTGCCTAGTATAACATTTACAACGGGGAAAACCGTATTATTACTATCAGAGGACACAACTATTTACATGAGAAAACTTTAAAGCATGAGAGACACGAGTGGCCTTTCAAATTCTGAGGTAAAATTATACAGGGGAAGGATACATGGGTAACAGTTCAAACTCTGAGGTAAACCCTGACAGGAATGAGGGACAGGAATGAGGGACAGGAATGAGGTGAAAACTACAACAAGGGGAACACACAAATAACACTTCAATCTCTAAAATAAACACTTACAAAAATGAGACACACAAACAGCATTTACAAACTCGACTGGCAATCGTTACATACTCAAGGAGAGATACGGGAGCAGAGAGATGTTGTCCGGGTTGATCAGGCTTGGACTGCATGCAGAACGCCTCTGGAGCTTTTGGAGCCAATTCTCAGGAAAAATAGGCTGAAGGAAAACATCCTCAGAACCTGATTGAGCCTATGCAAAGAGGGCCCTCTTACCAGGCAGATTAGTCGCATGCCTGGCAGATGCGCTTACCATAGGTGTAGGTGGCACCCTGTTACTCTCTTTTCACCGGGTAGGGTTCACAGTTCAGTTGTCACAGCAGGAAAGAAGAGGAAGACACAGACCCAAGCAGCCAGGACAACCATGCAGTCCGACATATACATGGAAGCTATATTTAACACCTCTCATATCAAGACTGGATAAGAATACCAAGCATCAGCTCAGAACCAGAACTGTGACTGGGTCCCGCACCTCAACTAAAAGGAGGGAGATTCCATGAGCCATTAAGGATGCTTTAGAAGTGCTGTAAGACTCAGTGCAAAATCCATTACCAAAGCTCATGAGTCTGGGATAACTAGATATTCTCATTCCAAAGGAATTTATCTATTTGAAGAGAAAAAACAAAAAAGTAGGGCTAGCCTTTGACAGGGTCAAGCAAAGAATTATTCATTAAAAGCCTCAAATTACCTGCACCATATGGTCCTTTATTAAATTTAACTTGATCAGGTTTAACTAATTTGAGCCTAAGCCTTTCTAGACAGTTGGGGGGTAATTTAACTTTAAAAAAATCAACCAAGTAAGATAGACTGAAGAGGACACCACAATAATCCTTTCTGTAAAGCACAAAAGGAATAATTGCATCATATGGATATGTCTACACTTCAAGCTGGGCATGTCATTCCCAGCTTGAGGAGACATACCTGCGCTCGCTCTGGTGGAACTAGCATGCTAAAAATAGATTGTAGCTGCAGCAGCATAAAAAACAGGAAGGGTTAGCTAGGCAGAATACAGCACCATTTGGAATCCTATGAATGTGCTAGGGGAAGTTAGCTCCTCTCACCACTGTGGCTACATTCTAATTTTAGTGTGCTCTCTCAATCAGTGTAATTTATACTCCTGGTTTTAAGTGTAGGCATTCCCCATGTGCCAGATGGCCAACCTCAAGGATTCCATCAAAACTTTCATAAGGGTTTTATTTTAAACATAAAATAAAATTTTGATTATTCAGTGTGTTAGAATTTTGAGGGTTCATAATCAATTAATGGAACATAAACTTTGAATTATTTGAATTAAAGTAGGGGAGAGAAAGAAGAGTACAGAAGTCACTGGTACCACCAACACAATACCTTCCCCATTCATTTTTAAATTGTCTCTTCAAAATGTACTTCAAGAGATCTTTAAACTTTATGGCCTTGATTGCCTGCTGTCTGGCTTATTAACAGTTTTTTTAAAAAAAAATTAATTCCCACAAAAAATTACAAGTTTTTGACTTCCTTATTTGGGACAAAACATTTCTCAAAAACAAAAAAATTTACAGGAAGGAAAATTCTTTTTCCAGCCAACTAACAAACACACATAATTTCTTGCTCTGAAGAACTTTCAACATAAGCTAAAAAGTGGGAAGATAAAGTGAGGCATAGAGAGATTTTATGACTTACCCAAGGTTACATAGCAAAGTAAGGACTCCTGATCCCCACTTCAGTGCCTTATCCACTTGGCCATGCCACCTCCCTTATTTTAAACAAACAAGCAAACTAAAAATCTCTGAAGTCTGCTGTCTGTCTAATTACTGTTCCATTGCCTCCATTATCCAGACTCCTTACTTTGATTGATTCTGTTTTCACTCTTAGATTTCCTCTCTTCAGTAGAGTTGTTTGGAAATTTGTTAGTATTTTTTTGGGGGGGTTCAGGAAATGCCAATTTGTCAAAACCAGAACCATTTGCGGAAATATATAATTTTTCACACAACGTTCACTGAGAAGATTTCTCAGGTCCAGGATCAAATTTCTAGCCAAAATGAAGAGAGAAAGTTTAACTCCTCCACACCAACAAAGGCCAGTAGTCAGGACATTCAGCTGGGAGGTGAGCTATCTAGGTTCAAGTCCCTGCTCAGATCCAGGCAGATCAGGGAAATGAACCTTAGTTTCCAACAGCTCCAATGAGCACCCTAACACTGGACTATTGTCTATTCTGGGGGAGTGATGTCTTTCTCTTGCATGATTTTTACACATACACACACAGAAATTCAAAAGGTCTCAGTTTTATTCTCAGGTAGAATAAAAACAAATGTTGAAACCTCAAAATTTTTCTTCTTTTCTGGCCAACCCTATTTTTCAGCTCTGAAACATGGTGGAGTGATTCATGAGAAAACTCCTCTACTGCACTCAACCAATTTTTTTCCTATTCATGACAAGAAAGCAAAATAATAAACATATTCAGAGAGTAGAAAATCTGCCAGATTAAGGTTCAGTTCTGGTCTATGACTCCCGGTTGTGGAACCCGAAAACACTCTTTCCACTCTGTTTCCCAAACACCTTTAACCTGACACCTGTGCAAGGGAAGGACAGAGCTGAGCTCAAGTTACCCTCCTGTCATCAGGGACAAGGCAGCCATCCTGAGTCCTGTCACAGCCTCCAATCTGATGTTTGTCCCCTTCATTACAGAAAAAAACACTCTAATGGCACTAATGCCTACCTCCTAGCTAATTACAACAACTTTTTCTCTGTCCTAACTCTTCTCCCCTTTCTGTGACCTTTGAGAACTTAGTTAGTTCTTTCTCCTTTGCTTCCAAAATTTACTACTCTCCTGGTTATCTTCTTAGCTTTCTGACTTGCACCTTCATTGTCTCTTTCAGAGATTTCACAGCCTCTTCCATCTGCCTTTCTGTGCTAATCCCTCATAACTCTCTCCTACATCCTCTTCTGGTCTCACTTAAACATGTATTTGTCTCTCACTGGCATGCTTAAAGATAAGTCTGAGCTTAAGACATTTGCTGAATCAGGACCTGTAAAATGGCAGGCTTTCCAGCAATCTGATGGGCAATGAACTTATGCCTTATGATTTCCTACGAAGACATATTTCATGCCGACATTAGCAACATTGTAACTGAATGTTTTATGTGTTAGGTTACTAAAGAATTTGAAAAGTGCATTATTAAGATTTTTTCAGGTAAACAGACATGAAATAATGAGAAAATATGACAGTTTGTTGACTTTTTTGGAATATTTTTTAAAACATTATTTATTATATCTCACTGGATTAAAGAACACTTTCTGAAATAAGGAATGAGCCCAAACTAAGCTAAGCAATATCACATTTCTTCTTATAGTTTTAGTGAATTGCTTCTTCTCTTTTAATAACACCAAATCTAATGTTTCAAGTATAGAAATAATATAATAGGGACTGAGACCTTCAGGATAAATAGTTATTAATGCCAAAATTATCTACTTAACATTAGCAGGACACAAAATCTACCATCCTAGAAGTTTTTTTCTAATAATAAATAAATGGATTAAAAGGCTACAATTTCATTAAAATATTCTCTTACAACAATAGAAACATTTTTAACCTTGACAGACATTATGCAAATAATTGCTCATCAATGGGAGTAAAGTGTTCACTATCTAGCTCATAATAAGAGGACACCAAAGCAGATGTTGTACAAACCAAATGATTCTACACTACCTTCAACCTCTTACATGCTCATATACACACAATGATCCATTCATTTTCCTAGGGTGACATCTCAGTGGACATGGTATGGATCCTATCCTGCAAACCTTATTCAAGCAAGTAGCCTTTAACAACACAAATAATCCCTTTGATTTCAGTGGAGCTGTTCTCCCAGAATCCTTACTGAACCACTGCATCAGCATGTTCCAGTGCTGGAAACTTAGAAGTAAACTCCTGGCCCTATTGAAGTCAATAGCAAAACTCCCTTGATTTCAGTGGGCCAGGTTTTCATCCTAGGTCTTGATTTCTGTGTGACAGGATCATAAATACCGAGCCCTGTTCCAAAGCCAGTGTACATTAACAGTCATCAAGTCTTTGGGGAAAAAAAGATATAAAAACAAAAAATAATATTGGATATGTCCAAAATATGTGGAAATAGTAACATCATGTGATGTTTACATAGTTTTTAAGATCTTCTTTTGTGCTACAACAAAATTAAATATTTAATAATTTTCCATATGGCCTCATAGTATGTAGCTCCTAAATCGTCTCAGTAACCCTTATTTTTCTAGTCTTTTCCATTTCCTGCTTCATTATCATTTTATAATAACAAGATCATAATTAAGGTTGCATCAGAATTTTTTGTTTTCTAGCACCTGTACCTCAGTGTCTCATCTTTTTAACCCTGTTTTGTAAACATGCCATGGGGAATTTGAAGCAAATTTTAACCACTAATTAGTATGTATGGAATGATCTCTGATGTGTATTCTGTATTTGAGTAATGATGGGGTTGTTTGTTTTGGAAATGAAGAACACAGAAAATCGTCCTTTTTTCCCATGCCATACTCATTTGCTGTCCCATGCTGCTGCCCAAGAAATAACATTATGACATTGATTAGAGCTAGAAGAAGCCTGTCCCTCCAGTTCATATGCATACTTTGGGAAAGTTACTATTGCCCTGGTTGTCAAGGCAATGAATGCCTTGGGTAAATGATTTACCTCAAAAGATTATAGCATTTATTACAAAGAAGAGTCACAGGAGAAGCTATGCTCCTTTGGGTTTGTACTAGTATAAATTACACTGGTTCTTTCCCAGGAGTAATTGTTTGCTACTTTCTTCAAAAAGAGTTACTTGAAGATAAGATACAAAATTACAATTCCTTTTCAAGTACATTGTTTATCTGCTTCTTACAAGCTGGGGACTATGGCTTTCTTAATTTGTGCCTTTTTAAAAAAGCAGGACATTGTAGATATGAGCCCCTACTCATTTTTTATTATAAAATTTAAAAACAAAAGAAGTTGCAGTGAAACATATTTTTTTTTCCAATACAGTGAAACTAGCAGTTTTCAAATACACTTTTTTTTTTACATGGAGAGATATTACATTCATAGTGACTTGTTTACATGAAACGTCAGCATTCTGTGAACAATACTGCTGCAACTTAATGAACGTCATATGAAGGATCATAACTTTTGTACAACATGATTTTATGGTGTTTATATTAGTTTTTCTTTCTATTAAAGAACTAAGGAATTCACAAATAAAAAGCTTCATTGAACTTTAGTTAAGGTTGCTCTCATCAATAAACTAAACCATAAAATGTTAGGAGATACAGAGTTATGATACACCTTTTAATTACCAACACCCTAGAGCAGTGCCTCTCAACCAAGGATACATATTCCAAAGGATACACCAACTCATCTAGGTATTTGCCTAGTTTTACAACGGGCTACATAAAAAAGCACTAGCGAAGTCAGTGCAATTAAAATTTCATACATACAATGACTTCTTCATGCTGCTCTGTATAGTATACACTGAAATGTAAGTATAATATTTACATTCCAATTAATTTATTTTATAATTTTATTGTAAAAATGAGAAAGTAAGAAATTTTTTTAGTAATAGTGAACTGTGGTACTTGTATTTTTATGTTTAATTTGGTAAGCAAGTGTTTTTAACTGAGGTGAAACTTGGGATATGCAAAACAAAATCACACTCTTCAAAGGGATACAATAGTCTGGAAAAGTTGAGAACCACTCCTCTAGAGAGCTGGATCCTGTGACTGACTCTACTACTGAAGTCCTGTGTGGTGCCAAGCAATTTACAACTTTTTTTTCCCAGATAGTCACTTCTGCATGTAGTTAAAGGCTGTATTATAATGCATATGCACAAGGAGACTGAATTTAGATTGCATGGGGAACATTCATTCTAGCATTCTAGTGCTCAACTTTGTAACCTTTTAATTCTTTTGACTCACTAATTTTGTATTTTCTAATTTTTTATGATTTAGTTTATCAAGTAGAGCAACCTTTAAAATTAAATGAAATTTTGGGTTTATATATATATATATATATATATAACTCATGTGGTTAAGAAGAAGACCTCAATTACACTTGGTTCAAGTCTTCAAGATTTTCTTCACAACCTTGAGGATTACAGAAATACTGTTTTGTCTGTTTATTTTGAGCAAAAGTTTAGATTCTAGGATATCCATTTTACTCCATAGTCTGTTTTTACATAACTTTTTATCTCCACCATCTTTTGTTGGTGAATCTAGATTACATTATGATGAACTTTAGAAATAATTCTGTTATTTCAAGTTCCACTCTGTAGTCTATGTCTGAGATATTGTGTGTGAAATTTGAAGCCTTTGAAATATATTTATTAAGTTAGTGGGATCTGCAGATATCTCTGAAAAGGTCTGTTTTAAAAAGAGAGCATTCTTTCATAGTCTTTTATTGCAAAAATTGCACTGAAAATTCATTTTTTTCTTCAAGAATTCTTATGCTACACACACGGGGTGTCCCCCTCCCCCTTCCAAAAAAAGACTGTTTATGTGAACAGGGATGTCCTGGGAATCCATCATGGAGATCTCCAGGAAACTTTCATGGAGCTACTCTGCAATCTTTTTCAAAAGGATTCCCTTATTTCTTCCACCACTCCAGTATTAACTCTGATGACATCATTGCAGTACACAGCATAGCAGCCTAAGGACCATGTTTGTACCTGGATGCTTGCAGCATCTGCTTCCTTGCCATTCTGTTACCCACAGGAGACTATCACATAGGGTCACCTAAGGGAGACGGAGGAAGTTTTCATTACAAGACTCATACCGCAAACAATAGAGTATGTGATTCCCCACCCATGGTGATTTCTGGGTCCCTCAACCATGGTTTCACTAACACATTTGGGTGGCTGGGATTGACACTGACCTCAGAATCTGCAAGCCCAGGACAACTGCTACCAGCAACGTTAAGGGAACGGCGAGGGGTCTTCCTATGTTCTCTCATGGCTACACCCACACACACTCTCCCCCAGAGCTGCCTTAGTAAAAGCATCCCAGGAGCATGAGCGTACTGTGTTGGATGAGATGCTGTGGATTATGAAGGACAAGTCAGACATGTTGAGGCATCTGGTTGCACTTCAAGAAAAACAGCTTGAAGCTAGACTCCTTCTGTAACCCCTGCACAATGGGCTGAAAACATCAACCTGTTCCCAATCTCCCTCCCCGCAAAATTACACAAGATGGGATGGGGAAGGTGCAGAATCTCTTCCACTCAGCACCAGGGAACAGTACTAAGAGCAAAAGGCATCCATCCATCCATCCATTTGATGGGCAAGACTTCTGTGCTTTCATGGGCAAGCTGATTTGGTTTCTCCTCTCCCAGTTTTATCTCACCATTTACCCAAGGTTAAATTATTTCTTGTTCTATCAGTCTCTTTACATTTGTGCAATAAAAGTCAATGTTTTAAGAATGAAATACTCTTTATTTATTCCAAGCATGTGGGTTTGGAGGGGTAACAGGAAAACTAATACAATGGAATAGATGGTATGGGAAGGCACAATGCAAATAAGTGGAGTATGTTTCTGTGGCTTGTCACCCGAATGGGTTTTCAAAGCCTTCCAGAGATGTAGAGCTCCTTGCTGGGCTCTTCTTATTGCCCTGGTGTCAGGCTCTCAAAGTTAGCTGTTAGGTGATCTGCCCCACCCTGCCCGAAACTTTTCTTCCTTTGCCTCACAGATATTGCTGCCAGCTGTGTGTTCCAGAATAAGAGTGGGGATATTGCTTTCACTGAAGTCTAATCTAGTAAGCAAACAATGCCAATGGCCTTTTAAATGTCTGAAGGCACATTCCATTACCATTCTGCACTTGCTCAGCCTGTTGTTGGACCGGTCCTTACTGCTGTCCATGGAGCCTGTGCAGGGCTTCATGAGCCATGGGAGAAGGAGTAGGCTGGATGTTCCACAATCACTATTGGCACTTCAACATCATCAATGGTTAGTTTGAAATCTGGAAAGAAAGTCCCTGATTGCAGCTTTCTGAACAGACTTGTGTTCCTAAAAATGCACACGTCATGCACCTTTCCTGATAATCCCAAATTGATGTCAGTGAAATGCCCCCTGTAATCCACCAGTGCTTGCAACACCATTGAAAAATCTCTCTTTTGGTTTATGTACTCTTTGGCAAGTTGGTCTGTTGCCAAGATAGAGATATTTGTTTCATCTATAGCCCCACTGCAGTTAGGGAATCTCACTGCGGCAAAACCATTGACTATGTCCTGCATGTTGCCCAGAGTCACTACCTATCTTAGCAGCAGTCAATTAATGTCCCTTCATACTTGGACCACAAGTGATCCCATGGCGGATTTACAAACTCCGAATTGCTCACTGACTGGTAGCAGTCTGGCATTGCAAGCTTCTACAGAGTGATCACCACTTGCTTCTCCTCCGTCAGAGCAGCTCTCGCTTAAGTGTTGCTGTGCTTAAGGGCTTGGGAAAGCTCTGCACAAAGTTCCTGGAAAGTGGCCTTCCCCATTCAAAAGTTCTGCAGCCACTGCTCGCCATCCTATAACTGCATAACAATGAAATCCCACGAGTCAGTGCTTGTTTCCTGGGATCATAAGCGACGCTCAGCCGTGTTCAGCTGCTGAATGACTGCCAGCAGCAACCGGGAATTTTTTTGGTCTATGGCTTGCAGCAGGGCTGCTTAAATGTCATTGTAATGTTCCATGTGGCAGCTCCTGTCTTGACTCTGGAAATACTGTGGGATAAAGCGAAAGGTGTTTGTAATGCTCTCAACAAGCGTACACAGCTCAGTGGGGTCCATGCTTCTCAGGCTATGGCATACTTATGACTAAGCCAGACTTTCGAAAAAAGGCACACCAAAAAACCCATGAGTTCTTTGCCATCAATATCAGGAAACGGAGGAAGGAAACTGCATCACAGAAGGTTGAAACCATGATTCCATTCCCTCATGTGACAATGTTTTTGTCCCATAAGTCATTGCAAGCCCATCCTAAAACACCTTGCGACTAGCTGCACTGCGGATAACTACCCATGATACACTGCTCTGTGAATTGAGGCAAGCGCTGCTAGTGAGGATTCAATCTACCAACACAATGAATGTTGTGCAGACCTGCCCAACTGACTTAATTACTGTGGCGTCTGGCTGTCAACTTAACTTTTGTAGTGTAGATATGCCATTAAAAGAGATGTTCTGCTTTTGAGAAAATGAGTGGGGTCTTATACACCATGTGCCATAAAAAAAGTTAAATGTTAGAATAGTCAAATGTCAAAACAATGTCAAAACATTGAGATAATATAAAGGAAAGAAGTTTATCAGGAAAAAATATACTGCACATATTCTGTAGGATAGTTTTCTTTTATAAAGAAAAATAAATCATTGTGATGCCAAGTGAAGTGACAGTATATATAATCATCCTTGTATTAACAATATAACATGACAATTCTTAGGTAAATGCAGTAGCTTCTAGTACATTGGTGGGAAGATAATGTTAATCTGCATATCTCATCTACCAATAGATGGCAGCAATCACTCATTTTCTTGAAGACATAGCATTGTTGCATTGAACAATAGTCAGGTACACTCAAATGGACCACTGTACATACACATTTTTCTACTCCCTAAATTTTTCAATCTGTATTTTGACAAAACATTTCCATGTTTTCATGTGTGCAGGTGTCAGACCACCTCTCTCAGATGAGTAGAGCCTATTTTGTTGCTATACGCTACAGTGGTGTTGTCTCCAGGTTGGTTTTAATAGCTTGGAGTTTTCATCACTGAACTATTTATTCTTTCAGTAGCTTAGTTGATCAGTATAATTTCTTTCTGTCCATGGCCATTGACTAAGTGGCTCTGCTGCATCTCATCCCTTTTCGTTGTTCCCTGCTTCCTCCCCTTTGTGGCTACCTTAGTTTCAATGATGAGCCCCGGGAGATAAAGAAGTTAGAAGAAGACTGGAGTACAGCTGGACAGTGACTTATTTTGAGGCCAAATCACAGACTCTATTTGGAGAATCTGGGTCTGGGTTGATGGCCAGATAAAATTTGCAGGACAAGAATGGGGAATTCCATGGTGGAATTGCTCTGTGCTGTTCTTAGCCTGGTGAATTCTTCTCACCTGTGACTATAACAGATCCAGCATTTTCTTGTTGTGGTTTTCCCTTTCGTTCTTTGATTAGAGAATGGAATAGAAGTAGGATAGCCTTACTATGCTACCAATGTCAGAAGAACATAAGGACAGCCATACTGGGTCAGACCAAAGATCCATTTAGCCAGTATCCTGTATTCCGACAGTGACCAATGCCAGATGCCCCAGAGGGAATGAATAGAACAGGTAATGGTCAAGAAATCCATTCCCTTACCCATTCTCAACTCCTGAGGTCAGATCAGGAAGAGAGACAAACAGCAAGCAATCCCAGTTTATATTATGTGGGGTACAGCTAAGATTTCTGAGCTAGCATACTGTAGGACTTAAGAATCAGAGGGGTAGCTGTGTTAGTCTGGAATTGCAGAATTGACAAATAGTCCTGTGGCACCTTAAAGACTAACTAAAATTTTAGAGCATAAGCTTTCGTGGGCTAATACCCACTTCGTCGGATGCATCCGACGAAGTGGG
>ML677334.1:63070865-63120086 GCA_007922305.1 Dermatemys mawii
AAAATTTTAGTTAGTCCTGTAGGACTTAAAGGGCTTCCCTTATCTAGAAAACAATTAGTAGACAACTCCAGAAGATTACATGATACCTCCACGTAGCTGCCTCAATAAAATGCCAGCTGGTAGAATGAGTGTTTCAGCTGGATCAGAAATACCTCAAAAACAGCTTGTCATGATATTTCAGCATTTCTACTTCTCGTCTCAGCTAACTCCTGAAAATGTAAGCAAAAATAAACAAAAAATAGGTTTAGTTAAGTTTGAGTTTTGAAAAGTTTGAATCATTTCTATTTTCCCAAAACCAATGAGCCTGTCCATATGTAACACATGCATGAATTCTCTAGCAAAGATTTTATTTTTTATTATTTGTATTTGTGTTGTTTTGAAGACCACCCAGACCAGCAAGACATTCTGTCACTGCCTGCTGTGTATATTTGGGTGCCTTAATGCTAAGCAACTATGGATCAAAGCCCTGACAACAGTAGCCCACGAGCATAAAGCTATTACCCTGGCTTCTACCAACCTAGTTACTCCTTCCAGGGTCACCCCAACAGCCCTTCTGGTCCTGAGTCTCTACAAATCCATCTATCTCAAGTGCTTACCTATCAGACACACAGACTTTTTCCCCTTTGGTTCATCAGTCCAAACGTTTGAAAATGGACTGAACTTGTCAGTTCAGTTTGGCACACACACTCCACACAGTTTGAACACCTGCTCTGGGGTAAAAATAACCCCCAAAAATTTAAAATATCACAGATTCAGAGATAGAATAGTAAAGAAAAGCAAACCCATACATGTTAAAGTGAAAATAAATAAAGATGCTTCAGACTTTACACTTCTATATTAGACATATTTCCTTTGCTAATATGTTACTTATTGCCTCTGAGCAGTTTCCCAGAGTACCTTCTGTCATACAGGGGATCCAGCATTTCACAGATAGCCTGCCACTTAGGCTACGAATACATGACACATCAGTTTCAGTGACATGTAGACACGTAGCACACGAGGTCCATGCGGAGGTGTGTAGCTACACGTGTAAGTTGAAGGCTCTGGCAGGGGGAGGCAGTGGGGAAAGGCCGAGCCTTTTCCCTGCTGCCTTCATGCCTGCCAGAGTATTTCCCTGCAGAGGAGAAGAGCTCCAGCGGTGGGGACCTGGAAGCCTTTCCATACTGCCCCGTCCTCCACTCCACACACACACACACACACACACACACAGCTGAAGTCTTTTCCTGTGGAAGGGAAGCAGGACACTACATTGCTTTAGCAGTGTAGATGGGTGGCATGGCTTGGTCCAGCAGAGTAGGTGTAGGTATGTATTCCCAATACATACCTGCACCCTTCAAGCCTGTCTTTACTGGCTTAATCCTCGCCTCACTGAATGGAGGGGTAGGGGTATTATGTGTGTGTATGTACCCTACCCACTGCCAAAAGAATCCTGCAGTGTAGACAGACTTTTAGAGGCTGCTCCTCAGTTTCTGGGGGAAAAAACCCTTCAGTTTCAAGCCTCCTCTATAGAGTCCCTTCTACCCATTCTTTCCCCTTTTCTCCTGACATGGTGACTTATGGTTATTTAAATTTTGGAAAATGCCATCTGGGATGTCTTAATGTTTTCCTATTAACCCTAATGGCCCATCGTTTGTCTTTTTCTGGATTGCACAACGCAAGGTTCTTGGAGCTAGCCTCATCTGGTGAGGGAGGTTAGCCATCCCAGCCTGACTGTCCACTGCCTTGTTGTGAGGTGAAGCTGGATGTTGCAGCATAAATTATGAGCACAGTTTTATATCTACACAAATGCATAAATTCATTTCCACAGCCTGTATGCTCATCTCATAATGGACATCAAGTTCAGAACTTTACAACATATCTTTATATACAATAACAACCAGCTGATTCAATTGCTTACTTTTGGAGGTTAGACCTTTTGTTCTCTCATTGAAGCATCTGGACCTGATTGTCACAGTATTATACTAGCACCCAGAGACTCCAAATGAGATTGGAGCCCCTGTATGCTAGGCATTCTGTAAAGTCAAGTCCTTGTTCTGAAGGGTTTATAATCTAAATAGGGAAGACAGACAAAGGGTGGGAGAAAATAAATATTATCACCCTTATTATACAGATGTGGAACTAAGAGATTAAGTGATTTATTCCCTTAAATCTGAGGAAGAGCCAGGAATTTAACCTGGGTTTCTCTGAATCCCAACCTAGTGCTGCCTTAACCACAAGATATTTTTTCCTCTTGCAGGGGGTGACAGCATAATATAAGGAACCTACTTAAGAGAAAAATGTTTCTGGAAGAGGCTGGAATCCTCTCTAAAGCTATAACAAATGCAGAAACTGTAAACATACATAACTAATGACTGGTCAAATCATACAAGTCATATAAAGTTAGAACCTAGCACCTTCATCTCCAAAAACCCACTCCTCTCTATCTTGAGCTAAAGGAAAATTTCCATTAGCTGGACGTAGTAATAAGGCTATTATTTTCTTTATGGGCCTCATCTACTATGGTGTGTCATAACAACGCACATTTCAGCCAATACATTGAGAACTTCCCAACGAATCTAACATTCTCATATCCTCTTGCCACTATTTCAGTATGTCTGCTAATCTAAACAAATTTCAAAGATAAGCAAATCCAATTGTTCAGTAACATACACTGTTAAAAATAAATAAATCGGTCAACGTGCAAGAGAGACTGAAGAACCTGTGTTTGACCTTTTTATGTATTCAGGACATATATAAGGCAAAAATCTGCAGTCCTTACAATGGGGAATCTTTTACCTGTATAATGAGTTAAGAATTTGGACCATGCTGTTCCTCATGGAACATTTTGTATGCACTGCTACTTTTACTAGTGAAGCCTCCATAAAAAGTTTATGATAATATGTATTGCATGTTCTGCATCTGGTAGTAAGTGACATTTCAAATTTGGCAATCCCAATCTTCAGCTCTTAGAACATGAACATTTTGCATCTAAAGCGTAACTCCCAGTTAAACAAAATGTCAATCAAACAAACAAACCAACCAATAAAAAAAAAACCAGTGTACGGTGCAGTACTTTTGCTTAAAACAGAAGAAGGAAATATATGTGAGGTAATCTGAAACATGTCAAATCCAGCTTCAGAAGCTACTTGTATTAAATAGTGCCTTCTACTATATTTAAGGTTCTTTTCTGTTAACTAGTTAAATACGTAATCTACTCTTTGGAGTCCTCTGGCTATGTCCTGGCAATGCTGTTGTCATCCTTAGAATATCAAATACAGTCCAAGTATCTGGAATTAGAAAACAAACTCACATAACAATGATGGAAAACATCAATCAATTCCATGAAATAAAAGCAGAAAATCAGAATAAAGTCTGCTTCATAACAATTTATGCTGTATTTATTCATTTTCCATTTATATAATGCATCTATGAAAAATGCCTTAGGTGTATCTATATTTTATTATATAAATACATTCTGTAAAACAAAGCTAAGCTCACGCGTGTTAGCTAAAATGCTCCTAATCCACAGAATCTAAGAACCTGCCCATTTTATCTCTCTCTCACTAAACACCTCGTGAACAGTATATTCTGTAAGTCATAAAATTCAGGGTGTGACAAACAATGGGAGGAGGGGGCACAAGAGAGTCGAAATGAAGTGCACACCTTATGATGACCTTCAACTGAGAACTCCTTAATACCATCTTCAAGATGTAGTCATATAGTGACTTTCAGTTCAGATATCCCCAAATGTCATGGTATAATGCAAAGAAAGGTGGTCTCCTATATAAACAGGTGCAAAAAATAAATGAGATAGTCAGTTTAGACATTTGGGATCTACATCAGCATGGTAAAGAAAAGGTAGCCCAGATAGCAACATATTTGTTGTTGGTCAAGTGAAACAAGCCCCTCCCCTCAACTTGATGGCATTACCATGTCTGTCTGGATGTATTGTGATGACTTCTGAATGCCACATCCAATGAATTCCAAAATTTCATGGAACCTTCTAGCTGCAAATGGGCAGAACCCTATAGATTTTGGTAAAAATCATAAAACTGGAAATGGGTAATAGGAGACCCATTGATACAGGGTTGGAGCTTTGCCACAGATGCTAAACTTGTGTAAGTCTTGCATTAAGCTAATTTCCATTATGGATCTCAAGTGACCGGAAAGCATACATGAAGGGACACAACATCATATAAGGACTCCATCCTCTTCTCTTTGCAGTCCTTCCTTAAGACCCATTTCTGCCATGATGGCTACACAAAATTAGTCACCTACACTATTCATTTAAAAAAATCCTTAACAACTTCATTCTGTATTTATTATTACTAGCTTTCACTGAATAGCTGTATAATTTTTCTGATATGACCCCTACCTTCCCACCCCAAGCCTTCTCTACTGTTGTCTTACCTTCTCTATACACCATAACTAATTTAGTTTGTAATTGCCTTGTAGCAGGAATCAGGCTTTGAAAATGGGAACTGATTCTATACCCTCATAAGAACTGAGGATGGTGACCATAATTTTTATCATCCTTCTTTCATCCTAAAAAACCCTCTCTTTCTTAGTGTGAAGATGTCCAAAATACCATTTGAAGTTGACTTCTCCCTTATTGTCATGTGGAGGACCAGATACAGCTCCCCATGTCACTAGAGGAGGAATTAGGATGGATAATTCCCTGGCCATTTCTGTAAATACCTGACCTCATATTAGTCTTTGCATACATATTATAAAAACAGGCATGATTTTCTGGGCTTTAGTCTGTATCGTTATTGTTCCACCATCTCTCTATTTACTCTCAAAAGTGAAATTGATAAATTATCTGCCATGGTAATTTCATGTGAACATTTGGGCGAGACATACATAATTATGAAATTTTGGACCAAAAGTGAATGGTGGAAAGTGATCTTCCCAAGTTTTGGGGACCTCAAAATAGACCAAAAATATATGTTGAGGATTCAAAACACATCTAGTAAATGACAATGTTCTGATTTTTTTTCCCACCAGCCTTAATACAAATGGATATGGAATGAAGCAAGGTTAAATATTCATGTAATCTTAACAATTGTATTTCCCATTGTCTGAGTGCTTAACTGTGTCAAAGTTGCCTTAATGTAGGTTTTCTTACATAGAATGTCCTAATTTTGTTATATAGCAAAAATCATGGAATAAAACCACCACGTATAAAGCCAAACAACAACAAAGTAATAAATACCAATCTGCCCACCTCCAGAAAAAGATAACTGCTCAAAACTGCAGAGAATGGTCCCATTCCTGCTTTAGTCCATAAGCTTTTCCATGACTGCACTTGCTGTTCAATGTGGAAGATGAACAGGAGAAAATCATAGACACGGTCTTCTGTGTGTGAAGCTACCCTTCACAATGTGCCTCACAGAAATGTCACTGTGGCAGAGTACACCAACCTCCCAAGGCTATGCAAACAGGCTGAAGATCTGGTGGATCTCTTCATTTAGGGATTCTTCCAGTGCGGAGGAGACCCCAGCTGCAATAAAGTCAGCACGTGACCAGCTCCTATGCATTCCCATTTGTACCCACTAGTAGAGGGGGCATGACTAGAGCATTACTAAACTCAGGCTATTCTTTGCTTATGTAACAGACCCTAGATACCATTGCCAGTCAGTTAGAACTAGTCCCAGAATCCAGAGGTCAAAACCAATCACCATGAAGTTCCCCACCACGCTTCCACACCTCTATTGCAGCCAGTAGGATAAGCATCTATACCAACATCTTTTTCATTTTATTAACAGTGAGAAGAGGATAGAGTGACAAGGAAAGTGTTGAAGAGGAAACAGAAGAAGCAAAGAAAGTGTTTAATTTTTTCTGCCCTCCCACCTTTGCTTCCAATATCAATGTGAAAGAAAATCTTTAACAATGAATGTGCTTGTATGACTTTATTTCTCTGCAGATATTACTCTGTGTTTAATCTCTTCATTGGATTCATTTTCTGGTTTGATACCAAAGAATTGGTTTAGACTCTAAGACTATCATTTTTTGGCATGCGTTTCACAAGATTACACTTAAGAGACTGTCTCATCTGCCTCAGTTGGCTCTTGGCTCCCCCTTCCTCTGTCTGATTCAGTGGATGGCCTCAGGGAGCATATTTCGGCATACAGAATTTAGAAACAGTGAGATGGGAAGGAGGACTGTTTTTGCAGCACAGCATTAGAATCCAGCCTGCTTTTTAAACATCTACATCTGGCTAGGTGTTTGCAACTACTTTTTTCTTCAGATGTTGACCCCTCCCATAATAACCCAGGCCCTTTGACTTCTGGATTGCAGCAATTTCAATGCGCTATTCTTGGGTTAAACTTGAAGACCTCTTGAAGCTACAATTAGTGGAGAAGGTGATATTAGCCTGAACAAACACACTACTATTTCTCTAGGAAAATTACTGGCTTCCCATTCACTTCTGGGTGCAGCTGAAGACATTGATACTGATCTTTAAAGCCTTATGGGGACTTCAAGTTACAGCTCTTTGATAAATCAAATCTTTCCCCATAAGTGGCAGTAGCTGTTGATATCAGTTAAGACATCTGAGCAAATAGGTTCTAGATTTAAATGTCTGGGGGCTGGAAGCTGATTGTTCTCAGCAGAAGGTCCTCGGTTCTGGAATTTGTTGCCCACACTGATCTGGATCTGCAGTTGTCCAGTAAAGGGGAAAAGAAGGAAAGTGTATTGATAATCTGATAGTGTCCTTTTTCTTCCTTTTGATTTCTCAGGAAAACAAAAATTATTAGATTTTGGCTTCTGTCATGAGATGTGTTTGAGTGTTTTGTATAAATCAAATAAATAATATATCTGAATCAAAGAGACGAGAGGCATGAGGTAATATCTCTCTTTGGGCCAACTTCTGAATAAAGAATATTACCTCACCCACCTTCTCTCTCTAATATCCTGGGAGCAACATGGCTATAACAGCACTACAAATATCATATATAATCAAACAGTTTATTTCTAAATATTTTAAGCAGTCCTTCTCCCTGGTATCACAATTCTTAGATTCAGTGAACAAAGTCAACAAGAAGAAAAGTAACAACAATTTAATAATCCAACAAATAACCCAGTGTTAAAGCTAGCAATGCACACTCTTGTAGCTAGGCCCTGTGTATAGTCTACAGAACTACTGAAGAGGAAGTCAATTCAGAATTACTAATACATGGGATATAGTATAATATACCTTATACCTTAACTCACAAAAGGTAGAGTGATCAGAGAAGCAGAAAAGAGAAGCATCAATTCCACTGTTTGCTCTGTGGCCTTGACAAATGACAACTGGGTTAATTTTTTCATTCAAAACTTCCAACATTTATTGAGATTAACCAGCTCTCTCAAAGAGCTCCTCTTTCAGATTCAGGGTTTCACAGCTCTCCTTCCCAGATCTGTGTGTTTCCAATCATGGTTTCCCTTGCTTAGACTATCCCTTCAAGTTACAGGGCTTCTTAGCCCTTCTTCTTGGGGTTCTATCCTGGCTGAATTCTTCTCAGGTCCAGCTTCTTCAGCAGCGACCTCACTTGACTGAGCTTGGAGCTCACCTGCCCAGTCAACTAATTACTCTTTTGATACTCTCCTGGTGGATCTAATAAACCCAAACCTTTGTCTGTCCTGGTTGAGAGACAGGAGTCTTGCCCTGCCTACTCTACAAGGTTCCTGGTTCTGGGCTCTCAAAGGAACAATGGTCTGGGATGGCCTTATAACTTCCCTTCACCAGACATTAACTGCTCCCAGGGACCATCTTCTCTTACAACAGCAGCTTAAGTTATTTTTCTGGGCTTTGTCTTCTTTCCCCAGACACAAGGAGGAATATGGCAACTGGTTTCTCAACCTCTCTCTCTGGCCTTAAAGGTCAGTCGTACCCCGTTACAGATGCCTTTTCTATATCTTGACCATCCCACTCCACAGCTAAAATGATGAGACAGATGATGCCTTGCAAAACAACTATAGATTCAGATACAGTGAATAAAATCATTATTGAAAACCGTCCATCAGCAACTGCAGAACATATTGGTCTTCCAAGCTCAGTAACACTGACCACAAATTAGTCTTTGCAAATTTCCATCTGAGACTAAAATGCACAGCAAAACAGATGTTTGGGTTTCCAAAATTTGAAAAGTCCAACCTAAATATTGATAGCATTTGAAAACCACTATGTAGATGAAATCTTAAACAGGTTTAAGAGCCTGCCTGTGTATACTGATGTGGAATCCATATGGATGGACTTCAGATCCCATATAATTGGTTCCAAAGAAAAAGAGCCAAGAAGTCCTAGATCTCCATTAATACCCTTTAACTAGAATTGAACAGTGCCACTCATTTCATCTAAGAGTTGATATGGTCAAGAGTCATAAGCTAAATGGTGCTTGTAATAAACCAATACACATTGATTGCCGTGCTAGTATGTAAGCCAAAGCCATCGCATGCAAGAAAGTTTCTGCCAGGAACAATGTCACCTCCTTGTACTCACTTGTGTGATCTCACTGATGAGAAAGGTCACTCACTTAATATGGTCTGTGCCAATTCTGATCAGCTAATCAATACAGAAGTGGAGCATGTGCCACACTGTAGTGATCATTTCAATCAGCTGTTAATTGAACCCTCAATTTTTTTGGACCCAAACATTAAGATAACTGCTGAGGCAGCACAAATTAGTGAATGTTGCCATAAATGGAGCCAGGTATCAAACCAACTTGCAGCTAGTCCCAGGATTATTAGGGTGGGTGGTGCACGGCTATCTTCACTTCCCCTAACCCTCACCAGCTGTGCCAAGAGTGACTTTGCCAGAGCGGAGGATTCAGACTGATACATAAGAGAAATCTGACATCACATGGAAAAAAGCCAACAGAGAACAGGAAAAATGAGTCAGAGTGAAAGAGAGGGAATGGGAAAAGACAGTGAGTAAATTAAAAAAATAAAAAACATCTAGGCTGTAAGTTAGATATTAAAAAAGAAATAAGTAAATTTAGGCCGGTGACCCAATAGACATTGCCTACCCTCCATGACTAACCGTAGTCCCATGACTTCTAATTTGGGATAATCAACCATCAGAATTATAGTTTAAAGATTGCCTTTACGTACAACCTTTTAATATCTAATAGATGTGTGACTAATGGTAATTATATGTATATTTGAGTGTAATGGTTTGGTTACTGTATAAATACATTTCTTGTGTTTCTGCTTACAGAATATTCCTAAATCTATTAACTCAATGCTATACTCCAAAATATTACAGTTCTTGATACCATAAATATACTCGGGATACTGTTACAATGCTCGATAAGAACACTAACTCGATACTACATCAACTTACAATATTAGATATACAATTGTAAGTATGCATTCTTCCACTTGCTGATTATTTATCAATTTTGACATTATTATAATCATTGAAAGCAAGCTAGAGATTGTAATTATTTTTCCCATTCAGATAGCACTCTTCTGACATGTCATGGTGTGTCACTTACCACTAATTTGCTGATTTGTCTCTATATGGCATTGAAACGGTTCCTGTTTCTTTTAGCAGCAACATTGCTATATCTGTTTAAAGATAGGCATGTAAACAGTTAACCTTATTAAATTTGCTCTGGATTATGTGTTTGGGAAGAACTAGTTGTTACTCAGTCTTGCTATTTGACTCAGTTTTCTACCTGCAATTCATAGAAGCTATCAATGCCAGAAATAACCAAATGACCTTCTATCTAGGAAGGCAGGACCCGAGGGCAGCTTCCTAATAGGGACCTCATGATTTGGACAATGAGATGGTCTGCTGCCATGTTTTGAATGTAGATACGTCCCCCTTTATGTCATCCCAAAGATATATGGAAAAAAATGTTTTTTAGAGCTGTTGGGACATATACGATTTCCTTTGAGTCTGAAAGCTTCTAAAATAATAATTTTCCTCTTGATAAAAAAGATTTTACTTTATGTCAGGCATAATCAGAGCATTAGCTAACCAGACATAAATGAGATCACTGTCTAGACTGACTATATATTATTCTTAGAGAATGTGAATGCTATATCTCTTTGATTCTTTGTCACCATCCATTCATTGGATGGTTTTTCATTGTTAAGCGAATTTGTGCTGTTACAACTTGTTGGTGATTCATGGTCTCGTAAACAAGTTCTGACAGTTCTCAGGGTACCTAGGACAGGGAGTCACCTTTTCACCCCTTGCCTCCAGCATGAGGGAGTCTTGCTTGTGGTACCTAAGTGTTAGTTCCCTAACATCATCAGCCTTTTAGCCATTTGAGCACTCTCCTACAGGCTATACTAGCCCCATCTATGCCTTTCAGGTTAGCAAAAGGTACACCCCAACCCCTCTTCAGTCATTCACTTGTAATATCCAGCCCTTGACACAGGTGACTCACAGCAATCCCAGGTCTTCTGACTGCATATCCCAGTTCATCGGTTTTACTGTAGACCACCACTCCCGTATAACACACAGAGCTTCTAATGAAACAAAAGATGGGTTATTTAAGAAAACATAGCAATTCCACTACAAACGAGAGCGAGAGATGGAAACAAATAGTTTCACTATGAACAAAATCATAAAGTGCAAACTAGGCTCTACACTTATTAATAGTGACCATATCAATCTAATAAAGTTGGGTTTCAAAGTACAGTATGTTGCAGAGCTGGATGGCTTCACAGAAACCAGGATCCAAACTTTCATTAAAAACACTCCCCCCAGCTCCACAAGATGTCTCCTCAGTTACTGGATCCAAAGTGCCTCTCTCCCTTCTGTTTCAATGTAACAGACTTTTGTCTTTATTCATAGACAGAGTGATCCCCTTTTTAATGATTTTCCATGGAATGTTCTGCAATGGCGCAATGGTAGCCAATGAGTTTTGCATTACATCACCACCTAATCAGGGAGGGTGGCAACTCTCTCCTGCATGAATAGACCATCACCAACAAATATTACTCCCTGGTGACCCCTTTTAACCGTAAGATCATAAAAACATAAACATCAATATAGTTAAATTATTCCTTAAATATTACCTGTGCCCATATCACACTATGATTATGAGAATCAATCAGCTGCAAACTTTCAATGGACCTTACATATTACTTTATGGACAAATACTCTGTAAGTAAAGTATTTAATGTAGTGAGTTTGTCAGATCTGAGACAAAAGTTGTTTGCAAAGAACAGGAGACCCTTGGCCCAGAGGCCTATGTGTCACACAAGCCCTTCAAGGTTTTGCATGGAGCTATCAATTTACATAAGTAGTTCTCAGTGTGTGAACTACTGATGGCATACAGGGCACTTTCAATTCCAAATGCTCCATAATGCTGCTTCTTACACAGTGCTGAAGCATTTACTAGGCTGCAGTAACAGTCTATTGTTAATTGCTGCCCCGTCCTGGGATCTTTGGGATGCCAGAGGCAAAGATCAATAAACATACAGATTCACCTGTACACCCTGTATGGCTATTTCAGTCTTGACATGGGTGTCTTTTTGCAAATTAAATTACAATCAAATTTGTGGATAACATTTGTCATAAGTATAAAGTAGCCTAGAATTACTGTTTACCTGTAAGGGGTTAAGCTAAAGGTAACCTGAGAGGTGGACAACTGACCAATGAGAAATTCCTCAGGAGACAAAGGATTTTGAGTTTCAGTTTCTCTCTGGGTCTCTTTTTTGTTCAACTCGGCTATGGGATGAACCACACTTATTTCTTTCACTGTAACTATAGCTTCCTATCAAGTAAGGTAGTAAGTTTACCTTCTTTTTATCACTTGGAGGGTTCTCAGGGGTGAGAGTTAGCTGGGTGCTTCTTGATATTATAAGATTCAGCAGAGATATCAACAGTGGGAGAAAGTTGCCTCTGGGGAGATGTTTGGGTTCTTGATTCTTTTGTTGATTATGGTAGATGCTGTTCTATTGATGGTTATAAGGGATTTATTCCTTTCTTTTTTTTATTTTATTAAAATCTTTCTTTTAAGAATCTGACTGCTTGTTTTCCATTGTGTAAGATCCTGGTTTTGGATCGGGCAGGTCTCGCAGGATCAGGTGAGGCTTTTCTCTCAAGCTTCCCAGGGAGGGAATAAGTTTGGGGGTTTTGTGGAAAGAGAAAGAGGGGCTTTAAGTGGCCCATGTACAATAGTTTTTGAGACATTCTCACTTAATGGTGGCAGCATACTGAGTCCAGACACAGAAGAAGTTGTGTTCTGGGGAAAAAACATTTTAACCCAAGCTGGTAAAATAAGCTTGGGGGGGGGGCAGGGTATTTCTTTTTTCATGCGGGTCCCCACATCTTTACCTTAGAGTTCAGTGTGAGGAGGCAATCCTGACAACATTAAAATTGGAAGAATAGCCAGCACTCAAAAACACAGAACCAAGCTACACAATAAATCCTGGAGGATTCAGATCAGTGGAAGTTAAAGCAATGAGGGTAAATTCAGTAGCAATAAAAGTAAATCCTCACACTCTGGGAAAAGGAAATAAACAGCACAATTGAAAAAACAGGAAGGCATACCCTAAAAGCTGTACACAATCACATTTTATCTCCTTAACACTAGCCTTTGAAATAATTAAACCCTATAGCTCTCCTAAGGAACCAGAGGGATCAAGACTGGGAAAAGAAGTAATCAACAAAAAAGACCTTGCCCTTAAACTGCAGTCCCCTGTATTAAAAACTTAAGAATTGCTGGTTTAGATCTTCTTCATAAGCTTGAAATTACTTATTACATTCAATCAGCCCACATATCTGGGGAAACATTCAAATCACTTTCGGATTACAAACCATTTTTTTTTTTTGTAGTTTGGGAAATACTGAGGAGTGGCAAACCTGAAGTTGGGCAGAGATGGTGTCCCTAGCCTCTGTTTGCCAGAAGCTGAGAATGGGCCACAGAGGATGGATCACTTGATGGTTACATGTTTTGTTCACTCCCTCTGAAACACTTGGCATTGGCCCCTGTCAGAAGACAAGATATTGGACTAGATGGACCTTTGGTCTGACCCGGTGTGGCTGTTCTTATGTCCTTGATGACAGAGGCTGCATCTTTTATTTTTATTTTAAATCTGCAAGAGAAAGGTAAGGTTGGGCAATGACTTGAGCTACAAAACAGTATTTTAAGTGTTATTTGCCAGAGTGATGTATTTGATTGCAATATTCTGGTAGCAAAAGTAAGAAAAAAAGAGGGGAACTTTAGTTTACTGTGAAAGTAGAACCAGTATTTTCAAGGTGTTTGCTCAAATCATCCAAGAACAACCTCATTCTAGGCTGATAAACCTGGTGCACTGTGAGAATTGAGCTTGTTTTTTTTAAGAAAGGAATTCCACTCACTCCCCAAAAAATTCTGTGCACAGACTGAACACTAACCTAGGATAGGGCAAATGTCTGTGATGTATGTGAAATGGATTTTCTATCTGAATCATTAGAAATGGACAGAGAATAAATGCATGATCACAATAATAAATATAATGGCCATTTGGCTCAGATTTTGTATCTCAGAATTAAAGTTCACTTTAAAAATAGTAGCTTATCACATAAGAAAAGTTAGTTCCTCATTGGTATATTTGCTGTGACTTGACAAATAATGAAGTGGAGTTGCTGAATGAACTTCTGTAATCTCTATAGAAACAGCTTTTTGGTGCATCATATAAATTTGAGCTGGATAACTTCAAGACCTTTCATGTCTCACTGAACATCTTAAGCCCACTCAGGAAAAAAATGGCAGCAACTTTTTTCCTACATCCTCTTAAAGGGTATGTGAACTAATTCAGACCCTAAAGGTTTAACAATAACATATTGATCCACTAAGCTTCTTAGTCCTCTCTTTTCTGAGGCTGATTAACATGATTATTTAATACTAAGGCTCTCTAGGGAGTGTTGCTGAGCTTTGTGATGCTAATTATTCAACCTGTGGAGCCTTCTTTGAACAAGTTTGTGAACTGATCCTGCAGTACACCCCTTCTCCTTCCTCTTGAGTAAATCACCAAGGAGGTTAGAGAGACAAGGTGGGTGAAGTGATCTCTTTTATTGGACCAATTTCTGTTTCTGAGAGAAAGACAAGCTTTCGAGCCACACAGAGCTCTTCCTAAGATCTGGGAAAGGTACAGTCCAAGAGTCACAGCTAAAAGCAAGATGGAACAGACTGTTTAGTATAAGTAGCTAGCACATATTCTAAGGCACCATTCAAGACAAAGTGACTCAATAAAATCATCACTGAGAAAGTATAAGTTTTAACCAACACTTATATATATTGTGACAAAGCTCCAAGTTTGTACTTGTGGGTCCTGTGCTTCCTGGCAGATTTAGGGGCCTCAGAAACTCATCTAGGCCCCAGAGTGACCTCCCTTTCTCAGTATAATTGGCAAGAGTCACCACCTAGTGAGTTACCTTCATCACAGGCCAGTATGGAAGGTGGAAAAAGGGGAGAGCCCGGGCCCTCCCTCTACTCCGGGCTCCAGCCCAGGGACCCTAATAGTATCAGCTAAGATGGCTGACCTTTTATCCACAAAACACAATACAATTCCCTGGGCTACTTCCCCACAGCAGTCCCTGCTTCTTCAAACTCCACTTCACCCTTACCTCAGGGCCTCCTTCCTTCTGTATATGTTGTCCACCACTCAGTCTCACCAACAGCACAACTTCCTCTCACCGTTCCTGACACCCACAGCCCACCTGACTAACTGGGAGGTTTTTATCTGGTTTCAGCCAGTCCCTGATTGGCTTCAGGTGTCCCAATTAGGCTAACTGTTTCTACTCCTTTCTAGAAGGTTCTTAATTGGCCCCAGGTGTCTTGATTGGCCTGGAGTAGCCTTTGTTTGACTATCCAGGGAACAGGGACCTGCACATCCTGAGACTAATATACCTGCCTTTCAGCACTCTCCTATATCCTCCTGGTCTGACTCCGTCACAATACTTAGGAGCAGAACAACAATCTGACAGAGGTAACTGTAACATGGTGAAGGCAAAATATGAGTTAGAAATAAGACAGTGGCATAGATTTTGTTTTTATCATAACCTTGGTCAATCAATTTTTGTTTTGAAAACCAAAACCAAAAGCTTCTGCCAAAACCTTTGGTAACTAGAATTGACACCCCTCTACATGAAATACTAAATTGGATACGGTGGGATTTCTGGAAAAAGAGAGAATCTGTAGCAATACAAAAAGAGTAAAGAATGTGTTTCATTTGGCTCCTTTATGGAAAACCTCACTAATAATTCCATTGTTAGATGTAAAAAGGATTTCAGCCTGGTGCAGTGAGAATATTTATTTACCCTTTTAACAAGAACTGGTTGCTACTAGCTCTGTGTATTGGATTAAAATTATGTATTACCACCCAAGGTTCTGTCTGCAATGAACTGATATATCTTAGACTGAAGAATTAGAGATTTCACCTTGTTTATTTACCCATATCAATGGAAACTTTCACATAAGCAACCTATAGAAGTATTATAAATAAATGACAAAGAGCATAATAATTATATAAAAACCAATATTTGGGAAACATTATTATATTTTTAACAAATCCAGTAAACTTTCCTCCCAAATTCAATTTGTTTAAACAATTCATTTGTAGAGTTCTTTGGATTCAGAGAGGCAAAAATGAGCACAAGACTCAAGCACATGGAATTTTTGTTCCACAGCCTCTTAGAAATTTCTTAAACTATTTAAATGTTTCCAGATCTCAAAACAATTTCCATAGCTGACCTAATTGGATTATGCAAACCTTTTTGCAAAATACTCCAGATCTCTTGGATAACTGGAGTTCTCTCATCAGTTGATTAAGAACTGAACATTAGTATCACCATAAAGCTTGATTATCTCTTGGACGATTCTCAGTGCAGTGTCTGAGTCTGAGTCATTCTTTTCCAATTCTAAAGTCAGCTAAAAGCATATTTGGGCATCAGAGTGAAGTCAATGGAAGTTGTATGTGCTCAGCACAACTGAAAAAAGCCAGGGCACTTATTCCGATGCCCGAATATGAAAATGTCTACTTGTAAGAGTACTCATAAGCTCACTTTCATTGGCTTATGTCACTGGAAATAAATTCAACATTTTCCTCCCGGTAAATGAAGCATCCTAATTTACACTGAGTTCTGGAACATTTTCTGAACATTATTCTGTTTAATATATAAAAATCCAGTGCAAAATCAATAATAATGCCACCCCTTCTCTGTCTAGTTTATTTAAATTTCAAGACCTTCTGAGCAGTGACTGTCTCACTAAGTGTTTATACTAGGGCAATGGGGTCTCAGTCTCTGTAGGTGCCTCTAGCTACTACTGTAATAATATTTTCTTACAAAAATTAATCAAACATCTATATTTGATATGAATGAAAAATTTTATTTTCATATACTCATCAGTGCATGAACCAAGGTGTAAATACAAGGTGTGCATATATGTTGAATCTGGAATTGATTCCTTAATATTTATTGGTTTTATAGGCAAAACTGACATTACCAAAGTTTCTGCCCAAAGATTCAGCACATTTTAAGATTTTGGTCAAAGCATAAACTTTTACTCCTTTTCATTCAGGAGGCTGTTCCATTTTATTGTTAGACTTTCTGCCTTCTGTTTCTAACTAGTATATTCAATTAAAGAGACTTACTCAGCAGCGCTTGAAATTACACCTAAGATTACAGCATGAGTTGTAATGGAACACTTAAATATGACAGCCAGAAGGGTATAACCCAGTTATTGAAAATTCAGTTGTATTGTCTTAGAGCAGATTTGATTGGCGGTGACTCATTTTAATAATTCTATCAAAGATAAACTCACTTGGTTCAGTCAGCAACATGTGGATACTGTGTCAAAGTTATGCATAGAATCAAATAATGTAAATTAAATTACATTAAAATAAATTTTTTAAAAATTGAAATTATTAAAATTGATGTCAATTACATAAAAGCACAGTTTCATTTATGATGTTCCTCTTTTCTCTTGGTATATTGTCCAGGGCAGACTGTTTGTCCACATGTTAGGTGACACTTGACACAGTGAGCTCATCACACCTTTGCTTTGCTACCTATCTATGGATTCAGGGATGCAGTTTATTGTGCTAAAAGATTTAGGTCATAGCAGCTTAGCTACTGAATCACTCTGCATGTGAGTTCACAACAGTCCAGAACAGTTGAGGTGATCAAGCCAACATGCCCTTGACTGAAATAGCGAATAGCTGAGGGAAGGGTTTAAGTACGTCCTCCTCCTCATCTCCATCTGGATAGGAGCAGGAGAAATCCTCATCCAGTTGGGTACCACTCCATTCCCAGCTGATAGCTCCCCTTCAAAGCTGTTGGCCTTAACGTGTATGCTGCAATAAAAAAAGACTCACAGCACCGAGTCTCAAAGCCTGGGTCAGTTGATTCAGGTTTATAGGGCTTGGGCTGCAGGATTCAGGCTGAGCCCAGGCTCTGAGACCTACCCATCTCACGGGTTTCAGAGCCCAGACTCCAGCCTGAGCCTGAATGTCTACCCTGCAATTTTCACCATCAGTGCCCAAGTAACACAAGTAACACAAGTGTGTCAGCTGATCTGAACTAGCTGTGGCTGTGCCACAAGTCTTTTATTGGAGTGTAGACATACTCATACTTAGTCTTCCTGGACTGAACAGAGCTATGGTATCCCAGACTCCTCAGGAACCAAAAACCCAAGCCCAGTACATGTTATAATATCTGGGCATGTATGTGTGAACTACTAACTTACTGGATAGAATATTTCAGTTCTATACTAGTGTATTAGTTTGTAGCTGACTGACCTGAAAAGAGAACCTACACTCTTATCATAGTAAGTACAGCTATCAGAAATTCTGGTTTCTGGTGCACAGAATTATTCCCTACTCCACATGTTTGTAGTTACCTGGCAATTTTGCTTTCTATGTATAGGTACATCCATAACTAATGATAATTTTTATTCTTCACAAACAAAACCACATTTCCAGTCACAGGTGTACATCAATTAGGGCATCATCACTAAACCACAAAGGATGGAAATGCTCCCAAAAGAAAGTCCTAGATCGGAATAGCTTCAAATTTCAGTGTATTCAGAATCCCAACAAGCCCCAAACTTAGCAGCACAGGTCCTCTATAGCAAGCAACATCTTTGTTGTTAAATAATCAAGGGAAAGTGTTCATCTATTTTTTTTTTCTCTCACAGAGAAATATAACTATTGTGCTTATGATTCTAATCTAGTTTCTATGTTACTGTGAGGGTTTACGCAAATAAAACATAAAACATTTATTATCCATCCAGAGTGAAAACACTTACTATAAAAAAGTGGATATAACAGAGGGATAAAATTGTATTTACTGATGACTATCATTGGAAGATTTTACATGACATTGTGATCAGCCATAGAGTTCATACATTTTTATACTGTGAAATGTTCTCATTATTAAGATCCATTAAATTAAATAAACAGCCTATTCTAATTCTAATAAAGACACAACTTTATATTCTCCTGTCATATTATTTTATCCCCCATTATCTGATGAGGAAATTGTTCATATGAAAGTAGGATTCTAGCAAAATAATTGACCATTTATCTTCCTGTTTCCTTCATGCTGAATATTTTTACAATGTGGTTTAACTGCACATTTCTATCTGCCTTCCTATCTCAAAGACCAGAATTGGAAGAGTAGCATGAGAACTAAAGGAAAAGTTCTTTAGAGAATATACGAAAATCATTCTCAGATTAACTGCCATGCAAAATGGTTTGTCGCAAAGAAATATATGAGACATTAGATCTAAAGAAATGCTAGATTTTCAATAGAGGATGAATCACTTTAATATGAAATTAATTGCAGATCTGATTTGGGGAAATAACAGTAGATAGAAAATAAAAACAAAACAAAACAAATCAGAATTGTTCTACAAGTCAGCAGGAGTTGCAGATCTCTATGGCGCCAAACACAATAGGTCCTAAGCTAGATAAGACCTCTAGTATAAATAATTATAATAAGCACTTTTATCTCTCAAGATGCCCAGGTGTCTTTGCCTAACTTTACCTCACTCACATTTGAAAACATGAGTCTATGAATCTTGTTGATTTAAGTGTTCCACTTCCAGTGCCTGGCTCACAGGTGCCACATTAAAATAGACACTTTTTCACAAAAAGAGACAAAATAGACACCTGATTGTAATTGTTTTGTATCCTTAGCTGTGCTACACTTGAGGAAAAAAATAGAGCCAGCATGTCAACGTTCTACTTTTTGACAGACATAAAAACATAAGAATGGCCACACTCACTCCGACCAATGGTCCATCTAACCCAGTATCCTGTATTTTGACCAAGGCCAGTGCCAGATGCTTCAGAGGGAATGAACAGAATAGAGCAATTTTGAGACATCCACCCTATCACCCAGTCCCAGTTTCTGGCAATCCAAGGTTTAGGAATACCCATAACAAGTGGTTGCTTCCTGATCATTCTGGCTAATAGCTATTGATGAACCTATATTACATGAACTTATCTAATTCTTTTTTGAACACAGTTATACTTTTGGCCTTCATAACATCCCCTGGCAATGAGATCCACAGATTGTCTGTGTGAAGAAGTACTTCCATGTGTTGTTTTAAACCTACTGCCTAATAATTTCACAGAGTGACCCTGCATGATTCTCTTATTGGAAAGTATAAATAACACTTCCTTATTTACTTTCTCCACACCATTCCTGATTTTATAGACTTCTATCCTATCGCCCTTAGTCATTTTTTTCCTAAGATGAACAGTCCTAGGCTTTTTAACCTCTCTTCATATGGAAGTTTCCCCATAACCCTAATAATTTTTGTTGTCCTTCTCTGTACCTTTTGCAATTCCAATACATCGTTTTCTGAGATGGGACAACCAGAACTGCATTCAATATTTGAGGTGTGGGCATACCGTCGATTTATATACTGGCATTATGATATTTATCTTATTATCTAACCTTTCTCTAATGGTTCCTAACACACTGTTAGCTTTTTTGACTGCCACAGGATTTTAAGCAAACATTTTCAGAGAACTATCTACAATGACTCCAAGACCTCTTTCTTGAGTGGTAACAGTATATGTAGCCATGTCGGTCCCAAGATACTGGAGAGACAAGCTGAGTGAGCTCCTTTATTTGACCAACCTCTGTTGGTGAGAGAGAGAAGCTTTCAAGGCTATCTCACCAATGGAAGTTGATACAATTAAAGATATTACCTTACCCACCTTGAGTGGTAACTGCTAATTAGACCCCATAATTTTGTACACATAGTTGTGATCATGTTTTTCAACATACGTTTCTTTGTTTTATCAACATTGAATTTCATCTGCCATTTTGTTGCCCAGCCACTCTGTTTTGAGAGAACCCTTCATAACTCTTTTGCAGCCAGCTTTGGTCCTAACTTCTTGAGTAATTTTGTATCATTTGCAAAATTTGCCACCTCATTGTTTATCCCCTTTTCCAGATCATTTATGACTATGTTGAATTCACTTGACCCAGTACAGATCCTTGGGAGACCCACTATTTATGTCTCTCCATTGAGAAAACTGACCATTTATTCCTATTCTTGGTTTTCAATCTTTTCACCAGTTTAATGATCCATGAGAGGACCTTCCCTCTTATTCCATGATGGCTTACTTTGCTTTAGAGCCTCTGATGTGGGATCTTATCTACGTCTTTCTGAAAGACTTACCATTAACTAACAGAGCTGTGCATTTGTGCACTACAGGCACTGTTTTTGGAACCCTTGTGGCTATTTTACTAGAGCATGATATTTTCCAGTAGGGTACAATTTTAGTTTTTGTGAAGAGTGACATACTGACAGCATTACTGCTCTAAAGTCTGGGGTACAGACCCCATACTCAGCTTGTCAACATCAATATGAATTTGGCCATTCATATTATTAGTGTCTGGTTGCATTATCCAGTCCATATGTACTACTGCACACAGCTCCGCCAGGCTTTCAGTGAGATGTCATTACTGATACGTCTGCTTGGAAAACTGTGTCAGATTAAACCAGCCTACTATATCTTTGATTGAAGCCCCATTCTCAGACAGGAAACAACATGTAGTGCTAACTCAAAGGTCTGGTCAAATGCAGAGAGGAAATCTACACTTTGCAGACCAAAGTGTGATACCACGGCTGATCTTTTGACAGCTACAACAGCTCACATACTCTTGGACAAGAGCACCACTGGCCGTTTACTATACACTGATGATCAGCATGGACAAGGCTTAACAGGCTACTCTATGGCTCATTCAGATTTGCCTCAACTATGCACCATCTTAGTCTGGTTTCTTTCCTATGCTGTGATTATAGAGAAGCATTGCAGACAATAACTTGCAGTGGAGAGCGACGAATATAGCGTCCCTTGTCACAGAGGCCATCCTCTGCTTTTGGAACCTTGGCATTGACATGTGTTGTCTGTGTACAGAGGAGAAAAGGAAATGGAAAAAATGCCCTCCTTTTAAACTAATGAATAAAGAATGAGTTGCAGCAGTACAATATTCCTCACACTGTCTCACCACTGGAGGGACCACATGTCGAAGCCACACAGTAATATACAGTCTTCGTTCATTTCTTGGACTCTCTGTTGAGAGATTTTGTTTGCCAATTGATAGTAGTTGTGGAGATGGTTTTTACAGTATGGAGCCTGGCCACTGAGAAATCACTAATTAGGTGGCTAGAATCTCAGGGAGAGGGATGTGTCTGTGTTCTGATGCTACCACATCACCACTGAAGGCTTAGGCTGAGCTCCCATGGGAGGACCCTCTGAGGCTGGGCCTGGCAGAAAGTACCACCCAGCAGGGCCTGAATGTGGTGGCCTCTCGCAGACCACTCATTGGCTGGTACCAGGACTTAAACCTGGAAGCCATGATGGGAAGCTGTCTGAGAGACAATGCAGATTGCCTGCCTGTCTCTGCTCTAAACCCTGCTCGTGAAATCTGGCTTCTGATCCTGGTTTGTCCTTGGCTTTGCTTTTCAATTGCTGACTGTAACCTGGTGCCTGACCCTGATCTCCTGGTAACCTGACCTTGCCTGTCTCTTGATGCCTGAACCTCAGTACCTGTCTCAGACTCTGACCTCCTGATACCTGACTTGGCCTGATTCCCAATTCCAGCTCTGGCCACTAAGTCTGACTGGCCTTGTTCCATTTGTGACAGTGGTTTTCATTACTACCTACCTGGGCTAAATTTAAATGAGAAACACAAAGATGAAAGACTCTGTATTGAATTAACAATCCTCTCCCTGAGTTATTTTAATAGGTGTGGACTGAAAATAAAAGCTTGCAGTCATCACATGAGGATTAGTTAGCTGCTATAAATTCATTAGGAACACTGGTCATGCAGATTGCCTTTTTCATGGTATGAATCACAAAGTGACTAAAGTGTGATTATACTCTTGCAGCGAGTCAAGGACTTCCAGGAACCAAGTGAATCTCTGCAAAAACATTTTCATGACTGATCTTAAAACAGATTACCACTAGTCTCTCTTACCAGGCAATTTACTGGCACACCGAAGGCTCTGGGTGTTATTTGCCCATATTAACCTTCCATGATAAAACACAACTGCGGCTATACTGGCCTATTCTGAGATGCCCATAGATGACCAGTTCATCATTACATATATGTAATGTTCAATGACATCTAAATACCAACTCTGTTGTTGTCATCAAGCATTAGAAAAATTGACATGATGTTGCCATGTATGAGAGCTGAGACAACTTTTCCTCTATAGTTCTTGTGTCAACTCATGAGCGTATCACGCTCATCACAATTCCTAGCAAGTAATTTGTTGCACCAATACACAGTACCCCAAAGCCCTAACACACCCTAATCGAGTGGTGACTTAACGAACAGGCCCTACCAAACCATACAATTCACCAAAAGGTCTGTAACCTTTTGGTAAGAGGCACCAAAAGATGTGCCCAGCTAATCACAGGCTGGTTGAGCTTCTTCAGGATTCCCCATCTGGCCTGCTCCACTTCTCTCCAGGATGGTGGAAATCTATTGTCACAGAAAAACCTTTAGGAGGCAGGACAGGCAACAACCACCTACTCAAACACAATTTTGTAACATGAAACTCAAAGCACTCCACTGGGTGATCCTGCTACTATCACATTACAACATTATCTCAATCTGGGGACTCATTTTGCTGGATGTGAGAGATCACTAGGGGTTTTTAAATGAAGAATGGTATATTTTTGGACCATTCTGGCCTTGGATGTTTAAATACTCTCATACAGCAGCTAGGCACTTTTAATATAAATGCCCTCATATAAATGATAGTAAAGACTTTTAAAAAATTAAGAACTCTTTAACTTCCTGGCTACTAGCTATCTCTGCAGACCTTGATCTTTATTGTGGAACTTTTCACCTTTTTGACAGACTTTGTGTGTGTTTCCTTTTGTTTAAAATAAAAATAGTTGGTTCGGATTCTGAATGGTGTCATTTAATGTTCACAGTTTTAGCCATCATTTTGGTACGGTGTACGGTGGGCAATACAGTGGAAACTTGAACATTTTAGCTACTTTGCCATACCTGTAGTCATCAAAAATCACTGTCATGTAAAGTGATACAATGTGATATTCTGTTTCCATCTGCATCAATACATTGCTTGCCAGCTAGACTCATTTAGAAAGTAAATCCATAAAATTCCAGAGAATGGAGACCAATTAATCATTATCTGCCTGCCAGGGAACAAATGATGATGCTTGAATGACCCAGATCTGCTAACTACTCTGCAATCAGGCAACATTTTGGAAACAAAATGCAAGTGGAAACAAGGTTGGGGGTTCAGTGGAAGAGACGTACATGCAGTGTCAAAATAGGGAAAGAAGACTCAAAAAACCTACATTTTCATCACTTTGCTAGCCAGTTTCTTCCTTAAACCCATAACTAGAGCTGATATCTGGGGGAGAGGGGAGGTTGGTGGTTTGAACCAAATAAAAATTGATCATTTTGAACCAAAACTAATTTGTTGTGTTTTTTCACACCAAAACAACCCCCCCCACACACACAACTTATTCGGGTTTAATAAAACTTTTTGAATGTCACTTTGCACAGACATTTCAAAACAAAATGAAATGTTGATTCAAAGCAATATGTCAAAATGAAATGGTTCATTGCTAAACAAAATGTGGAAATGGTATGTCTCCAAAAGGTTGGGTGGGGGAGGTTTAAACTTAATAAAAAAAAATCCTTGTTTTTTCATTTGGCCACAACTGCATTTTTCAACGAATGTGCTACTTGACTGAAAAAGTTTGCCCGCTCTACCCATAACATTTTTAAGGTTAAGTACATTTATCTTATCAGTTTGTGTGGCACAACATTTAGGCCCTGATCTGCAAAGCGCTTAAGCTCATGCTTAATTTGAAGCACATGAGACATTTCATTGACTTTAATGGAACTACTCCTATGCTTACAGTTAAGCACATTTTAAAATCTTTTACCAGAGAGGGTCTTCAAAAACAAAATACTTGTTTAAACAAAAAAAAAGTTCTGAGATTAGAAAACACTTCTTTAATCAGGATTTTTTTTGATTTTTTAGAAGTGACTAACTGTATACAGTTAATCACTGAGGGCTTGGCTACATTTGCAAGTTAGAGCACATTAAAGCAGCCCCGGGCACCCTAACTGCTGAGGTGCCCACTCTGGCAAGGCACATAGAGTGCCTGGACCCTGCAGCTGGAGCACTCCTGGTAATCTACCTCCACGAGAAGCATAAAGCTTTCTGAGCCCTGGCTGAAACACCTGGGCATCAGTATGGACGAGGTGTTGCATTACGATGCTGTGACTGGCCTCCAGAAAGGTCCCTTAATCCCTTAAAGCCAAGTGGCCACTCTTCTCATTGTTTTGAATCGGCTGCAGGCATGCAGATACGGCCTTTCAAAGCTCCGTTTCTGACAGCCAGCATGCTCTGGAACAAGGCAAACCATTAGTGTGGAATGCTGCTGGTGTGTGTGTGTGTGAGAGAGAGAGAGAAGAGGGGGAGGGGGCTGTGCTGCTATCTGAACTTAAAAGACAGCATGCTGACACGCTGTCAGCACCCCGCCCCCCAAACACAGTCTCCCCCTCACCACACATACAGAACACACTTCCTGTCACACTCCACCCCCTCCCATTTGAAAAGCGTGTTGCAGCCACTTGCACGCTGGGATAGCTACCACAATGCATTGCTCTTTGTGGCTTTGCAAGAGCTGCTAATGTGGCCATGCCAGTGCACTTGCAGCTGACAGTGTAAAGACACGGCAGCGTTTTCCCTGCTGCGGTCTCCGAAGGCTGGTTTAACTCCCAGTGCTCTACATCTGCAAATGTAGCTAAGCCCTGAGTCAATATAAGCTTAAAAAGTAAGGAATGAGTTCCAGGTCTGGTTCAAATCCAGCCAGATCAGTATTGATCAAAAAACACAATGATCTGAGAAATTATGGTGCCTGTTTGGTAACTTAATGGAATGTCAAATTACTTGGTGGTCTCACACTACTCAAAGAGACATATCTGAGAAAATGGTACAACAATTGGCACTAATTGTAGTCTCAGAGAGGCTCATTGGGACATGTAGACTCCACATTGCTCTCTTCCCTAGAGCTCTTAGCTCTAGGATAGGCTTGATGCATATCACTGGTTGTGCGGAAGAAGTTTGCAGTATGTCTGCCCATATTCTATGTGTTCTGTAGATAAACAGAAGATCCTAGTCTCTAGGGCTGCCAAGTTGTTATCGTCCATCAGCTCTAAAAATTAATTAAAAGAAACAAAGTAGTAATCAGCTGACCCATTTTGGAAGCATTTAGACACAGGTAGACATAGGACGGATTTGGATGCATGTGAGTAGGTCAGACGTTTTGTTATCTACTGCTCTATCTTCTGCTGTTAAGAAAAGATCAGATACTTCTAAACAGTTTCTCAGCAGACATCAGTTAAGGCATCCTACTAGTTATTTGCTGGCAGTCAGACCAGGTATTGGGAGTATCTGCCCAAGTCAACACAAGAAGAATTTGACATGAGAGTTTCACTATGAATATTTCTCATTTTCCCATTGCACACATTCTTTGAACTCTAGGTATCGCCCTCTGAACTGCAAACTCTGAACACAGTAATTCCCAAGCTGATTACATCATCATGGATATTCTTTAAAAAACAACAATTGACTTTTTAAAAGTAAAATAAAGGGGTTACTGTTATTTCCCCAGCCAAAATAAATCCTTGATAAAGTGGCAAATACAGGAATTTGACAGAAAACTCAGTGTTTTCTAACAATGTTATAAGTCAAGACTCAGATGTATACTGTAAACAGACTTCAGCATTTTCCAGTCTAATTTCACTAAAAGCATAGAAATATAATTAAAGATTCCACTTCTTTTTTTCAAATCCATACAGCAGAAATTGAATCTGTAACAGAAATACATGGGTCACTTTCCACACCTCTTACCACTTCACTTACTCCAGCACTCCAAACAACAGTGTCATAAGGCTCTAATTGTGAGATACTCTGATAATAAATGATTCAATATCTCCTGTTCAGGGACCTGAGGTTAATTACTTTCTACATGTGGATTTCATCAATTCATCAACAAACCACAATTGTTGCAATTAACAGAGCACTGTACACTCATGGTAATTACAAATTCTATACAGGAGTCTGATCCCAAGCAGGAGCATGAAATAAAGTAAGTCCTGCTTAGCTTGTTATGACCTACAAAGGAAATGAGGGAATTGAAATATTGAAGTTTCTCCTGAAAAAAGTAGATCTCCTGATTAGGGTATAAATGTAGTGTGCAGAAATCTGCTGGAGTCACTCCTACTAATTCTCTTTATCTGCTCATTCTCTTAAAAAAAATGAAGTGTGTTTGGGATGATTTGATGTTTATAAACTCCTTTCTACTGGTTACTTCTAAATAAAATAGAGCAGGTATGTATGTCTTACAAGAACTCCATGTAACTGATCACTGTTATGAAACTTTAAAATAATGCTGAAAAGAAACCACACATCTCTAAAAGTGACAGAGATTAAAGGAGAAACCCAGAAACCTGTAATCGTAAATAATCTCATGAAAGGAACTCATTACACTAAAAATTCCATATACCCCTTTTGCCAATCAATCTGTTCTCTAAATGCTTTTAAATACCTAATATATAACAACACAATAGTGGAAATGCTAGCATTATTTCAAAATGTGGGAAAGGACAGATCAAGTTTATTAGCAGTAAAATTAATCTCACATCAGAATATATTAGTGAAACAAACACACACAATATATAAACAAATAAAGAATATTTTTTATATTTGGATATCTTTTAAATTTAATGCCCGAGATTGCATACAATTTCATTTATTCCCTTGGAAATTTTATACTAGCAATATTTTTTCTTGACTTCCAAGCTTTTATTGGCAACAATGAGAGAAGTACAATTGAATTTTAACTTCACTTTATCACTATTAAAACTGAACTGTATCTCAATCAGAACTAGTAAATAGAGGCACAATTCTAGTCTAGCTACATAATTTACCACATGTATGTATATATGTTTAAAATAATTGCCTATACAAAGTTGAATGATACACCAGAAAGGTTGCTAAAAACCAGATGGGAAGCTCTTAAAACAGTAATTAAAGGCCATCTAATTACTCTTCAGTATACTTGTAAAACATGAGCCCCAGCAAACAGAACCTACTAGATCAATGAAACAGCTTAAATAGACTCCAACAAAACGCATCACCAGGTGTATATAGGTAACCAATAAATGATAGATGGAAACTAAACACCTAATTAACAGAATGCATCAGAGGCTAAGAATAATTAGACACATTTTTTGTGAGAAAGCGGGCACCAAAGCAGACAAAGCCATCGAAGCCTATTAATTCTTCTCTAACATTGGCTCCAGGCGATACTGTGACCATCGTACAAGAGACTGAGAATTTGTATACAAATCTATACAGCTTCCAAGGCATTGATGACCTACAATCCACAAACAATCCCCTAACAAATGTGTTACTCAAATTATATTGAGTGTAAATGTTAGTTTTGACACACAGAAGAGGAAATTCTGCACAGAGATTCATATTTTAGTGGCAGATCCTGTTTTAAAATACTATGAGCCAAATAAAGCCTGCAGGAGAGAAAGAGAGAACTTGTAAAACTTCATTAGGATTTTCTTGCAGGTTTTCTTCCCCCCTGCCACAAGTTCCCACATGGTGGACAAGGGGCCTTCAGAACTCAAGTTTCTGGAGGAAAAATGAACTTCAGCCCTGCAAACCCCTAGGGCCTCCACACAGATAGATTTACCCTTTGAAGCTGGTACCTACTCTGCCTCTCCTCCCAGCACCCATGCTTCCTTCAGCTGTCAGATTGCGGTCAGGTCCTTCAGTGACACCTATGCCTTAACTTTTCCTGAATCTCTAAGGGAAACGCCTGTCACTGGGCCCAACTTAATGCTTTTCTCAACAGCATTAACTCTTATTGGCTTTTCAGGCAAAGATATCCCCTATGTTTGAAGGGAGAATACCACGTGGTGTAACTGCTCCTTAGTTCCATGCCTTCATGGCCAAATAATTTCCCTCTTATGTGTCACTCTGAATCAGGAAGCCAAATGAGTGGTGAATTACTAATAGTATACAGTGAATAGCTAAAGTGAATAGTTTGCAAACATGCCAGAATCTAAATTCTGTTCAGATAATCTAGCATTCGGGAAATACATTCACAGAAATCAGAATAACATTTTCAAATGATTCACAAACAGAAAAAGGGCTACCTTTATTAGATGATTTATATATAAAGAGTAACACCTCAGTGTAGTGTATTTATAACATATAGATCTTTTTAAGGAATTTAAAAGACACCTTTCTATAACAAGGATCAGAGTCCTGGCTGGGATATACAAGAGTGATTTCAAAGTGTTTTCATGTTAAGATGCTTTGTCTGCTACATGCAGTTCTTTTAATGTATAATTACATTTCCTTGTACAACAGAGCCTTTGGGGCAGTTTCTCCAAATACAGGAAGTAAAGAACCGTCAGCTCTCTTTGAAGGTTCTGGCGGAATGGTCATGTGCAATCCGTCAAGGTTCTGAGAACCCTCAATGTCCACCAGCCTCAGTGGGAACGGTGGGGAGCGCAGCCCTTCACAGAAGCATCCAGTACCTTGCAGGCTCACAAACTCAGTGTTTCTTTTAAAGAAAACCTTCAGTGCTGTGCTTTATGTAACACTGCTGCTCATACTGCCCCAAGACTGCCTGTGAAGTGTAATATGTGTCAGCAACACATGCAACCTATCCCATGGAAACAGTAGATCTCACACTAAGATAATTTTAAACCTCATGAATAGCAGCAGCTCAGTATAGGTTAAATGTCTGGAGTAGATTTAGTTTAAAGCAATTTAGTTTGTTCTTGTTTTTAAAGGGACATCAAAGAAAAAAAATCATTTTAACCTTTGATGTGCTCTCTATGATATTTGTGCCTAAGAGATTCCTAACACATGACTGGATGCCTGAAAATAATAGATAAGAATAGTAATTGCAATTCCTTTTAATTGCCAACTGCTGTCTCTATCATTTTAAAATGCTCAGACTTGGAAAGCCATTTCAGCTACAGGAGATTTATTAAAGGTACTGCTTTCTCATCAAATGGCTAGGTTTCTCTTCCAGTAGCCTAGGGGAGGATCTCAATAGACGCACAACAAGAAGTTAAGAGCTGTATTCTTACAGGAATTTAGTTCTTGATGCACCTGATATTTCCACCACAGTTTTCAAAGAGAAATTGCAGGGTGTCCATTTTGTTATTTTGTTCTTCTACTTCCTGCAGTTGGAAAATCTGCCCCAGGGACCCGTTTGGACCAGGAAGATAATATTTAAAGAAGGCTGCTTGCATTAAAAGAATAATTTAAAACAGTAGGATAGCTAATCTTAAATCTTCTATTTAAGGCAGTAAAGAAGGCCTAACAATGAAAACTTTCTATTATCCACACAAAAAACCTAGATTCATATATTTTAAAGCCACATGGTACAATTATGATAATTAAGTCTCACTTCCTGCATAACAGAAGACAAAGAACCCCACCCAGCCATTTCTGCATCAAGCCCAAAATATGTCTGAGCTATAACATACCTTAAAGATAGCAAGTGATGGTGAGTGAGTCCATCACATTCCTCGGTAAGTTGTTTTATTGCCTGATTACCCTGCTGCCCGTTTAAATTCACAAAAATCTCAGGAAGTGAACATTAAAAATCCAATACACTACAAACAAAGGCTGTTTAGATGCTTGGAAACGTCATGAACTTTATGCATTGTCATAGACACTCCAGTGCCACCTATCTTCACATCTTCATACAAAAAAACCTCCAAAACCTATAACTACATTCACCACACATATAAAGTCACCAGCAGATTTGACAGTTTAGGAAAACAATGCAGTAGAACCTCATTTCCCCAAAGCAAGCTGGCCAGCCATCCTGATTTTAGCCCACAAGCAAGATTCAGTGAGGCCAGCCATTTAGCAGAAAATAATGGTAGATATAATCCAGGACTTCAAGACATAAAACATTTATGCACTCTGGTCAGGCTGATACATAAAGGCAAACAGGCAATGAGGATGGGACATTAATTCGGATCCCTGATGAGAGGTCTAATATGTGTACACTTGTTTTTGTCAGATCCCTACAATTGTCAATGGTTATAGATGAAACAAAGCAGGAGAGTGTGGTGACAGTGATTATTTTGTTACCAGCAAGTGCTGATGGTGTTGGGCAGATTATAGAATTTTAGTATTGATTATCTGTGGAGTTTCAATTTTGTAAAAGTGACCAGAGTATATTGGTTTTCTTTTTTGATTGTAAACCAAAGTAAAACTGAAGTGTGTGGATATACACATCACTTTGTTCTACAGCTGAGAAAGCTGGCTCTGACGCCTACCCCCAGCAACTATGACCTCGTGCTTCTCAGGCTTCTCTCTCATCAAAATTTAGATTTCTACATTTGCAACTGAAATCTAAGACATCGTGTTCTTATGAACCCAAATAACCCCAGGACTGTTCCTTGTGATGTTCCAGACACGCTTGACCTCTTGATGCTTGCATTTAATTACTGTTTACTGTCTGAGGCAGTTTTTCAGCCAAAAATCTTTTATACACCACTCAATATCCTAGTCAATGATGATAGTATCTGACATGAAACTTTGGAAACTCCTAATGTATTTTGTCTGTTTATGGTTTCATTAATGGCAAATTAAATAAGTATGCTTTCCCACTCATATCACCATGCCGACTGTTTCTAATCAAGTTATGCTTTTTTAATGTTCAGATTTGTGAAGCCCATACTGTGCTTTACGAATAATTTTCCTACAAATGATGTTAACATAGCGGTTCAGTTGCTATCTAACACTGCACATCTGATAGCCATTTTCAGAAATGATGTTCTGTTTCGCACTTTGAAATTCCTGGGAATCTGGATGGAAAGTAGCAAAATTTATAAATATGTCATCTGCTTCTTCTCTCACTTGCAAAGGAATTCAAGAACCAGGCTTTTACAGTTAAAGCCCAGATGGAAATTAGATTCAGAATAATCTCTCAATCAAAAAGAAATCGTTAATAAGAACACTTCTTGACTGCTCTTTACTAATTGAATGTGTATCTATAGTCAAAAAAGCTAACAAGATGTTAGGATGCATAAGGAACAGGATAGCAAATAACACAAAAATATTATAATGTCTTTATACAGATCAATGGTGTAGCTCAGGCAACCTTTCAGAAGTGGTGTGCCGAGTCTTCATTTATTCATTCTAATTGAAGGTTTTGCGTGCCAGTGATACACTCTAATGTTTTTAGAAGGTCTCTTTCTATAAGTCTATAATATAGAACTAAACTACTGTTGTATGTAAAGTAAATAAGTTTTTAAAAATGTTTAAGAAGCTTCATTTAAAACTAAATTAAAATGTAGAGCCCCCTGGAACGATGGCCAGGACCAGGGTAGTGTGAGTGCCACTGAAAATCAGATCCCTGATGAGAGGTCTAATATGTGTACACTTGTTTTTGCCAGATCCCTACAATTACCAATGGCGGTAGATGAAACAAAGAAGGAGAATGTGGTGACAGTGATAATTTTGTTACCAACAAGCGCTGGTGGTGCCATAGGTTGCCAACCCCTGGTGTAGTTTCATCTGCAATACTGTGTGCAGTCTTGGTCATCCCCTCTCAAAAAGGATACTGCATAGTTAAAGGGGGGTCTGAAATACAGTGAAAATGGCCAAGGGTATGGAAAAATTCTCATAGGAAGAGAGTTTGAAAAGATTGGGATTGTTTGTGTTAGAAAGGACATAAATAAGAGGGGACATGACAGAAAACTCAGTAACTTATTTTCTTATGGTCTGATAATACCAGCACATGGAAAAAGTCCATGAAATTAAAAGATGGGAATTCAGAACTGGTGAATGGGAATACACTTTCACACAACATGTGATTAAACATGAAAAACTCATTGCCACAGGAAGTCACTAAGGACAAAATATTAACAAGATTCTAAATGGATTGGACATTTAGATGGATATCAAGAATATCCAGAATTGTCATAATGAATGGTAAATTTAGCGTAAGGGATATTAAATCTCACGTTGTAGAGGAGAGATAGTCAATAAGCAGGCTGACCAAATATGGACTACTAGACACTTTTGATCAGACTGTGAAATCTTTTTATTTACTTATAATTAGTTATTTTTTTTTTATTTTTTGCTCTAGAAGTCTGGATCTTGACCATACCTTGACCAAGAAATGTGGATCTTGACAAAAAAATTAAATAATAAACTAGGACCATCAATGAATTGCAGTTAACTCAAGCAATTAATGCAAACAAATTAACTTGATTTAAAAAATTAGTTGAAATTAATTGCAATTTTATAAGAATTGTTAAACAATAATAGAATACTGATTAAAATGTATTGTAAATATTTTGGATATTTTTCTACATTTTCAAACATGTGGATTTAAATTACAGCACAGAATACAAAGTGTACAGTGCTCACTTTATATTCATTGAACTGGTGATTCATCTCCATGGGGGAGAATTCTATGTCTCCTGCTCAGTGGTTTTACCCGCATTCTGCCATATATTTCGTGTTCAGGCAGTCTTGGAAGACAACTCAGCATATGTTGTTCGATTTAAGAACACTTTCATTATAGATTTCACAAAATGCAAAGAAGGTACCAATATGAGATTTCTAAAGATAGCTACAACACTTGACCCAAGGTTGAATCTGTAAGAGCCTTCCAAAATCTGAGAGGGACGAGGTGTGGAGGATGCTTTCAGAAGTCTTAAAAGAGCAACACTCTGATTTGGAAACTACAGAACCCAAACTACTAGAAAAGAAAAGCAACCTTTTGTTAGTGGCATCTGACTCAGATGATGAAAATCAGCATGCACTGTTCAGCACTGCTTTGGATAGTTATCGAGCAGAATCTGTCATTAGCATTAAAGCATGTCCTCTGGAATGGTGGTCAAAGTATGAAGAGACACACAGATTTTTATCACATCTGGCACATAAATACTTTGAAACATTGACTACAACAGTGCCACGTAAACACCTGTTCTCACTTTCAGGTGACGCTGTAAGTAAGTGTCTTTGTATTCTGTGTTGTAATTGAAATCAATATATTTGAAAACCTAGAAAACATTCAAAAATATTTAAATCAATGGTGTTCTATTATGTATTTAATAGTGCAATTAAAACTGCAATTAACCACACTTAATTTTAGAACAATTTGACAGCCCTAGTTTAAACCTAATAACTAGAGATCAGAATGACACCCAATATTTGGAGCAGATTGTATCATAGCTGCCTATTTTTGGGTGCTTACACTTTCCTTTGAAGTATCTGATATTGGCCACTCTCAGAGACAGGATAATGGATTAGATGGACTTTGGGTCTCATCCAGTATGACAGTGACTATGTTCCTGTCATGTTCTAGCCACAGCCTGTAGGATCCACTTCTAACTCACCATAAATAAAGCAAATGGCATGTGCAGCCGTCATCACATTTTCAACCGAACGCCCACCAGCTGTGCATCTCTGGCACACAACTGTTCTCCATTCTCTCCCTGCATCTGTCTAAATTTGCAAATCATTTACATCCATGGTTACAAATGACACAAATAATCCTTCTTCATAAAAGAGTCAGGGAATGAGCTCTTCTCATTAAGTATAAAAACACTAGCCAAAGATCGCTATTTCCTATAATGCTGACAAGAACTAAGGAATGGACAAGCTGGTGCAGGAAAAATATAGAACTGAGCTTAGGATTTCAAAAATGAACTGTTTTGTCTCCTTTTTAATATCATTTCTCAACTATGCTTTTTCCATTCTAGGCTGGGCTCAGAGTAAATGTACAAAAACATTTTAGAATAGTGCTTTAGAATAAAATAATGTTTAGAATAAAATAGTGCTGTTTGTGAGATTTCTAGCCAAGTTCTACAAACACAAGAGCTTGGATTTTTCATATGATTTTCAATATTATGAAATTCACCAGCCTGAGAGAACTACTGAGATACCCAGTATTGGCAAACCCAAGCATTCAAACATCAGGAATCAGCCCACCCCACTTGCCCCTCAAAACCATGACTTAAAAATTGGAGGGTTTTTTTAAAATAATGTATTTTAAGAGTGTTTGGGTTTTTTTGCTGGGGGTGGGGTCCTATGGTACATGACCCTTATGATTTATGTGGGTATATTCAGGATACATTTTTCAAACTTCCCCCCACCCTCAACCATGAGAGCTAGCCACTTGCTTTCTTTAAATATAAATAAATATATAAAGAAAGAAAGTTGAGGTTTTTATGAGAATATATTAATTCTAGGTACTGGGGTTTAAGCAAAATACCAAAGAGCATGAGATTTGCCATAGAATGATGAGAATTTTCAGCACTGGCTGTTGATGACACTATTTGAATACCTAGAAATGCCTATTTCCCCCCTCATTCTATTCTTTACTGATCAAACTCTAAAAAGATCAAGACCCAGAGTAAAATCCTGGCCTCATTGAAGTCAGTGGCTAAGCTCCCATTAGCGTCAATGGGATCAGGATTTCATCCTGAGTTGTTATAAGACGATCAAGAATTACACCCAACACCTATACAGTCTTCAACCAAACCAGCAGCCTGCCTGATGAGAAGCTCAAGAGCCTTGATTTAGATGAGCCTGCAAAAGTTTGAAAGGACTCCTTGAAAATGAAAAGGTCACCAGCTCCATTATAAAGGATAAATGTAAATAAGCTGAACTATCCTAGTTTTTCAAGTCATGAACAGATTCACAGAGCACTTCAATTTCCCCTTGCAGGGATATTACTTTATTTTACTCTGCCTTCTCTCCTTTTTCCCAAGAACATATTGTATCAACCTCCAGTTCATGGTTAAGGTGACTAAAAGTCTGGGGTTTTTTGAACTGTTCCAGTTTCTTAGGGTGTTCTGATTGATTATACTGAAACTGGCATTTTGTTCCCGCTTCAGTGTCTAATCATCTCGCCAACCTAATCACAAATCTCCTATTCAGCCTCTTCAATACATTCTACCCATTGCCCAGTATTAAGTGACGCCAATTTTTAAAAGACTATTCATGAACATACATGCCCTGAAAGGCCAGACTTTTTTGCTTTGCCTGTAAAAGACTTGTGAATACTAGTCTACCTTATTCTTGGCACTTGAAGAGAGAAGTCAGCAAAGTTAGATACATGGCCTTCAAAGAGACTAGAGACAAATTCCCGAAAATCATTCGAAAAAGACAGAAGGAAAAGGAATAATCTGTTTAATTGGCTCCTTGTACTCCCTCTGCTAACTTGGTCAATGCTGAAGTCTAACCATTCTGCATTTTTGTGATTTCCTGATTGCTAGGGAACCACATTCCTCTGCATTTCCAGAGTTTCATTGGGAACAGCTATTGCCATTTCAGTAAAACAGTGGGCTCAGGGCTCCAAACCAGAACATGTTTATGTTCGGGACAGAAAAAAGAAAAAAGGTGGATAAGATTAGCTAGAGTGTTGTTCCTTCTGTCAACAGATATTTAAACTATATGTATTACTGTCTGTGTTTGTAGTTTATATTCTTGCGGCTCATGAAACAGGATGCATTGGTGTGGATCTGGACTGTAAACACTGACTAAGGTAAACAGGGGACGTCTTTCTGGGTAGTGCATGCAATGGAGCTGTGGTTTAGGATTCCCAGTGATCATTTACCTTTAGCCAGATGGCTGGTTGAGACTTAGGAATCCCCCTGCCCTGGGTTTGGGACATGCCATTAATACAAATCACATAACTGGATTTGTACACTCTTTTATGAGCTGTTTTTACTTTGTGTCTTGTTACTAATATGTTCCACAACTTTGTGACAACATATTTCAAACAGAGGTGGGTTATTTAACCAAGTTAGTGCTGTATCCAGCAGATGTATCTGGAGAGAACACACCTGCTGGGCTGCCACATGTGAATGTAACACATATGGCCTAACATTCCATTCATTGAAAAGGAATGTTAATGGACAATGAAAGCTCAGCCGGTGCAATGGAGGACCACTACCGAAAGGATAATTTAGTGTGTATGTTTGCACATGTGCATGTGTGGGTATGATGTGTAATTTTAATTATAACTGGTGCTTTCTTTTATTGTCTTTCAAGCGAATTAGTTTATCTGGCTGTTTTAATGTAAACACAATATGTTAACTGGCCATGTTTCTCTTCCCTGAAGCCAATACAATTCAACCTTTTCCTTTTTACTTCATTTAACCACATTTAGTGGCCTGTGTCCCCATTACATATCTTAGATGGCACTGGGATGAAAAGGAGAGTTCTTAAGTTCTAGTTAATTGGTGGGCTAAAATAGGATCGGACACAGGAACATAGGAGTTGCCATACAGGATCAGACATGAGATACATCTAGTCTAGTATCCCATCTCTGATAGCTGCCAGCACAAGATGCTTCAAAGGAAGATGTAAGAACCCAAAAGCAGACAGAAGTGGGGTGGTCTGCCCTCTGTGTTAGATCTCATCCTGTTCTATAATAGCTAGTGATTGGTTTACGATCTGAAGCACAAGATTTAATACACCTTTAGGTAGAGAAGGAACGCTTGGCAGGCCAGGCATATCTCCCTGAGCTCCCTGACATTTGTATGGAGGAAGTGATCCTCCTGGGACCAGAGGACCAGCATACTGAGGTTGCCAAGGTGGGCTCCCTACCCCAGATCTGAGGTATTGGAGACCGATGTCCCCAATGGGAGAGGGGCCACGAAGGGAACACCCATCAACACCGATCAAAGATCTGTCCACCAAGTCAGGGAGACCAGCACGTTTGACAGAACTCTGACCACTAAGTCCAAATGGTGTCAGCCCGGAGCGTACACCATCACTAACCACATCTTCAGGGGTCTGCGGCACAGCCTCGCATACAGGACTATGTAAGTACTTGCCACCAAGTGACCTAGATGCCTGAGGCATACCCAGAGGTGGTGGGAGGGTGTGGACATGAGCAGATGAGCTCTGACACATGTAATGTGCTCTGACATAACGCAGAATCAGGTCTCCAGGAGGTAGGCTCTGGCCTAGAGTTGAGCATTGCACCTATAAACTCTATTCTCTGAACAGAGTTCAGAGTAAATTTCTGTTTGTTTATCAGCAGGCCCAGCTACTGATAGGTGGCTTGTACCAAACTGAGCCTGTCTTGGACCTCGGTTCAAGACCTGCCTCTGATAAGTCAGTTATTGATAGATCTATACACCTCGATGCTCAGGTAAGCTGCCACCACCATCGTGCACTTCATAAAACCCTTCAAAGCAGACAACAGGCCAAAGGGCAGAGCCATAAACTGATAATGGCACTGGCCTACCACAAATCAGAGGAATCTCCTGTGTCTGTGGAAAATAGAAACATGGAAGTAGGGGTCTTTCAAGTCAAGGGTGGCATACCAGTCTCCCAGATCCAAGGAGGGAATGGTGGAGGCCAGGGAGGCCAGGCAGAACTTCAACTTCTTGAGATATTTTTTAGACAATGGAGGTCTAAGATAGGTCTGAGGCCTCCTTTGGCCTTGAGATTAAGAAATGCCAGGTGCAGAAACCATTTTCTCTAGCTCTTGAGGAACTTCCTTCATGGCACCCGCACAGAGGAAGGATTCCATCTCCTGGACGAGGAGCTTCTCATGAGAAGAGTCCTTGAAGAGAGAGGGGCAAAAGCGTGGTGGGTCGGGAGGGGAAGGAAAACTGCAACGTATAACCAGCTGCTATGGTGTGGAACACCTAATAATCTGAAGTAACCCAGGCCCTTGCAACGAGAAAAGGGGCAAATAGTCCAAAAATAAAAGGGGGGATAGATTCTGAGGTAAATCTCATACACCATCCTCTGGAGCACCCTCAAAATTCCTGCTGGGGCCCCTAAAGTCATGAGCAGAACCTAAGTCAGGGGTTGAGAAGGGTGAGGCGGACTGGGGGCATTTAAAGTCTCCATCATTTTCCTATAGGACCCCTGCCAAAGCAGACCCAAGAGTCTGGGTGGCAGCAGTGGTGGCAGAAGTGTCTCTTGAAGGCCAGTCGTATATACAGCCTGACAGAGCATAGGGTGACTCTGGAGCCTTTCAGGCCATGGAGCTTGGTGTCTGCTCCAAAAACAGAGCATTGCCCTCAAGAGGAGATCCTGGATGAATTGCTGGACCTCGTGAAAGACCTCAAGGACAGCAATTATGAACTGCTCCCCATAGAAGTAGCCAACACCATCGACCGCACCTCAGAATCAGCCACGTCCAGTACTGCCTGAAGAGAGGCCCTGGCCACTGCCTTGCTCCTTTCAGTGATGGCCAAGAATTCCTTCCTTGATTTTTGGGCAGTGAGTGAGTCTTTGAATTTAGCCATCAAGTCCAATGTATTGTAATTGTATTGCTCCAACAATGCTTGCTGATTGGCAATACACAGCTCTAGGCTGGCAGGAGAATACACCTTCCTACTGAAAAGATGGAGTTTCTTAGCATCTTTATTTTTAGGAGTTGTGCTAGATTTCCCAGTCTGTCCTGTTCATTGGTGGCTGAGACCACCAGTAATGCTGGAGTTGGGTGAGAGTAAATGTACTTGAAGCTCTGGGCAGGGATGTATTATGTTTTCTCTGCCCTTTTAGATGTTGGGAGTAGAAAAGATGGAGTTTGTCACATTGCTTTGACAAGTTTCAGAACTCTGTTGTGCACCGGTCAACTTAGAGGGAGACACCACAGCCAGAATGTCGGAAAGGTTGTTGGTAGGCTCCTTGAGCTCCTCCACCTCTAATCCCAAGTTCAAGGCAACTCACTTGAGGAGTTCCTGGAAGGCCCTAAAATCATCTGGTGGCAGCGGGTTGGCAGGTCCTGCAAATGTCTTATTGGGGGAAGATGAGGAGGAGGCTATCACTGCCCATGTGGCTGGCTCTTACTCCACTGCTGGTGTTGTTTGTGCCAGAACCACCAGGATTTTGGTACTGGGGCCCAGTTCTGAGTCAATCTCCGGTGCTGATTGTGTCAAAGCCAGAGCCCATCCTTCAGAAATTACTGAGGATGCCTGCTGGGAATATGATCCCAGTATGGGAGGGAACCTCCAAGCATTCTAATAAGGCCATTGAGCTGGTGACAGACCTGCAGCAAAATCGGACCATAAGATTCATGTCAATGCTGTCTTGAAGGAGGACTGGGTTCACTGTTGGACTCCGAGGAGGCCACTTCCCTCGGAAACCCAGGAGGAGCTGTCTCTGCCACCTGCTGGTGGCAATGGTGAGCCAGAGTAGTGCCGCACTGGGAAGCAGTGATGCAGGGCTGGTGACCAGTGCCTCAATGTTGAAGACACTCAAGGTGGTGCTGGAGATCGGTGCCAGGCAAATGACACAGCAGCAACAGGGAACAGCCAGTGGATAAGTCACAACAGCAATCCACGCCAGATCGAAGGCCAACAAGATGGCCTCATAGGTTTCTCCCTCGAGTGGCCTGCCTTTGAGGACTCCCCACAGAGCCAGGCCCAGATCTCGAGGCATGGGCTGCACTGAGGGAGATATCAGGTCCCTTGCTGCCTGAAAGCTTTCCACTGTCAAGATGGCTAGTAGATGCATTGGACCCTGACCACTCCTGGGAGTTGGTGGCAGGTCCCAAGCTGAGCTTAGTGCCCTACATGTCATCACCACTGCTAATCGCAGTTCTGGGGAGGATGTGTGAACTGGCATTGGTCTCAGGTCGTTTGGAGACTCTTGCATGGCTGTCCACAGTACCAGAGAACATACCCTGTCAGTCTGTAGCTTCTTATGCTTCTTCTTGGGCACAGATGAAGGGGACCGGTGCTGGGAAGGGCCCAGTGCAGGTGGAGCACTCTGCACTGAGGCTGATGTACTCTGTGACAACTTGGAGTGGCACGGTCCCTAAGCTGGGCTGAGGGCAGCTTCCATCAACAGGGCTCTCAGCCAAATGCCCCCACACTTGAGAGGGTGCAGCCTGAAGGCCTTGCAGATGTTGCACTTCTCTTTAACATGTGCCTCCCTGAGGCACTTAGGCAGCTCTTGTTCAGGTCACTCATGGGCATAGGTTTGTGACAGGCAGCACATGGCTTAACACCCAGGGATTGGGGCATGCCCCATCCCTGGGACAATGTCCCAGATGAGACTCTAACTATTTACAAGAGAAAGTCGAAGAACCAAAGGTGAACCACTAGGGACCTTGCAATTGCAAGGAACATTCCTGCAACCGTCACAGGTGATAAGCAGGAACTGAGAAGGCACAGGGCTGGTAACACCCCATACACCGGCACATGAGCAAGAGGTTCCAGGGATGCCATAGCTGGCTCTAAGGATACCACTAAGGGAAAAATCTCTGGACAGCCACACACGTGGGCATGCACCCACCTAATATGGAACCGACATGAGCAAGCATTCAAAGAACAACACAGTTCTCTATGCACGAAAGAATGTATAAGGCAGATACCAACGTTCGGTGAGTAGACTGATCAAGAAGGGAAGTAGAAAAATGGGCAACCTTAATCCTGGCATAACTCAACTTGGTTTTGACAGCTTTATTTTCAATCTTAATATTTTTAGTGCAGGTTTGGGGTATGGATTGTTTATATAATGCCATGAAAGTTACACAGCATTTTACAAAATTACATATGTTCACTTATCAGAACTTAGATAGATATGTGTGTGTATATATATTCTATGAAAGAAATTTAAACCATAATTTTCCTTTAATAGCTGTGAAACAATTTCAATTTCTCTTTCACTGCACAACAATGTTAAAATTACATACATATACTGATACTACAGTATAATATAGACATTTAGTGAGGCTGGTAATGTAATTAATTTTTTTCCTCATCTGTTTGCAAACAGCCCATGAACAGGCTGTATTCTTTGTTTACAATTACACACTGAATAATTTAGGCTATAGCATGATCATGAGTGGTTGATTTCAAATATTTGATATTTGAGCAGTTTGGATGAAGGATGTGCAGTAAGTATGTTTTTCTCCTCCTGCTAGAGCAATATGGCTCAGGGTTTGCTGATTCCTGGGGGATGAGGAGATGTATGTGCGTGCACGCAAGTATCCTTATTACAAAATTCAAAATTCACTTTCTTCAAATACGTTACATTTGCTGTTTCAGCAAACATTCCTGACTGTAAACTTGTTAGGTTAAGCATGAAAAACGACCACCAGGAGGCCAAAGTCCAAATGAATTCGTTACATAAAAAAAGTGAATAGCTGTGGAAATTTATTGGAAGTGTTCAGCCAACTATGCTACTGCAATATTCTTTGCCAGAATAACAGAAGGTCTATGATTTAAGGAGTGCCGAGGAAACAAGCTTTGAGGAATAGTTGGAAACCTCTCTCAGTTATTTACATAGCCCCGCTACTGTAGTATCTGAACACCTCAAAGGCTTCCATGTATTTAGCCTCTCAAGAAAGTAGGGAAGTACTGGTATCCCCATTTTACAGATGGGGAATAGAGCTAAAAACAGGCTAAATGATTTGTCACGCAGGAAGACTGTGGCAGAGCAGAGATTTCAACATCAGGTCTCCCAAGTCCAACACTGCCTCCCAAGCACTGGACCTTCCTTCCTCTCAGAAGGAAATCTACTGATAGATACACCATCATTTGTTGATCGGGTATAACAAAATATAGATTCTTTTCTCAGGGACAGTTCTTTGCTGAGAAAGAAGGCCAAAGGGGAGGGGAGGTTAAAAAAAGTAGTGGACAGATTTTGGAGGGTAGAATGCATTGGCCATGCAGATGTTTAACAATTTGGTACCTATCCTTACAGAGCACCAGGTGAGGAGAATGGATCTAATTGCAGGGGAGAAAAGCAGGCCAAAAGAAGAAGACATGCTTTTCTTAAGAAAGTGAATGATCTCAAAGTCCAGAGAGGAGGAGAAGGAAAAAATAAAGATGGACAGAAGGGGAAGACACTGGGAGCAGCAGAATTGTCATCATGAATTAAGGTACCCTGAGACAAAAAAGTGACAAACAGATAGATAAAGCCAGAACAGCTTTCTTACTGAGGTGTGTAACGGGAGCCACTGGATAGTGAGCCCTGCTATGTGACATGGGATAAACTTGTCAAATCACAGAGCCAGGAAATAAAAAGCAGTTGTTTACCAGCACGTCTGTGACCCACATTTTTATTACAGGGAAGAAAGAATGAAATGGCAAGTGGCCAGGAAAGTGTTTCAGAAGGGAGAGCATTGCAGTAGGAGGAGTGTTTGAGGGAGTGTGAGCAACAAGGTCTGATTTTGTTTCACTGAAATCAGTGAGAATTTTGCCTTTGACTCCACTGGGTGCAGGATCAAGCCTCAAATGGAGAAGTTGTTTCGATGTTCCCCATATCTATATACCTCATTAGATATGGACCCTGCTTACTAAATCATATAAAATGCCAGACTTACCAATCCTAAAGGGCTCAAAATAGATGCATGCCTAATTCGCTGGGCAGTACTTTGAAAATGTGCCTCAGAGTATCAGAGGGATGCAATATTCTTACCATAGTTATACATTCAGTGCAAAATATTGCCCTCAATTTACGCAGCTAACTCCTACTGACATCAGTGGAAGTTATGAGCCTGACTTGAGAGCACTATAAAGGTTGCAGTATAGTATGCAATGCTCAGACTAAGTCTGTTTAATATGGATATGAACACAGAGCAGTTACGCAGTTGCCTCTAACATGATGAAAGTATTGAAGGTGAACATTTTCTTGTAGACACAGTTTATATTTTGTGACATACATCTGCTGACATTTTCCTGAATCTTACGCATAACAGCTCTTTATTTGTGGGTTTAGAGCTCTTCTCTGTGAATGGAAACATTAGCTACTGGTAAAAATATTCATGTACTCTTTGTCATGCTGTTTTTATGGAAGGAAATTCCATCTATATCTTGATCATGAACTGACAAGTAAAATAATCTTTGGTCTTGAATATTAGTCACATTTTCCCTGATGCCTTTCATAGAACTAGTGGCACACATGTATTCCAGTCTCTCTAAATATTCAACTGTTCTTTTATCAGATGCTATTATCTGAAGCAACCATAGATGCTTATAACTTTTTAACCAAGGGGCTAAAATTTCTCACGCTTACTACATATGAATAGTGTGTGTTTAATCAGAGCTTGTTTTAGGTGTATTAACCTTAATACTGATTTGAGCATAACTGTGACATTATCCATGGTACAAACTAGACTGATGGACAGCTGTGTTCTCTCAATTCTCAATTCTCCACCCAGGGTGCCTTTTACACTGCTTCGCTGTGAGAACAGCCATTCATGGTCTGATAACACACAGCCTCCAGCTTGTAAATAATTCCCAGCTATACTGTATGAGTGCTATTGCTGGCCACTCATGAATTACACTGCAGGGCAATACCAGAAGCTCCCAAGTTCCAGACTTTCCCCCAGAAATGTGCGTCTTGTACTGCCCAGCACCCTTCTGGACAATACAAGCTCATATAAAGTCCATTATTTTATTAATAGAAAATGATATGCACAAATCCTCTTATCTCAAATGAAGTTTCTCAAGGTCTTCAATCTAAACCCACAGGTTTAGATAAAACAATAAAACAAATTTATTAATTACAGAAAGATTTTAAGTGATTACAAGGAATGAGGCATAGAAGTCAGAATTGGTTGCACAGAAATAAAAGTCAAAATGCAATTAATACCTAACTTAAGCTAAATGAATTTAAAGCAAAGGTCTCTCACCACAAGTTCCAACAGTCTTTCTAGCTGAATCCTTCTGTCTTTCTGGATGAATCTTGAATCTCCCACCACTTCAATTCTGCTTCTTTCTTCTTCAAGTGTCATTGATGCTGTTGGTAGGGAGAAGGTAGAGATGGTTTGGGGCCTGTTGTTCTGTCCTTTTATAGCCTTTTCTCTTGCGCAAGAATCATCTCCAGTTGATGTTCAGGAAACAAAGTCTGTGTGGACAGCAACCTTAAGCTACTTCTTTGTCAAAAAGTCAATTTTTTTGCCCACATTCTCTCTCCTGAAGAAGAATGGTCTCTTAATCAAGTGATGGGCCATTTGATCTTGCTGACACCTGGCTGAGGCATTGTCTTTGGGGAACTAGTTTGTGACTGCTCTCCACAACATGAGGGAGCATAGCCCAGTAATGTCATACAATAGAATCTTATAACTTTTGTCAGGGTTCCCTCCCCACTCTGAACTCTAGGGTACAGATGTGGGGACCCCCATGAAAGACTCACTAAGCTTATTTCTACCAGCTTAGGTTAAAAATTTCCCCAAGGAACAGATCTTTGCCTTGTCCTTGGCTGGTATTGCTGCCACCACCAAATGATTTAGACAAAAATTCAGGAAAAGGACTACTTGGAGCTCCTATTTCCCCAAAATATCCCTCCAAGTTCTTTCACCCCCTTTCCCGAGGAGGCTTGAGAATAATAGCCTCACCAATTGGTACAGGTGAGCACAGACCAAATCCCTGGGGTTTTAGGACACTGAAAATCAATCATGTTCTTAAAAGAAGAATTTTATTTTTTAAAAAAGTAAAAATCACACCTGAAAAATCAGAATGGAAGGTAACTTTACAGGGTAAATAAAAAGATTTAAAACATAGGATTCCCCTCTAGGCTTAGCTTCAACGTTACAAAAAACAGGAGTAAACCTCCCTCTTAGCATAGGGAAAATTCACCAACTAAAACAAAATATAATCTAACACATTTCCTTGTTTACTTACAATTTTTGTAATGATAGAGGCTCATTTCAGGTATGGTTTTAGAAGATGGTTTTTCCTGCCCTGGTCCCTCTCTGACCTAGAGAACAACAAAGAGAGCCCAAAGAAAACCTCCCCCACCCCACCCACGCAGATTTGAAAGTATCTTCTTTCCTTATTGGTCCTTTTGATCAGGTGTCAACCAGGTTATTTGAGGTTAGCTTAACCCCTTACACATAAAGGAGGGATTTTAGACTACCCTTAGCTGTATGTTTATGACAACTTTATATACAATGTTGCCATACCTATTTTACCAGTACAATAAAGATAAGCTGTATACATGAGTAATGATCATGAATATTCAAATGATACATACTTTGTACAAAATGTATCATAATTCTGTCAATTTAAGAACAGCCATACTGGATCAGGCCAATGGTACATCTAGCCCAGTATTCTGTCTTCCAACAATGGCCAATGCCAGGTGCTTCAGAGGGAATGAACAGAACAGGTAATCATCAAGTGATTACAAAAGGGGCGAATGTAGGAGTACAAACTGTCACAATAACAGGTACACAATTTGGATATCCTTTTAAGGAACAAACCTGTAAAAATCAGGCTTTCCATTTTTAATGATAGTTTTTTAAATTACTACATGAATGTCTATTGCTTTGTGCGCAGATCTTATTGTCTAATTTTCCTCCAATTAATGTTATTAGTGAAATACAAATATTGCCCAGAGAAAAATTACAGGGGATGATATATCTGATGCACTGAAATCACCAACGTTCATGCTTTTTTTCTGTAAGCCAATAAATGGTTGCTACTGTAAGTATTTATCACTTATGTATATTAGTTCAGACCACCTTTATGTGACAGAAAACAAAGCAATGATATACATTGGAGCACTAAATCTGAATGGTTTAACATTTAGGCTTGTCTACACTACCCGCCGAATCAGCAGGAAGCGATCAATCCTGTGGGGGTTGATTTATCGTATCTAGTATTGATGCAATAAATCGACCGCTGAGAGCTCTCCCTTTGACTCCGGCACTCCACCAGAACGAGAAGCGTTAGCGGAGTCCATGGATGAGTGTCACCTGTTGACTTAGTGCAGTGAAGACACCATAGTAAGTAGATCTAAGTACATCGACTTCAGCTATGCTATTCATGTAGCTGAAGTTGCATATCTTAGATCACCCCCACAGGGTAGTGTAGACAAGACCTTATATACTTTTTACAGGATATTACAGTAACTATCTTATTAATTTTATGTGGAGTATCTATTGGTTAACAAGAATTGGAGGTGGTACATGTAGTTTTCTAAGATGATTGGTTCTAGTCACTCACTGAAGCCCTTTTAAATTTTCCACATTTTTATCCTTCTCTGCATTACACAAACAATGTACCCACTACAATCTTCTCGCAACGGGATATTTTGTCCAGAAGAAAAGCAGCCACTGCCCCTTTAAGAGCTATCCAGTACAGGTACTCTGTGTGGAAAAGTTACAGTTATCAGATAAAAATAGATTGGAAAGAAAGCATCCTTAATGGAGCTGAGGGGGAGGGAATGGGGGCTCTGAGGACTTTACATCATGAAACCCAGAACCCTCCTTTTTCTAGCCATTGTCAAGGGAGTTGAGGAAGGGGTTTAGGGCTCCTACATCTGGAACAACTGGGAGCTGCTCTCCCCTTTTATAGTCCCCTTGCACTGCATGCAAGCTGGGCCCTTACTTGAGGATTATTTGGAAATGATTAAGGAATGAATGATGACCGGCACTATTGGTTGCTGGGTATTCCCAGATATTTTAAGTGAATAAAGTTTCAGCCTAATTAGATCACATCTGTTGCTTCCTGCCTTTCTTGGGGCATGGCCAATCAATATCAGTGAGGGCAATTCAAATATTCTTACCCAGAAAGATACATTGAAACATCACTCTATACACCTTACAGTTACCATTGAAGTTACCATCATTCTAGTATTACACCACAATAGGTGTTCAGATGGTCATTAAATCTGATGATGTTTGAGTTCATTTTTCACCCTGGTATTATTCACATTGTAGAATTTCAGAAAATTCTTGTCAGGGGGTTGTTTTGTTGGGATGGGATGGTAGGAAGTACAGTTGAATGGAGTGGGGAGGGAGAATGCTTATTTAAACTGCACAATCTTTCTTCTAGGTGTTTTTATACAAGTGAAATTTGCTGTTAGATTCACTGGTGAGCCATTCTTTTTGGTAAAGGGTGAGTTCAGGCATTCCAGAGATGTGCTGGTAGGCAGTAGATGTCACTGATTACTACCCATTGTACCAATATGCCTTTATCAAGTGGAAAAGATTTTTCACTTGTTTTAATTTACTACAGTACTCCTCTTTCTCTCTCTCACATACACACAGGCTGTCTGGACGGAATGTTTTGTCCTACCTTTGTATTAGTTATTGCCCCATACGTCTTTAATGCAGTTCTTCGAACAGTCTGTGTTAGTTATAGTACTCTCATCTGTCTCCGCTGCAAATTCCATAATGTCTGGGATGTTTAGGAAAAAAGGGAAGTTTATACTTTGCTAAATAAGGCTGATTCCACCTGGGGAGCAACATCCTCCACCCAGACTAATGTCTCTGTTCTTTTTTTAACACACACGTTTATTAGCGTTTATGCACCCTGGAGAACGCTTGGAGATTTGCATGTAAAGTAGAACTGCACTGGACGCATAATACCTGCCACAGGCTCACTTCTAAGAGGACGTAAACCTAAATTGCATACAAGTCTCATCACATCTGGCATTTGATTGTTTAATTGGTGCTGGTGCACACATGAAAGAAGTACAGTGGAAACTACTTAATGGCATCATCCCAGTTGTTGGTCTTTCATCCTGTTTTAGCAAAAAATTTTAAGATGAAAATCCTGACCCCATTAAAGTTAATGGGAGCTTGGTCACTGACTTCAGTAGGGCCAGGCTTTCACCTTTAGTTAGCAAAGAATGCCATTTGCACCTGAAATAACCTCTATAATTTGGTGCATGTTTCCCATCAAACCTCTTGCCTCACTGTACTGTTCACAGTCACTGAAAAAAGGTTAAAAGTGATTTTTCTCCCCAGCTGAGCTGACACCCTTTTGAAACACACAGGCCACCATGACTCAAGAATACATGTAATGTTGTCCGTGTGAAGAGAGTTAAGGCAAAATAATATTTGACAGGTTCTGTAAGGAGGACACAAAACACGTTTTGGTTTGCTGAGCCAGCATTAGTAGATGCCTTTTAACAAGCATTAAAACATCAGAAATTGCAGCGTATATACTTAAATGAGCACAAACCAGCATCTCAATCAGGGAGTGGTCCTTACATGAATTTTGAATTTAGTTTCCTGGTACATTATTCTCCTTATTAACATACTGAAAACTTGCTTTATTTTGAAATTGACTGTAGACTGCAACGCCCTTCCATACAGAGCCCTATCTTCCAAAATGGACTATGACCATTGATCTCCACAGCCACAAACAGCATTCTTAACTGCTAGGACACTGAACCCCATTACATAGATTTCTCTTGTAAATACAGCCCACATAAGTGAGGGATGGGCCAGAATTGCGCTGTAAAGTGATGCATTGTATAGCTCATGAAGCAGTTTTCAAAAAGAATAAGCAGACGTTACAAAAATGGTTTATTTACTGAAACACAAAAGTCTAAATTTGTCAAGCAATTTTGTAGTTTGTGTGTGCACATTTTTGCATAAAAATCCCTCAAGTCTAGATCACAATTGCACCTTTGCACAGATTTATAAGTTCAGGTCAGGTTCATGCAAGTGTGCCTGCTCTTTGGTGAACATCTGGTGAGTACTTTGGACCAAAATGAAGTTGTGATAACAATTGCTGCATTGTGTTTTCTGCACGTGAACAATGGTGCCATAATTAATCACCCCAAATAAATAGCTAGGTTACTCCCAGTGGCCAGCTTACAGCTTCCGACTAGAGCTAGGTGAAAAAAAATTTGGACTAAACTATTTTTCACAGAAAAAATACAGATTCAGGTCACCTAGAACATTGAATGAATTTGTGTCCATTTCTGCAAATTGTTTCGGTGAATGAAAGAAAGAAAGAAAGAAAGAAAGAAAGAAAGAAAGAAAGAAAGAAAGAAAGAA
>ML677334.1:63132162-63213262 GCA_007922305.1 Dermatemys mawii
TTAAAACTCTACTATCTACACAATACACATAGACATAAAATGTAAAACCTTAAATATCTTAGAAACAGTAGCCAATCAGTTGTTTTAATTGTCATATTTGAATTCAGCACATCAAAATACATAATAAATATCACATTTTGTCTCTGAAGCAGACAACTTCTAAAAAATTGTAGACCAGTGTTATTATGCTAACACTTCTGTTACAATTCAGGCCAAAACAAAAGTCTTTGGTCTCTAGCTGAACGGTGCTACCAGCTGATTTTGACACAAGTAATTTCAGCAATGTGCTGGCAAGAATCAAATCAAATGTGTTTTAAAGGGGTTTTGCCATTGAAGTCTAGTGGAACTTTGCCATTCAAATCAGCAGAAATGGGATCAGGCCCAAAATATAGTTGTCTCATTTGCATTTTGCAACAACCAGCTAAATAATGATAGCTGCACACAGATGCTATTCTCTTATTTTGATAAATTTGGGGCATAAAAATAGAACTTTTACAGCATTTAATACTAACGCAGACAGTTGCTGTGAAAAACAGAACAAACATAATGTCCTTTTGAATATTCATCTCCTTTCAAATGCCCAGTAGTGCAATGATAAGAATGTGTTTAAAATACTGTTTTACAACTCTAACACACTGCTCAGTATATGTTGTGTCCCTCTCTGCCAGCTCCTCAAAGGATGAGACTCTATTAGCTCTCAAGCAACAAGGCTAGTTTTTTTAGCATGAATTGTAAAGATTCATGCTTTTAATTCTGGAGGTCTTGAGTTCAACTCCTCATGTCGGCCAAAATGGCAAGCATCACATCTGACCCCAGAACGTTAAAGGGCTTTCTACTATGCTGGTCAATATAATCAGACTCACAGGAACACAGCTAATGAAGCAGATCAGACCAACCTGTTATCCTGTTGCTGACAGTGGCCAGTAATGCATGTCTTCCAAGGAAGAAGCAAGAGCCCCAAATGGTCATTTGTGGAATAGGTTGGCCATAGTGGAAGTTTTTCCCTACCCCAATGAATTACAGATTAGTTTTTGCCCTAAAACATGATAGTTTCTCTCCTAAAAACCTTTTTTTAAAAAATAATCTTACTTACTGTAACTCTGGATGTTCTCATTTTCCATATACATATTGTTTAATTGAAAGTTCAAGGCTGTAGGAAAGGGAAAATTGTAAGTGAACATTAATGCCTATAGGTTTTAGATCTAAAATTTAACCTCCTGTACTATCAAAAGGAGTTGAGAGCACTCAGAGATTTGCTAGAATGGGCTCTAAAAATGCAATTTAATAGGAAATATCCTACACATATCTACGATGATAAAAACTGCATTTTCTCCCCACCCCCGCCTATTTAGCTATGCAGCAGCAGTGAAGTGACAGTCAGCATCTTCCTAGAGCTATGCTGACATTAGATGATGTCATTCCAAGATGTTCCGCCAGGATAAAATATTATGTAAATTGTTGTTTAACAATAACAGCCATGTTAGTTCCAGCTCTAGGTAACCAAAAAAAGTTAGTTTTTGCCAGACGGAAAAACACAAAATGAGTAAATGGGGAAAAGTTTTCAAACTATTGAACACATTAGTATCTTCACTGTTAAACATTTGAGCCTCATTTCCAGTTTGAATTTGTGAAGCTTCAACTTCCAGCCATTGACTCTCACCATGTAGTTAAAGACCATGATTAAGTAACTGACATTCTGGGGATCACTCAGACCAGAAAGGGGCTCTGTCACTGCCTGCCCTGTAACCTTGGCTGACCAGATGCTGTGCAGCTGTGGTTCAGAAAGACATGAGTAGCCTGCCCACAGCAATGAAGTCTCACCCTCGCTCTCACCAGCCTACTTACTTCTTGCAGGGTGACACCAACATGTTTCCACTTCCGGGCCTTCCCAAATCCAGCCTTCCCACGTTCTTTACTACCTGACACTCAAGTTAATTCCCTCTGGTTCGTAACCCCCTGAAGACATGAACCTAGCACCCCAGACACCAGCTTACTTTTGCACACACACTCCACACAGTTTGGCCAACAGACACCTGGTTGGGATAAAAATAATCTAAAAAAAGTATTTAACAGAAAAACCACAGATCCAAAGATGACATAGCAAGGGAGAGCAAAACACATGCAAGCTACACAGAAAAGAAACAAATACACAATTTCAGCCTTTACACTTCTATGTTCGACACAATAGCTTTTCTAATTCAAGTTACATATTGCCTTTGAACACTTTCCCAGCGTATTCGCCAGCTATGTGGGTGACCCAGCATTCACAAACAGCTTTCTACTTAGACACTGTCCCTCAGTTTCTGGATGACCAACCTCTGTTCCAAGCCTCTTTTAAAAATGTAGCAAAGATAATTTCATTAGGCTTGTGAGACTCAGGCTATGCCTTAAACACTGCAGTACTTCTAGTACTTTTAATTATGTAAATAAATGTGATTAATACACAGTTTTAATTCTAATATTTTAACATAATTGAAATGTAACATGCAGCCATGGAGCTACTGTTTCTAAAGAGCCCGGGAGTTCTTCTACATTAAAGTCACTATTTAAAAGTGCAATATACATTTTTACTTAATTTGGATAGCTTTAGAAGCTTGCTGGCTACTATTTGTCAAAGCTCAATGGGAAAATATTCAATGCATGCATCATATTTCTCGTAAATCTTCAAGTCTGAGTACAAGAGGTTACTCAGAGATAACAATAAACGTAAGAATTCGTAATACAATGAAAATTAAAAGAACTGACATTAAACAAAAGTATTTTAGTGCTTAAGCATTATTTTGATTGATTGCCTTTACAGCTGCATACCGTTCTCATTCACAAACTCTAATTCACTCTGTATAAAGGCCCTTGGACAAAAACTAATTAACTAAATCAATCCAATATAAAAGTCTTGTGTGCGCTCTGAAGGACAGACTGTCAACCTAGAATCTCATTAAAGTAGATAGAACTGATTCTGTATTTCAGTGAAGTTCGTTCTGATTAACACTAATATTTTATTGTCTTTTGAGTAGAATACATATACTGCCTACACAAGATAATCCTCTTTTTGAATTTTTGAAAAAAAATGTGATAAATTGTCAGTTTCTAAAACAGTATCAGGAAGTTTTTCTTGTGCAATTTGATAGAAAACAAGCTTATAATGGGAATAAATTTCACTTACATTCTGAACATGAATTTCATCCATGTGCAAGAGACATGGTATTCATAAAGGATGTCACAGTGATCTGCATACTGGTGTTCAGTATAATGAAACACTATCTCCTGATTACTGTTTTAACAGGATTTTTTTTTTTTGACAAAATGTTTTTAAAACAGAAAATGCCAATTTGTCAGGAAGGTCTCTTGGGTGTAGGATGGAATTTCTGGTCAAAATCACAGAGTCTAGAATAGCTCAAGGACTAGGAAACTCCTGTGGGATGAGGGAGACCCAGGTTTAAGTCCCTCCTTTGAATTCAATAGACTTGAAACCTGGGTTTACCATAGCCCAGATGAGTGCCCCAACCACTGGATTACTGGCTATTGTGGGGTGTCTCTCTTTTTCACAAAAAAATCCAGGTCTCCCTCCAATGCAGAATGGAAACAAATCCCAAAACCTGAGATATTTTTGTGAAATTAAATTCTTGTATTCCACTCAGCCATACTTCTGAATATATTAAATCCTTCTAACAATATCCACAGAACACACTTCAATTTTTCTAATTAATTTTGGGGTAGAAATGGCATGAGAAATATTCAACCATAGATTATTAACTGTCCTTCATAGTTAGGAAACTCTGATCTTTAATTTTTATGAGGAATGTAAATGTTACATACTTAAAAATAAAATTTCCTAAACAGTGATTTTTTTTTAATGGTTTCTTACTTGTTTGAGGTCTTTGATGCAGTGGATATTGCATTGGAGAGCTCAATAAATTTTTGCTGTCATCAGAAATCCTTTGGTTACTGTAATAAGTGGATTGTGGTTCAATAGGTGATTCCCAGTTCAGGAAAATGACTATTTTCTTAATAGTCTTGCCCCTAGCTCCTCCTAGGCTCATCTTTTGAAAGTATTGTGCAAGTTTTCTTTCAGGATGAGGACTGATAGGTCAGTGTGATCACTTTGTGAAAAACACTCACCCACAGGTAATAGGATGCTTTTGTCATTTATCATTTTCCTGTGTGAACTCATTTTGGAGTGTAGTGGATGCCTGATTTCATCCACATCATTTTTACTGGGGCATTTAGTGTACTGGATAAGGTACAGCACATGTTGTGTTAGGCATGTGTAGGATCCATGGATCTTGAAAAGTGTGTTCTAGGGATGTAGATCATTTTAGCAATGGAGCTATGTCTGCAGGTTTTGCATCTGTTGTTCTGCGAGGGTCTGGTGCTACTTCATGTTGGTGTGTCCTGGTCTGTGGGGAGCGTGTTCCTGATGATGAGCTTGGATTCTCAGGTGGTTGTTCTTTTCATATGGAAACCGTGATAAGTCTAAAATACTTCAACTCTGTCCTCAAGGTCTGTTTATGCTGGTCAGAGTCACACACCTTTCAGTTCTTGGATGGTCACTCTCTTCTGTCAGGTCGGGGCTGTTACTTTGAACAGTTCCAAATCCTCTGTCTGATTAGGACTTTGAACAGTGTCAAACCAGTCAAACCAATTTGACTTTAGGTTTTTGATTTTTAATTTGGCTACATGAAAAAAAAAATCATGTTGAGTCAAACTAAATACTTTGTTTAGTTTCCAAAGTTTTTAAAAAACCTCTATTCTCCCTGCCCCCATAAAACAGGTAAATTCCAAAATGAAACCTCTTTCCAAAATGAGAAGTCAAAAAATTTCATTTCAAAAGTACCAAAACAAACCACCTAGACATTTAAGATTCTTTTTCCCCTACAAAAACAATTCACTGAAGTCAACCTGAATTCATGAATTGTTTCAGTCAACCTAAATCTGTATTTTTTGATGAATAAATCTTTTGCACAAAATTTTTTGCCTACAATGGCTCTGTTATCTATGGCAACCGGCGACCCGTCAGGGTACTATCCACGAGACAGTGTTTACATTGACCGTAAACAGGGATGGCCGCCCGTAGCTCCCAGTGGCTGCAGTTTGCCATTCCTGGCCAATGGGAGTTGCGGGAGGTGGCACGGGCTGCAGGTTGCCCACCAGTGATCTATGGATTTCAAACAGAGCACAGTTTACTATAGGCAGTGTTAGTTTCTTATTTCAATTTATATAACTTTAATCGTGACACTATTTTGGAGTATATATGGAAAATAAAAGTAATCAATATCAATTTTTGGCCAATATCTACAAACCAGATCATTCCCACTCTATCCTCACTGATAAATGCCCACCCATCTACTGACCCCAATCAACAGGGCACATTAAACAACCCGAATCTGAACATTCAGTGTGGAGGAATAGCTGACACAAGGGTTTTTCCCAAAATAAATGAACAAAGAATATAAATTGATCCCAGGTGCCTTGCCAGATCCCACAGATGAATCAACAACTTCAAAAGGAATGAAAGGGTTTATAAAATCAGCATGAACCTTACCTCTGCAATTTCTCAAGATGGGTCATCAATTAAACAAATAAGCAAATGTTTAAAAGAATCGTACCAGTGAAATATAATACATGTTGACTTTTGTCTTTCAGTAGTGTCTAGAGGCCAAACATGCTATGGCTCCTTTTGTGTTAGACACTGCACAGGGTAAGTGCTCCAAACATACAGAACACTTTGCATCCACAGCTATCAGAACACACTATAAAGGGAAGTAAATTCTCACCCTTTGAGATGAGGTGAGAGTCAGAGGATTAGGTGACAAGAAAGGCAGTCTGCTTTGGACACAAGATCTGGAGATGAAAGGCCTTGCAATCCTTTGCATGTGGAGCCACTGATTACTGTGCACACACGTGGGCACACACAGGTGAGACTTTTGCAGAAGAATTTAACAAGAGAAGATGTATTTTGGCTTTCTTATGCAAGAATTTGAGAACAAATCCAGATTCAACTTGATTCACAGAGAGCAACATCTATTGAGAAAATCATTTTGAGATAAATAGGTAACAGGCAACTTAAACAATGAGACAAGCAGCTGCTGGGGAATTACTGCAAGGCTGCCTTGGTTAGTATCGTAAGGCACTAGACAAAAATTATTGACTAACAACAAAGTAGAATAATCATCTCCATAAATGCAATGCCCGAGGGTTCTGGCGCTACTATGAAATGGAATTTGACAGTTTGTGCAAATAATGAAAATAAACTCGTGTTTTCTGGGAATAAATATGGTAATGACATCTCCTCCAGCAGCTAATCATAATGATTCATTGTGTTTGAAGTTCAGAAGCCATTTCATGATGAAAACGTGCTAATATCTAACATTAATCAAAGGCAATGATGTGGTTTGGGGAAGAATATACAATCTAAACATTTTCTGTACTCACCACTTTTAACCTACCGTTCAAGGGAAGAAGCATGTAGTTTTACATAATCAGAAATCAAACTGCAGCAAAATTCAAAATTTGCAGAATTACTTTAATTTTACAATACCCATTATGGCATTGTTAAAGTTGCTAACATACTAGCATTGTTGAACTATTAAGCAAGTTCAACCTGAATTAAAATGAACATTCATTTATGTTAAATTACAATAGAGTTCATAAGTGGTTATAGATGTTATTAATATGGCTGGAAAACAAGCATTCTGCTTCTCAAGAGAATGAAACTAAGACCTTTCCAAATTTTCTGTGAAAAAAAATAATTAAACTCTGACTCAACACTAGTCAATAGCCTGGCAATTGAGGCACTTATCTGGGATGTGGGAAACCAAGATTTGAATTCCTGATCTGCTGCCTGATTCAGAGCAGGGACTTGAGTCTGGGTCTCCCGACTCCAAGTGAGTTCTCTAACCACTGGTCTTTTGGCTATACTGAGGCCGGTTCCCCTCTCTCTGACCAGATATTCCTTCCAGGACCTGAGAAAACTTTCCTGTCAAAATTTAGTCAAAACCAATAAATTTGCATGAAAATTTTCAGTTTGGATGAAATGGCATTTTCCGACGAAAAAATATGTTGTCAAAAAAATCCTGACTAGCTCTATTAAAAGGCATTAATAATTTTATTACAATGGATGCTACAATAATTCATAATAATTTGCCACTTACTGTAATTTGTCATTATTATCCTAGTATTGCAGACTGCTTGGATAAGCACATAAGAGCTTCAATGAATGCTAAATATGGCATATAGAAACATCACTGAAGTTTAATATCCAAACAGGTATATTTTGGTACCAAAATAAAACATTTCAATGTAAGTGCTGGGAATAATTAAAATGCCTCTTTCTAGCACTTAATTTTAAATGGATGAACACTACACAGTATATGTGAGCTCAGAATGATTCTATTGTAACTAATACTCTGATATTTAACCACTCTCTCTTCCAACTAAACAATACCTCCACATGCATGGGAAGAGGGACACCTGGCACACTTACCACAGTATAAGGCACAGGCAAATTCTGAAAAATATTAAGGGACAAGAGTCAGTCAGCTGCCAATACAGCTAGCAGCCACAGAAAGGGTATTGCTGGGTGAAACAAAGACAGGCCCTTGATCCTGATTCCTAGCCAAGTGCACAAGGATGGCTGTGTTTGCGGGAAAGCTAATGACACTGACTGCACATATGAAGTCTCCCATACTCTGTCCTCAGAAATCACTACGCTTTTTGTAAGTAAACGCACGTCTGCTCAGGCAGTTCCACCCCCAAGCCATCTTACAACCTAGGAGCCATTACTGAACCATAAGTACTGCCATATTCTGCCTTCTCTACACCAGTTGAACCAAAGTGGCGCAAAGAACCCTAAACCTGCTCTCAATGGGCAGTTGAGTATTCCCCCAGCATGGAAAAATCCTTCATGGCATAAAGTAGACAAATGGCTCTTGTGGTCACCTTATGCTGGCTTACTTGGTGTAAGAAGTTTCACCTTTGACATAATGGCTGAAGAGGGCAAGCATTAAAGATGCCGTAAATCTCCTTCAAATGGTTCCTATCACCTTCTTTGGTTGGGGGAAGGGCATAAAAGTGGCTTAAAACAAAGTGTTACTAACCCCAAAATTCTTTAGGTTATTCTAATTTGTTAAACTCTTTTAGTCTTGGAACAGGTATTTCGTCTCTTTCAGCTTAACCTTGTTTAATAGCATATAAGTCTTCTTCTGGATGTAGCCTCTTCAAGAACACAGAAAAATCTTTAAAATAGCCCCTATTTGTGATAAAGTATATAAAATAAAAATTTTCTTTCAATCATTTTTGTGTTTTGTAACTCAAGGCTGTTCATTCCTTTTTAGTTTGCCACTCATTTCTGGGTGATTAAAATTTGTTCAAACAACAGCATGACATTTTGCCTTAAAAGAAAACAAACAAACAAAAAATTAAAAAAAATGACTTGCAGTGATGCAAGTGTATACAAAATCACATAAATCAGCAATGAAAAGTACCTATTAGAAAATCTAGTCCCTCCTCTATCCTGGGCAAACATAGCTTTTGCAAAATATAAAGAGAGATACCAGGTTTTATTATTGTGGGGCAAGATGAAACATAAAGGTGGTGCATAACATTCATAGTTCCAGGAATTAGTAAGGCTGAACCATCTAAAAAGTATGTAAACGAAATATTTTTTAAATGACTGTTCAGAATCATTACCAAACATGTTAGGGTTTTGTTTGACAGAATTTCCATTTTAAATATACATAAAGATTATAAAATGAAACACATGACAAATATTCCTAAAATATTCACGCTATTGCTGGTTGTTTATAGTCTAGAAGTATGACTTCATAAAACAATAATAGTCCATATCCTGACATTTTTTTAATAGTTAATATAAGCAAGGAAGAACTTTTGCTTTTCACAGTCTGCATTTATGATTAATAATTTCAGTGCTTTATTTCTTTAGGTGATTTATATATTTACTTTTCACACTCTGAATGACTTCTGGTCCCAGGCTTGAAGGATTATCACAGGTGTGACAGCTATTATTCTTATACTGTTCAACTACTATCTTGTGCCTTGAGTAGGAAGAAGACAGACATGATTTAAACCTGTAAATATTAATAGAAGCTAAATAAAAGAAATCAAAAGGCAACTTTCACAATAGCCCATTCTCAGTTCCTCCCTCACTTTCCACATGAAAGATGACCTGGTTTTAGCAGATTTTATCAAACGATCGAGTCAGTGATCTGTGGGAATATTTACAATTAAGAGACCAGCTGCTTAGTTAATAACAGAAGATTAAAAGGAACAGATCAACTTCTTGTTCTTACACAGGGGAGTGCTAATCCTAAATCTAATCCTGAGTCTGCAGTGGTATCTGGTTTTAGTATCTGAGCAGCCACTCAGTGGCTGAGTTTTGTGAACCCCCAAATGGGAGAAGTGTTGAGGCTGCAGTAACCCCCATGAAGTAACCTGTGTGCAAGTGATAAAAGCCAGGTATTCAAAGGGCTTAGAACACCAATGTAAATTCCTTGGGCAAGACAGAATAAGCAGGTGGTCTCATGGGCCGTGCTACCTCTTCCATAACTGATTAGCCTGGAAAGTGTTTTTGAGTCAATGAGAGCTTTGTTTCAGAACTATTAGCATACCTCTATGTCTCAGGGTCTGGGAGTCATTCGCTTGTCCTTTCCTTGAAAGAGCTCCCAGTCAGAGAATACCTTTCGCTTCTAGAAGAATCACTGAGGGAACTTTTACTTGTCTGCATTCCACCTAGGTTATAAAGCAATGGAGGTGGAGGAATCTGATTCCACACCTGGAAGAGACTAGTAGAGCAGCTCCAGACCTGCTGCTGTTGGGGGCCCTTTCCCAGAAATGCAAAAGCTCTGTGGGTATTGAACCTTGCTCTGGTACCATGCCCAGTGAGCTTGTGCATAAGAGTGTTGCCACCTTTGATGCTTTGTCTCTAGGTATAGGGACTTTTTGGTTTCCCTAGTGAGAAAATAAGTGTCAAAGTGACCAGTGACAAATCTAACCACTTTCATTACCAATTACAGTGATTTTCAGAGGGGAAAAAAAAGTCACCAATCTGTATAGACACAAAATCATTCACGAGTAGCTCAATAGCGTTAATAAAATCCATTCCATGCTCTTCTTACTACGTTCTGTTGCACACCAAGTCACTGCCATTAGGTCTCAATTGAGCATGTCCTCAGAAGAAATCACATTCCAGGGCTTCTTGGGCTGAGATCACTATAATCTGCAGGAGAGGAAAATAAGTCAGTGGAGGATAATTAAATACTTTGCTAAAGCCAGGCACATTTTGAAGAGATCAGCACATTAGCTTGGGCTTGTTTTTACCCAAATGTGTTTTCTCACTGCTCCGTAGTAGGTAGCGCACCCTGTGATACAGGGAAAGATGGCTGATGAAGCAGGCTGGGCAGGGGAGGCAGGATAGCCAGTGAGGAGAGCTGCCCAGATGGAAGGTGGGGTGGGATGAGGCTGGGCCATGTGCCCTAATACGGACAGGGAGAACCACACTTCCAGGAATGAAGCCCTTATTACAGGATCAAAGGTGGGGCTAGCTTGATTTCGGTTCCCCTTTACACCTTCCCCTGGCATGGCCTGGGGTTAGCTGCCCAGCTGTTTTCAGAAATGAAACCCTGGAAGCAGGGACGGGTCCGGCTAGCAGAGTTTTGGTTTTAAATCTACTGGGCTCCCTGCAGCGCTGGGCTCAGGTCAGGTGAATGCCCTCTTCCCCCTGGTCCTGGGCTCTCCCTTTCACTAACCGGTTGGCTCAAATCCAGGCTGGCAAGAAAGGGGGGCTCAGATGAAATTAACCAACCCCGGTGAACCTGGGCTGCCTTACGCAGAACGCCCTTCCCAATGAGCAGAGGGCTGCAGTTTGTTTCCCAATGACCTAATGATGACAGTGTACTGTTGTAGTTGCTTCTTGTGGGCAACAGAATGTAGTGAGAAGAGCATGGAATGGATTTTATTAACACTATTGAGAGCTGCTTGTGAATGATTCTGTGACTATACTGTGTGTGTGCACGTGTTCCCTATTGAATTATCTGGAAATTTTGTTCAGTGAAATTTTTGACTCCTTTTGAGTGCTTAAACAACTATATGTAATGACTTTTCAAGGTCTGTCAGATGACTTCCTGCTATATGCCAAGAAATTAAAATGAGAATAATTCATTAGTTTTTTAAAAAACCTTAATTTCACTTAAAGGGACAACTGTATAAACAGGCATGCAGAATTAATGGTTAAGTTATTAAAACATGGCATAAGTTTAGAAAAAAGACTAGCAGGTGCCAGGCCTTTTTAACACTCCATACACTAACAGGAAGAACTGTGGTATCCAGGTGTGTGTCAATACCAGGTGTAACTCAACTAACTAAGCAGACTAAAAAATTCTATTGGGTTAAATCTTTCAGTCCTGGAATCCTAATTTGGAGGCAAGAGAGTCACTGGGCAATAGAAAAATACCATTTTAGAAATACAAAAGGATACATCACCCATTTAACTGGCAGTCAATACCTATCTCACTTTTGCAAGTATTCAAAACTACTGAAATACTTTTGCTGAAGAAGAGACTACTTTTCCACTCAGAAGTCATCTAACTCATCAACTGGATGAGTATATACACAAGTAAGACAAATTTGACATCCAGCAAAAAGTGTGCCTTGAAGCTGTCAGTTTTAATTTACTCACTGGTATCTACTGCAGTATGGCAGATGGAAGATGAGAAGCAAACTAGATTTCTATGTGGGCCCTTCAAAAGTCTTCAAGGTTGTGATTTAAAAAAAATAATTCTAATACTCAACTGGTGTTTGATATTAGAACATTTTAGATAAATAAAAAAGCATTTCCAGGAGCTTATTAAAAGTAACATGGATCAACTAGATTGAAACATGTCTTTGTGATTATGTTGACAGAGTCTCTGAGCTTTGTGTGTGTTTCTTTTCTTACCTACAGCCCACCTCTGTGTAGAAATCCTAAGCTGAACTCAAAAGGGGCAAATCCCAAGCCCCACTTACTTGCTAAATCCAGACCTCAAATTCCTCAGCGTTCACAAAAGCAAATGTTTTGGAACCAAGGTTTTCATTTGCGCCCCATCTAATTATTTCCACAAAACATTACAAAGAAATTACCTTCAGAAAACAAAGTATTATTTGTTCATTACAGTTTAGTTAGAATGGTATGCAAATCATCTTTCTTGACCACAGTAACTCATTTGAATAATATGTCTGCTCATCGGATTTGCTGACAAAATACGGATTACCGTTTAATTAAATCTGATTCGTTGTTATAAGAGGAGCCCGATCTATACCCTGAAAATTACAGAATGGTAATATATGAAGCGGACATTTAAAAAGGCACAGACTATTCAGACATTTTCAGGTTCAAATCTTTATTGTTTTAAAAGTCTACATGTCTTTTACAATTACAATAATTTGTTACTTAAATGACTCTTGTATGGTTAATGTACAATGAGTTTTTTCCTGAAACTCAACCATGAAATACAATTTTCATCAATATGATTTTTCTAAATAGATTAATACAAGACTTCTGTGTTGTTGGGAAGGTTCAAGTGCTTCACTTTAAATCTAACAGCACAGAGATTCTTCCCTTCAGAATCTATGTGATCAATCTATCAAAAGTGCTTTTGAAGATTGCAGATTTACCTCTGACTGATTTTCAGATCAGCCCATCAAATTACAAGGTTGTTTTTTTAAATATTAAAGGGCATTTTAATGTAAAGAAAGAAGATGCTGTAGTTATTTTTATTCATCTACTGAGGCAAACTCATGTTGAAGAAAAATTATGATTATTGGCATGCAATGAACACCCCTCTTTAAATAGTTGATGAATTTATACATATTATAAAGAATCGATTAAAGAGTGCAAGTACTTAAATGATTTCACAAAAGGACATATGCTGGTAATAATGGTAACTAACATTTAACATCTAAATACAAGCTAATGTATATTTAACAGGCAATTAACATGGCTAATAATAAGCCATGATGCACAAGGTTTGCCCTTTGAGAAAATGAACTCCTTTGGTCCACACTCCTAAAGTTATCTGGGTAAAAAAATTGGAACAGTTATAGGGCTGGGAATTTTAATGAAATTCTTGTTTCTAAAATGTAACCCATTAAAAATTAAAAGTAGTATATCTGTGAAGCATATTGTCACATGACCTCAGTATAAAAAGATGGCCTGCTACTTGGAGCGATGAAGGAGCACTGAAGGATAATTCAGAAAAGAATGAGACAGAATGAACAGAGTTTCCACTGTGTTATACTTTTTTGTTCCACGGCACTGCTTTCACTCTGTAGAATTTTGTACCTAAAGGAACTTTGAATCTGTTTTGTGCCTAAGGAAAGAAACAAACACAATTATTTCAAATTACATATCAAAAAAGTTGTTCTATTTTATTCTGCTTTCACTAAGATCTTTCAGAGCAGGAAGTGACTTGCATCGCAGGCACTCTTAAAATGGTCACACAGAGTCAGACTAGACAACCCTATTTGTCTGAATTGACAGCTGAGACACCAGCTAGTGATAGTTTACCATTAATAGGGAGATGTGCCAATTGGCTAGTAGCACTTTTGACTGCTCTATGCTGCTGCAGGGGTTAGTCCTCTGGACCTAAGATGCAGCGATGGCTCCGAGGTCAAAGCCTTTTAGAACTAAGTATTTTCCTCCTGATTTATAGAGTCTCTCCAAAATAGCTCATACAAAGCAGTGGCCCATGTACCAGATAGGTTGGCAAAATTACAGATAAACTTCCCCAAATTCATCTTTTGATGTGCACAGGACATTTCCAATTAATTCATCCAGGCAAGCATAAACATCCTCAGTGAAGAATCTATCTGTGAACATTTCCAATCACTGTAATAACTATTGGGTAGATTCTGCCATATTTACTCAAGCTAAGTGGAACTTACTCCACCAGCAGTCTCATACATTCCAGTGGTGCTACTTGAGGAGAAGATAGTACTGAACATGGTTAAGAATAGCATAATCGGGACCCATTTTCCTTGCATACTGATTTTAATAATTACATATTTATCAGTAGTATTCCCATACCTTTTTTGCCTGGCAATATTCCTTTTCCATTACTTTTCCTAGCACCCAAGGTCTTCTAGATGCACCTGAAGCTAAACAGAAACAAAACATTTATTTTAATAACACATGATATATTACTGTCCTCAAAGAGATGGGCCAGCATTTTCAAACAGGGGTGCTGCAAGCTAACCTGCTATACCAAACTGGCCTGATTTTCACAGGGACCATGCACTTATATGTTTGAAAATTTTGGCTACAATATTTTACACTTGTATTTCCTTATAGTACCTTATATTTCATAAGTAGTAGTAATTTTTAAATAGTTATCTGTAATGATGAATTTATACAAATATTAAAATGAAAACTATAACAGCTTTAGAAACAACAGGCTAACTAGAAATTAGAACAACTGTACTGGGACAAAAAACTCTTCATGAAGACAATGTAGGTACATTTATATTATCACAAAAGATAGGGAACACATGCTCATGTTGCATTCTCATTTCAAAAATGCTAAGTGTTATTTATTTTACTCTTTTCAAATTGTCAGTCATTAGTGTGAAGGAATATCTCAAAACAGGTGTGAAAGGAACGGATCATGCTATGCACATGATACATTTTCAAACTGGCATATTCATGAGAAACTGTGTTTGAAGCATTAGACTAGTAAGCCAGGAATCATTGATTTTTTAATGTACTGTCTGCAAGCAATTCATTATGCCACCTTGGGGAAGTCATTTAAATTCATTTGGCCAGGTACTCCATTGCATGTACTTTGAGCTATGCTGCTGGCTAATTCTGGCTGTACTGAGAGCATATACAGCCTTGAAACAAATCACCATAATGAGACTGATCCTCTGGTGTGTAGAGCCTCTTACCCCACTATTCCTCCCTGCTACTACTGTAAGGGGTGTAGAGATGTATCAAACTCTGGTTTTGGTTTTGCCCTCTTGGATTAGGACTAGAATGCAGGACTCCAGACCCAACAGTAAAACCACAGCATACAAAGAAGACAGTGTCTTTAGTAATTCATATTAAATACATTAAATATTATAGCTCTTAAAACTAGATGTAGCGGTTTTATTTTTATACATGCAGTAATTACACATATAAATTACAATTTTCTTTTATATATAAAACAAAGAAACTAAGTAGCATAATGAGATACAGATACTTAATAATTACTGAAGTATTTACTGTATGTTACCACCATCTGAGATTAATACAGCTAGAAGAGTTTAAAAACCATATTCATTTTTCAGCATTTATGCAGTTTTATTTTTTGCATTTCTCTCAGTTTAGTTAATGGAAACAGACTTACTCACTTCTGAGTTTTCATGAACTAGCTCAGTGCACCAGTGTCTGGGCTGTGCACTTTAGAGAGGAATATTTAAATAAAACAAAAATCTGTTTTCATTGACATTTCAAATAAAAATCAAAACACACTTGTAGTTAATATTACAGATTTGTAAAATCTTAACTTCCACTACAAATATTCTGGACCTAACTGTTAACCACCTGAGAAGTGTTTTTTAGCAAGCAGTAGCTTTTCATCTCTTCATACTGCCTGTTGCTCATAATCCAAAGCCCTCACCAAAGCACTCATTCCTTACCCCTGCATGTTCCCATGACCCCTCATTGTCACTTATCTGCCCAAACATGAATAGTGGTATACCATCTTTGTTGAGGACAGCCATACCGTTATGCTCATGGCTGATCTTAAAATATGGGAGAAGAATATGGATATTATTGGAGTTAAGTTGGAGATAAATTCAAAAGAACCATAACACTATTCTTCTCCCATATCTCCAACTTAACCATAGTGTTATGGTTCTTTTGAATTTATCTCCAACTTAACTTGTTTCATGAGGAGGTGAATGAGTGATTTCTCCTTCCTCCCAGCCTTTTGCTGTACAAGGGGAGCCCAAGTGCTTGTTTCTTTCAACCTTAGACTCAAGTTTATATTTCTTTCAACACAAGGACACAATGGTAGCACTCAGTTTACATTACTAAAGATGCCCTTTGTAAGGAAATGGGCTGGAAACATTTAGGGAAAGGAAAGCTGAAATTCTACTTTATATTTCTAGTTCTACCAAATTTTGGGGCCCCAAAACACAGGATTTTTAGGTGCCCAAGTAGCAAGATCCGTAAGAGGTGGAGAAAAGTAAGCTGCTTTAGAGGTAGAAAGGGAGCAATGAAATGGGAATGTAAATTACAAGGGGTTGACCTCACTGGTTGATGTTAAAATGTGTGCAAGGAACATAGCAATGATTTTAAAAGCTTACTATAAGTGTGAAACAATTGCAGTGTGCCTCTCTAGATCAGTAATATCTGCAAGAACCATATTCCATTTATTTTCTTTGTGAGATGCTTTATGTCTATTATTGTGCCTGTCACCAATCTTCACATCATTCCCATCAGTTATTAAATTTATGACTAATAACTTAAAACTAAACTCTAAAAAAGTGTTTCTATGCACATCCTTCTCCACTTTTTAAGTCCCAGTACTTTTATCTGGCCATCTTTATTTGCCAGATTCACACAGAGAACAGGGAGAGATCAATTCCCCCAAACCACTTTTAATAAAGTCTCAATATCCTGTATATCGTGTATTTCCTCTAGACCTTAAAAATTATCTGTGGCCTGAGAAAACCCATAACAAATTTCAATTTGAGAAGCTATATGTGGAAACTTAAAGGACATTTGTGTATGAACCAAATTTGGATTTTTTGTTGGAGCTCTTCTTGTGATTAGCTGAGGATGGGCATGCCTTTCCTCATCACTGTGTCTCATGCACCAAGTCCAAGTATAGCCTGTTTACCATCCTTTCCTTTTTTTCTATCCATTCTCTCCCACACCTCCCTTTTCTGTTTCCTCCTCCTTTTCAACAACTTTTTTTTTTCTTCTGGCTTTTCTGAAAAAAATCTTTTAGTGACGTCATGGCTGGTGGACTGCTGCTTGAGTTCACTGTCCAGATGCACTGTGAGACGGCTGAGGAAAAAGGTGGGGAAGAGGGACAGGGATGAAGAAGCTGAATGCCACTTTACATAGGCTGTATTTGTGTTTGCGCACATATCCAGGGTCACGCGGCTTGCCTTGTCTCACTGCTCCTCTCTCCTGACCTAGTCGTACTAGACTACTCACATATGCCCCAAGGGGAACCACTCCCAATGCTGGGAAACACTAAATACCTGTTTTATAAAAACATGGCAGAAGTCTGATTGGCTCAATATGCACAATAGGTGAATGAAAAGTGTCTATCAATCTTAATCATGGAGGAAGAGTACCATCTCTCCACAATTTAACCAAGTAACATTACTGGGAATGGGGAACTTGTACATACCCTATAATTACACATCACCAATATTTTATAGTTATTTTAGTAACATAAATAGTAACATGACTAAGCCCAACAGTAATTTCATATGGTACACATATCAAGTGTGCATGTATGTATGCAGAAATAGACATCTTAACGTCTTAAATTTGTTTTACAGCATAAATCAGAAAAGGATGAATGCATGCTCTAACTGTCCAAAGTATTCTCTTCTGGGACAAAATGTAATATGGAAAAGTTGTGTCTTAAAAAAAAACTTTTCAGAAAATTACTGAATGAGGCTATAACGAAAATTTCAATGCAAGATTAACTACATCTTTTGCTAGTAATACACATTATACACTGTAGCTAAAACATACACTTATTTACGTTATTATTAAACAGCTGTTAGAAAAATAAGGGTATAAGATCATGTTAAGTGCCTCAGAACATTATGCCACAGAGTTACCTGACACTTACCACACTCACCTGGCCTCAGATCCAGCGCAGCAAGAGACTCTGAATGTAAGAAATACAATGTTGGGCTGACAGTAAATAATACATAGTTGTCATGGCGTTCATCCAAGATAATGAGAACCAAATCGCCAACCTGAAAACTGGATAAAATAAGAATACTTAGCAAAATTTAAAAATGTAGTATTGAATATTTACACTGCTTACTAAGGCACTTTTTTTTCACGCAAACACAGTCCTGCTTATCACTGGTTGAAACACATTTAGAATTTATGCATATCTGTACACTTTGTAATGCCAGTTAATTGAGTATTAGGTTTCCTATGAAGACAGTGTCAATCCTCATGGTTTTTAAAGAAATATATTTTGGTGCTTTTTTTCCCCTCTCCTATGAATGTGCTTCAAGCAAATTTTTCTGCAAGAAGTTACACATAAGCAACTGTGATGCTTCCCAGGAGCTACCCAGGGTTGTGAGGCACCTTGCCACCATCTGCTATTAGCATGAGGGAGTCTTGTCTGTGCCTGCTATGGATCAGCTCCTTAACTTCACCAACCTCTGGCAACACAAGCACTACTTTCCAGGCTGCTGCAAGCCTCATTCTTTCTATACAGGTTAGCAACAGGCAAAAACCAACCTTTGACCATTGCTCTGGAGAGATCAGCCCCTGTTCCACTGACCAGACACTGAACTCTCCAGTCATCCTCTGCTCACAAAGGAAAAGCACAAAACAGCTTATACGATTCAACTCAGGATCACTACTTTGCTTAACACATGCAGCACTCAGATATATTACAATGAAGGTAAGAATAAACTTATTCTCAAATGATAGTACAAAAGACTATTGGAAAAATGATTACATATAAAACAAAATCGTAATATACTTTCTAGAGCTTAAACTTAACTCACCACACCTACAGAATACCTTATCTCAAGCCCTTTTCCCAATTTTTTCAGTCAGGATGACTGAGATCCCCCTTTCATAAAATCAGATCAGCTGGCAGCTTGTCTTCAAAGACTGAAGGAAGCCAGGGTGAATCTCTGCCCCTTCAGATACATCAGAGCAGACCTTTGATCTTCACCTGAAAACAGGGCGTTCCACCTTCCTGCTGTTTACCTCCTCCTGTGAATTACTTCTGAAGTCTCCAAAACCTCTTCATTAGCAGCTGATTCAGTGCTCGTCCACACCTAAAATGAAGCTTCACCACTGTAGCACTTTACTGAAGACACTACCTAAACTGATGGGAGGGGTTCTCCTGTCAGTATAGGAATTCCACCTCCCTGAGAAGCGGCAGCTAGTCTTCCAATGGGAGAATTCTACAATGGGGGCCAGTTTAATTGCATCACTCAGTGGTATGGATTTTTCACATCCCTATGTGACAGCTACAGAAAACCTAATTTCCTAGTATTGATCAGGCTTCAGTATGTTAATAAAGTGCTGCTGTAGGACACACACTATATAATGATCCACCGGGGAGATAAGTATCTTCCACCTCTTGTCTGGAGAAGTTTGGCTCAAAGTGCACTACATTCGACTGACCTGCCTTTAACTACAAGACTTAGAGAACATAATTTTCAGCACATACACAGTTCCACACGTACTTTCCATACAAATGATTATGATGACTAGTGTAACAGAGGTGTTGATTAGAAACCTTACATGGCATTTTTTTTGGTGAACCAAGGGGATACTTGTACCCCATGAGCCCTGTACCCTCTGCCAGTTGGCATCAAGAGGTCCTTGGTTCACAGCAATAAATTGTGTGGGGGAGAAAATATCTGAGTGGTAACAGCTAATTTAGACCTCATCGTTTTGTATGTGTAGTTCGGATTATATTTTTCAGTGTTTCTTTGCATTTATCAACACTGAATTTCATCTGCCATTTTGTTGCCTGGTCATCCATTTTTTTTTTAAAAAAAGATCCTTTCGTAACTCTTCGCACTCTGCTTTGGACTTAATTATCTTGAGCAACTTTGTATCATCTGCAAACTTTGCCATGTCACTGTTTACTCCCATTTCCAGATGATTTATATATATGTTCAGCAGCACTGGTCCCAGTGCACATCCTTGGGGGACCCCAAAATTTACTTCTTTCCACTGTGAAAACTGATCGCTTATTCCAAGCCTTTGCTATCTCTGAATGAAATACTGATCCATGAGAGGAATCTTCCCTCTTATCTCATGACTCCTTTTGTTTAAGAGCTTTTGGTGAGACACCTTGTCAAACCTTTCTGCAAGTCCATGTACACTATATCCACTGGATCACCCTTGCCCTTTCACTGTTTTACTTTTTAATATTGGGGTATATATATAGCTTGAGCCTCTATTACGGTGTTTTTAAAAAGTTTCCATGAAGTTTGCTTTTAATTTCCATTTAACTAATCTACTCATTTTTGTGTAGCTCCCCTTTTTGAAGTTAAACACTACAGTAGTAGGTTTCTCTGGTATCTTTTCCTACAAAGATGTTAAATTTTATTACACTATGGTTGCTATTACCAAGTGGTTCAATTATATTCACCTCTTGGACCAGATACTGAGCACACCTTAGGACTAAATCAAGAATTGTCTCCCCCTTGGTGGGATCCATGACAAGCTTGTTCAAGAAGCAGACATTAATGGTGTCTGCATTTGGTCCTGAGATATGATGTACCCAATCAATTTGGAGGTAATTGATATTACCCATTAATTACTGGTTTTTCTATTTTTATATAGTCTCTCTAATCTCCCTGAGCATTTCATGATCCTGGTCAGGTGGTCACTAGTATATTCCTATTGCTATACTCTTATTCTTCAAGTATGGAATTTCTATCCATAGAGATTCAATGGTACTGTTTGATTCATTTAAGATTTTTACTATATTTGACTCTATGCTTTGTTTCACAACATATAATACCATTCTGCCATCAGCATGACTCACTCTATCATTCCTATGTATTTTGTATCCTGATATTACTTTGTCCCTTTGATTAACATCTCCCCACCAAGTTTTTGTGATGGTGTTATATCAATATCCTCATTTATTACCAAACACTTTTAAATTCATGTTCCTGCTTAAAATTGAAAAATTTGTGTCATGCTTTTCCTTAGATGCTAAAAGACTGTATGAACATCTTTTGCGATGTACATTTGCACATGTTTTGTATCCAAATGCAAGCATCTTCTAATGTAAAAACTTCCTAATGACACTGCTATGTTAAAGGCAAGATGTTTTATGGACCACTATGAAACTAAATGTTACTGCTATAACTGCTCAGCAATGAGTACAAAATATTTATATTAACTGGGGACTTAAGTTATGTAGTTCAGCTATTTCCTTTCTAAAACTCAGAAAGACAAAGACTTAAGAAGACCAGCCAATGCCTTGTTGGGTTGATATTTAATTTTGAAGATTCTCTTTAACAATTAAGTTTAAAAAGACTATTTTAAGAACTGGAAAACTTCTCTGACACAGGGATGTATATGCCCATCTTAAACTAAATTTCAACTCCTATTAAGCTCTGATGGAATTCAAGCAATATTTAAGAAAATGTACAGAATAAGAGAAATAGTTAAAACTCTATGAGATGCTGAAAATTTCCTGCCACATGAACACAAACAATTAAATGTACACTGCATATGAATTAACAGACTGCATATGAATTAACAGACTACATGTCACAAGCCGAAGATATTACTAAGATCAAACCAATCCTTTCCCTGGAAAGGATAACAGAAAATCTGAATCCAACCAAGCCTGAAAGAGGTATTTTCCTCCTTCCAAGGAATCAGAGGAAAATGCAGGATAAAGCTTCTCTGAACTAAGGAAGCAAGGTAGCAGCACTCCTTGCTCCTATCTTTCAACTCCATGAAACACTCTCAAAGCAGCCTCTCATCTCTGCTCAGTGTGTCTATAAGACAGCCACAGAGCTACATCAAGAAGCAACTTTCCACTTCATATCCAACATCTCTCAGATTTCCTTTGCTTAATAATAGTCATAGTTAATTGCAATTATCTTGCTTGTTCTTAATCATGATAAAATTACTTGGCACTCAATTTGAAACACCCTCTACTATCTCATATTATTATAAGGAACAACAGAAATTCAGATGATCAGAAGTGGGTACTAACGCATAGAATAAGATACCTTAAAGAAAAAGGATGACCTTGCTGTAAACACCAACCGTGAAATCTGAAGTTAATAGCAAAAAGCCCACTGGGTCCAGGATTTGTCCCCAACATTTTTTAATAGCGCCTAATCAGATACCCATGATACACATCTCTTTGAAAAAGGGCATCTTCAGAAGTAATTTTAGGAATTCACATGCTATATTTTTAGAAGAGTTGTTCTGCATTGAGTAATTATTTCTTGGATGTAAAATCATAGCTGAAATCCCCAACTAGATTTATCATTATAGAAAAGCCATGAAATGAGAATGAATCCAAATTATGGTGATGAAGTTATACAAATCCTTTAAAAATACAGTTTTAGCCTCATGGACCATGTATTGAAAGCTTGATTGTAAAAGAATATAAAGAATCATAAATTTAATAAAGATTTATTACTAAGGAAATTTACTGTAGACTCAGATATGAATTTGAGGTTAAGATGTTGAAAAGAATTACCACACATTACCGTCACATACTTTACCTGTACATTTGTTATTGAAGGCATAAAATGTTTCGAGCCATATTAAGAACAAAATGTGAGAATAAAAATATACTTACTCTCTGATAGCTATTTTTTCAGAATGCCTTGAAGACACTGAAGACATGCTTTGGGACATCTAGAAAAAATAATGAAAAAGCAAACAACTATAAAATACTGGCAGTATACATTATCGATAGAGGGCAGTTATGATTGTTTTAATTTATACATGAACCATGACAAACATATTAAAACTAACACATTTTCTTATTACCATCTTGACCATTTTGCTTGTGCCTACACTTTTCTTTCTCTTGTATTTTGCTTTGGTCATTTTAAAATGTAAGCTTCTGGGGAAAGAGATTGAGACATAGCACCTTTCAGATACTATAATTTCTACATTATGGAAGTAAGAATAATAATTAGAATAAATGAAATTTTATTCTGTATGGCCTCTCAAACTATAGCCTAAAACACTTTAAAGACTTAATATCAGTGTAAAAGAAAACTTAAGAGGTAGAAAAAGAAGGTTTTTCAGATGAGGTAAAAATAATCAGAGCATCTCTAAGGCATAAGAAAACTACTGCAGATGATAGGCAGTTGAACAGACAGTTACTTCTATACCAGGAATAGAAAACCAATGCATGCGTGCCAAAGTGGTTCACGAGCTGATTTTCAGTGGCACTCACACTGCCCAGGTCCTGGCCACTGGTCGGGGGGCTCTGCATTTTAATTTAATTTTAAATGAAGCTTCTTAAATGTTTTAAAAACCTTATTTACTTTACATACAATAGTTTAGTATATATTATAGATTTATAGAAAGAGACCTTCTAAAAACATTAAGATGTATTACTGGCATGCAAAACCTTAGAGTGAATAAATGAAGATTCGGCACGCCACTTCTGAAAGGTTGCCGACCCCTGTTCTGTACAAACCATGACTGTGTGAAGGGTCAGAGAACTTGACAAAGCTAGACAAGAGAAATGAGCAAGGAAGAAAATAAAGTTTTTGGAAGGTTTTAAAAATGATCAGGACAATTTTGGAGAAGAACCTGTAATAATTAGTGAGCAAATGAAGTGTTTAATGATTGGGAACACATAAATCAAAGTGGTGCACATAGGATAAGACTTGTGTAGACCAGGCTGGAAGGAGTTGAAGACAAGGATGGAAGTTTCAGCATAGGTGGAAGTGATGCAGCAATGTTGCAGAAGAGGCACAAGGCATATTAGCAAACAAGATTAAAAAAAAAAGAAAAGATGATGGGGGGAGGGGGGAACTTGGGGGCAAATGCAGAGAGAAATAGAAAGAGATGCACCAAAATACCTGAAATGAAAAGAAAATGATTGAAGAGAAAAAGATAGGGAGGAAGAAAAAATCAATGTAAGTTATATGAAAAATATTTAATATAAAGTTGAATGACATTTAGTAAATTGTAAATAATGTCTGTTTGCATGTATGAGGAATGGAGTGACCTTCTTGCCTCGGGTAGATATTATTCTCCTCTACAGATTCTACCGATGAATATAAACAAGGAATGACAGAGTATTTTTAATAATACCATCTCTTCACGCGTTGAGGATGTCTCCCTTCTTTACTGGTGATTTCAATCTCATTCAGGAACTCAGAAATGACAAAGACAGAGATGTGAATCCAAAGGGAAAGAATCACAGAAAAAGGCCCTTGAGTAAAAAACAAAGGAAGAGAGGAACTGGCTTTTTACTCTACAGAGATTTTTCATGGTGGAATCACATAGGTCCCTCAGGGGAAGTCTCTCTCACTGAGACCAGTCTGTAGTTCAGGACTTTTATCTCTATTTTTTCCACATTCAACCTCCTCAGTTATAAATCACCTCAAATTACATTCTTGCATCTGGGTCCTGACCCTTTCAACACAAATACTATTTATATTTCCCACTTCTAGCTGGCTACCTAATCCAACAAGCTTTGCCCACACATCTGCCAATGACAAAAGGGAGTCATTTCTCTGCAACTGGAAGGTGCCTCACAAAGCCTGCTTGGTTGTAAATGCTGCACACAAGATCTCCAGCTGCACAAAGCACAGGTAGAATTTTTAAGGAAGCCTCAAACTTATTCTTCTCAGGTTTATCGACCTTCAACGCATTTCAGGTTCCCTCTCTCTATTTTATGTTCTTCATACATCAAGATATATATATTACAATAGCTGCATTAAATATGATATAATGTTTGTAGTTCATAGTGCTACACATTACATATGGCCAGGAAAATATAATTATCAAACTTGTTCCCTCTTCACAGTTAAAGCTACGTGAATAACTTTCCATTATGAGCCTGATTTTGACTCAAAGTTCACCAAAACTAAACCAATTCACAGTAAGTTTCTGAAATTTCCTTCTCAGAAGAAACTTTCTTCAGACAGCATGGGGTGAATGTGGGAAGAGGAGCTAAGCCATTCATTACACGACAGATAAATTATTTTCCAAATTGTCAAAAAACTGCCCCAAATTCTTTCGCAATTTGGGGCAAGAAGAAACTTGCACAAATACAGACAGATATCATCTTTCTCTCCAAATGCAAACAGATGGACATTATACCTAATGGACTGAAGGTGAAAAATCCATTGCTATCTACATACTGCACAGACCACAGTGAGAGATTATGCCACACACTATCAAAGAAACTGAGGAACCACCTGATCAGCATCCTGTACAGCAAACAGGAAAACATCAAAAAAGAGCTTTTCAACCTGGAGACCTTCATAAACATCCAACCTTCCACACAAACAGACTTTACTAAAATAAGACAGGAGATCTATATTACACACTTCACCTCTCTACAAAGGAAAAAGGACTGCAAGCTATCTAAAATCCTGCCTGCCACATGAGGCCACAACAGTGGTACCCCTAACTCACCCAGCAATATCATCAATCTATCCAGCTACACACTCAGCCCGGCAGAAGAATCTGTCCTATCTCGAGGACTCTCATTCTGCCCCACCACGCCCACAAACATGATACAGTTGTCCGGTGATCTGGAAGCCTACTTTCGCCGTCTCTGACTCAAAGAATACTTTCAAGATAACAGGGAACAGCGCACTGATACTCAGACACCCTCCCAAAAGCAGCACAAGAAGAACTCCACATGGACTCCTCCTGAAGGTTGAAATGACAGTCTGGACCTATACATAGAATGGTTCCACCGACGTGCACAGGCAGAAATTGTGGAAAAACAACATTGCCTGCCTCACAACCTAAGTCATGCAGAGTGCAATGCTACCCACAGCCTCAGAAACAACCCTGACATTATAATCAAAGAGGCTGATAAAGGAGGTGCTGTTGTCATCATGGACAGGTCAGACCATCAAAAAGAAGGGTACCAGACAATTCTCCAATACCAATTTCTACAGGCCACTTCCCTCAGATCCCACTGAGGAATATACCAAGAAACTGCACCATCTACTCAGGACACTCCCTACACTAACACAGGAACAAATTAACATACCCTTAGAGACCCGACCGGGGTTATTCTATTCACTATCCAAGATCCACAAACCTGGAAATCTTGGATGCCCCATCATCTCGGGCATTGGCACTCTCATTGAAGGACTGTCTGGGTATGTGGACTCTCTACTCAGACCCTACACCACCAGCACTCCCAGCTATCTCCGTGACACCACTGACTTCCTGAGAAAACTACAATGCATTAGTGACCTTCCAGAAAACACCATCCTAGCCACCATGGATGTGGAGGCTCTCTACACAAACATCCCACACAGAGATGGAATACAAGCTGTCAAGAACAGTATCCCTGCTGATGCCACAGCACAAGTGGTTGCTGAGCTCTGTGACTTTATATTCACACACAATTATTTCAAATTTGGTGACAATATATACCTCCAGACCAGTGGCACCGCTATGGGTACCCGCATGGCCCCACCAGTATGCCAACATTTTTATGGCTGACCTGGAACAACGCTTCCTCAACTCTCGTTCACTCACGCTCCTTCTCTATCTATGCTACATTGATGACATCTTCATCATCTGGACCCATGGGAAGGAAACTCTGGAAGAATTCCACCACGATTTCAACAGCTTCCACCCCACCACCCACCTCAGCCTGGACCAGTCTACACAGGAAGTCCACTTCCTAGACACCACGGTGCAAATTAATGACGGCCACATTACCACTACTCTATACTGAAAACCTACCGACAGCTATGCCTATCTTCATGCCTCCAGCTTCCATCCCGGACACACCACACGATCCACTGTCTACAGCCAAGCACTGAGGTACAATCGTATTTGCTCCAAACCCTCAGACAGAGACCAACACCTACAAGATCTTCACCAAGCATTCTCAAAACTACAATACCCGCACGAGGAAATAAGGACACAGATCAACAGAGCCAGACGTGTACCCAGAAGCCTCCTGCTGCAAGACAAGCCCAAGAAAGAAAACAACAGAACAGCACTGGCCATCACCTACAGTCCTCCGTTAAAATCTCTCCAACGCATCATCAGTGATTTACAACCCGTCATGGACAATGATCCCTCACTTTCACAGGCCTTAGAAGGCAGGCCAGTCCTCACCCACAGACGACCAGTCAACCTCAAGCATATTCTCACCAGCAACAGCACACGGCGCCATAACTCCTCTAACTCAGGAACCAATCCATGCAACAAACCTCGATGCCAACTCTGCCCACATATCTACACCAGCAACACCATCACAGAACCCAACCAGGTCAGCCACACCATCACTGGTTCATTCACCTGCACATCTACCAACGTAATATATGACATTATGTGCCAGCACTGTCCCTCTGCTATGTACATTGGACAAACTGGACAGTCCCTACGAAAAAGGATAAATGGACACAAATCAGATATCAGGAATGGCAATATACAAAAACCTGTAGGAGAACACTTCAGTCTTGCTGGACACAAAATTACAGACCTAAGGGTCACCATCCTTCAGCAAAAAAACTTCAAAACCAGACTGCAAAGAGAAACTGCAGAGCTGCAATTCATTTGCAAATTTGATACCATCAATCAAGGATTGAACAAAGATTACGAGTGGCTAGCTAACTATAAAGGCAGCTTCTCTTCTCTTGGTGTTCACACCTCCAGACCAGCTGCTAGAGGAGTACCTCATCCTCCCTGATTAGAGATAACAAGCTGGTTCAGCCTGATTGGACTAACCTTGTTATCTCCAACCTGGCCCTTGCCTCTTATTTATCCCTGCCCCTGCACACTTCCACTGCTTGCATCCGACGAAGTGAGTATTAGCCCACGAAAGCTTATGCTCTAATACTTTAGTTAGTCTTTAAGGTGCCACAGGACACTTAGTCACTTCCCCAAATTCTTAGTACTTTGGATCATAGCTCAAATACAGATTGGCCAGGGAACTCCCAATTATTTTATTAGTACATTCACCACAAAAACATTTCAGCCAATCTCAGCGAAGGAGGTATGGGAAGAATAAGTACTTTTACCAATGTTAAAGTCTCTCTCCAACTGTATTAGAACAGCTTTAGAAGTTCTATAGTTTGGAGGAGGAACCTGAAATCTGAAATTCCTAGGGTCAAAGAGATGTATTTTCTTGTTCCTCTCAAAAGGGTCAGCTAGTTTTAGCCTAGTTCTAAATATTAAGAAAATCACCATTTGCACATATTCAAAAGAACCTTTTACACTTGCCCCTAAATTTTCTAGTCACGCTACCAGTCCCTCACCTCAGAACAGCCTTTTGGCTTAGGAAGTGAACTTCTTCCACTGATTGGTATTTCTGTGCCTTTCTTAACACTTCCTAAACAAAGCCTTATATCTCTATGCTAAGCCACAACATAGTATTAGTGTCTTCATTTTACACGAGGTAACAAAGTCTTAGGTCTTTTCCGGTGGAAGTGGGACTAGGACCCAGATCTTCCTTAGAGCATGCCCCACGTCAAATCAACTTATCCAAACTGCCTTTGTGTTATATTTGTATTACCTAAAATCATCATTGATGAAGTTTACAGATGAGAGTAAATAACAGCAATCTGAAACAACTGGTAAGTGAGGTGCAAGCAAACAATATGCATTTTAATACAGTCAAATGTACGTTTCTACAGCTAGAGCCAAAGAATGTAGGCCATGCTTACAATATGGGAAGCAGTGACTCTGAAAAAGATTTGTGGGAGGAGAGGGAGTCATGGTAGATAATCAGTTGAACATGAGCTCCCAATGTGAGGCTGTGGTCAAAAGAGCTAATGCAATTCTTATAAACCTCAAAAGGAAATCTCAAACAGGAATTACTTCTGTATTTGGCACTGGCCTGACCACCACTGGAATAGTGTGTCCAGTTCTGGTGTCCACAATTCAAGAGGTTGTTGATAAATTGGACAGGGTTCAGACAAGAGCTAAGAGAATGATTAAAATATTCCTTACATAGTGAAAGACCCAAGGTACTCAATCTGTTTTGTTTAACAAAGAGAAGGATAAGGAGTAACTTGGTCATAGTCAGGAAGGGCGCAGAAATTTGATAACAGACTCTTCAATCTAGCAGACAAAGGCATAACAAGATCTGATGGTTGGAGGTTGAAGCTAGACAAATTCAGGCTAGAAACAAGATGCATATTTTTAACTGAGGGTAATTAATCACTGGAAGTATCAATAGTTGTAGTGGATTCTCATTGACTAGAAACTTTTCAATTAAGATTGGATGCTTTTGTAACAGATATGCTCTAATTCAAATAGGAATTAATTCAGGGAAATCCTATGGCCTGTGTCATACATGAGGGCAGAGCAGATGATTACAGTATTCTCATCTGACCTTATAAGCGATACTTTAACTGCTACTGAACACTTCCTTTACTGAGCTGGAAACAGAATTTAGGAATATTGAATCCCAACAGTACAATGCCATCTCAGAAAATTGTTCAAGACACTGGCAAAGTTTGTGACATTATCTATTACTGCTACCAGTTATTTCTTTAATTGCAGTGGTACTAGAAGTCTGTATCATATATACTGGGGAACCATAACAACAGACTTCCTTTTAATTATTTTTTAAAGAACTGTGTTCTAGTAAGGTTGTCCTAAGTAATTAACTCCTTTTCCTAGTGATCAACTACCCTTTGGATGGCACCCAGAATTGCTCCTTATGCCTGTGTAGGTGTTAAAAGAGCTACTGTCTCCTTATTTGCCAAAACCGCTTTTACAAATTCAGCAAACTGTGGTCACGGGGAGCTGCGGCATTTGTGCAAAGGTAAACTGTCTGATGGCCCAACAGCAGATTACCCTGATGAGCTATGTGTGGCCTGCGGGATGCAGGTTGCCCACCACTGGTCTAAAGGGTCTCTAAATGACCTTTATCCTGCAAACACTTACATATGCAAGCAGTTCCACTGTGTTTACAATACTACTCACATGTTGTGTAAGTACTTACAAGATAGAAATCTAACTCATTAGTCAGTATACAAGTATGAGGTATCCTATTGACAGCCTCCTCTGAAAAAACACCCCCCTCAAGTATCAGTACTCTTTGCAAGTATGGAAGCCCCTTCATGACTAATTTGTCACATCACTCTTCTCCAAACTTTCTATTTCTGCTCTTACTTTATGATGAAGAGACCAAAGCTGAAAGCAGTGGAAAATACGCAAGTAAGCACTGAACTTTTAATAATGACATTTCCTGGATCAGTTTAAGATCAGATTTATGTTGAGCACTGCTATACATGGGAGACAATGTCACCTATGAATCATCCACAGTGTAGAAGTCTTTTTTCTCCCTGAAAGTTCACAACTAATTTGGAATCTATCAAATGTGTAAAAGTAGCTGAAATTGTTCTTCTCAGTTTGCCAAACTTGAAACAGAATTTGCAGGACTTCAGAAAATGATCTAGTTATCTTCAGGTTTGTAAAGGCAAAGCCTTATATTTCTTGGCTTTTATATAAGTAACATTTTATTCCTGTTTCAGTTTTAACATTTTATTTTTATATTTTAACAGTTTTCAGAAAATGTTAACCTGGTTAAGATAATTACTTAATTTTTAATTCTGTTTTAAAATAAAACGTTCTGTGAAAAAAAATCAGTTTTGCTGAAAAATGTTGATTTTCCATCAGGAAAATCAAAGTAATGGCTGACTGCCTGGAAGGCTTTTATCAATTTCACTTTCTGCAAAGTAAAATTGACGAAAACTTTAAGGAAAGCTTTTGAAGCCCCAGGTGCCCTGACTCCCCAGAGATTCCTCTCACGCAGAGTGTCCTGCAGCCTGGATCCCCATCCTTCCAGGGTTCTGGGACAACCCCACAATATCAGAGGTTCCAAGCTCTCTGCCCTGGAGCGTCTAGCTACCAACGCTTTACAAATAAATAAATAAATAAATAAATAAACAAACAAACAAACCAACCCCAATCATTAGTTTTGCTTAATCACCATCTTTTTTCTCTTTTCCAAATGTGGTTGGGCAAACAAGCTAAAAGAGATTTAACAATACATCAAGTATGCATTGGTAGTGCCGCAGAGGAAGACAAAATGCAAGACAAAGTAATAATTTCAGATCAGATTAATTTTTTAACTAAAAAACTGTACAAACTTGTTTTTGTTACAGAAAAGTATGAAAAACCTTTGTAACTTGCCTTTGTCCTCACAATCAATCTCACAATTTTCAAATCGAACCAATTTTCCAAGGTAAGGTTATAGTGAGATAAACCAGGGTTTTAGAACAGAAACGTGGCTGCAAATCAGTGGTGTGTGCAGAAATTAAAATTTGACCCCTTTTGGAGGGACACATTCTGTCGTCCTCCCACTCTGCACCCAGCCTCAAGAGCTTGCTGCTCCCCACTGACCCAGCCCTGAAAGATGGGGCGGGGCGGAGTTGGGGTGGGGCAAGTATCCACTGGCGCCGGCTAAAGTTGGCGCTCATGCCTCCAGGAGCCTGCACTGATTAATACCAGCTTCTCAGGTAGCTTCCTGTTTCCTACTGCTTCCTTGAACACACTTGAGGGCAAGTTTTATTTATCTGAGAAAGTAGCTAAATGCAACAAAATAGTCACATTTTTGTAACTAATAGATATTAGTACTTAGTCTCTTCCAGCACCTGTCTTGTAATTGTTTTAATCTTACCAGTTCCATAAGCCAAGTGGATTTTTTTTCCCAATAAAACTCTGTTAGCTCCAAGTGTTTGATCACCTTTCCCAATTCCCAGACAGATATTTTTAACTTTATTGATGCACTGGTGTAAAATTAGATTAATGCAGTGCTGATTCAGGCCCTTGTGTAATCATTTTTCATTGAAATGGTGCTCAGATCTGAACATAGGACTGAAAGTAATCTTGTCAACTAGCTCTAGAGAGTTCTAAGCCACAAGTAACAGGAATAAATTCAATCAGGTATGGATTGTCTTAAGGGATTTGTAATAGGATATGAGGCCTTTTACAAGGCTGTATGTTCCAAATTTGGTTCAGCTTAGTAGCTACCAAAAATTATTACCCTCTGATGGCTGTTCAGTGACCTGTTCAGTAGAACCTCAGCATTACAAACACCAAAGTTATGAACTGATGAGTCAACGGCATCCAGGCAGCAGCAGAGAAATTCCCCTCCTACTCCCCACAACCCAGTACAATACTGTTGTGACCGGGGTCCTAGTGGGGAGCCAGCTGTTGTCACTTAATTAGGGTGAACTGCAAAGAATGGGGCAGTCACTCCCCAAAAAGCTGGTGTATATTCCTGCTTCCACCACCATTCCAGGGGACATGCGTCCATGCTGATGACAGGTTATGCGTGATAACAAACCAAAGCAATGTGGACTGACATGTTCATTTTCATTATCTGAGTCAGATGGCACCAGCAGAAGGTTGATTTTTTCTTTTTTGGTGGGTCGGGTTCTGTAGTTAATGCATTGGAGAATTGCTCTGACAAATGAGAATTTCCTCTGAAGCAAACAGATTATCTAATTATGGATTATTTTTTTTTAAAGAAATGATCGGAATAATAAATTGAAGAGATTCATCTATATAAAAACATTTATATATTGGGACATTGTTTTTTAATCTTTCCTCCCTGCCCCCATAACATACTCACAGGTGTTCTAAATTAGTTAAGTTATACCAAAGTTTTATTAACTGTCTATTTCACAGTAAGCTTTCTATTTCTTGCCTGAGGATCTCTGCATTTGTGAAAGAGTCTTACATCTGCTATTTTATTTTATGCCAAAATGAATATTAACGAATGAGATGACTATTCTGAGTTTTGAGGTTTTGTTTACCAAAGGGTTCCTGGAATTAATTAAAACAAACTATTTGGATGGAAACGGTAATTTCATTATCATACAATTAGGTATAACTTTTAAATCCAGTCTTTGCCAGACTGTTACAAAAGTGTTAAGAAGGTTCAGTTCTCAAAGTACTGAAGACAACAAAAGACAGTGGTAGCAACTCTTGGTGGAACGTCCTCAGGTGTCATCCCATTACTCAAAGAACGCCCATGTCTACATGAATATAATGCTGTTGAAAAGGAAAGGCAGTGAAATGCATTCTTCCTCTCAAGAATTGAGAGTACTGCTATTTGATGGCTCTCTTCTGTTGTTCCAGGACCTCGAACATATGAACTTTGATCTCCCAATGCGTTCGCGTGACGCAATAACTAACTTGCCAGCACAGCTTTAGGGTCCTGTACTTCAATCTCATGTTTGGTCAGAAGGGGCAAACAAAACTATAAAAAGGGACAGAAGCCCACAAGCCTGCAGAAGCAGGAAGAGGGGTCATTGGGATATACTTCCTAGAGGACTGAGCCCATGGAAAACCAATTGCTCCCTTTAAAGACAGGCTAGTAACTGAGTAGAGAGCTCCTCCGCCCCTCCAGTATGCACTGCTTTTTTATACAGTTCTTCAGTGAGCTCCACATGTGCTCAATTTCATTAGTATACAGCGAGAGTGTACAGAGGTCACTGAAGAACCATCCTTGTTACTGAATCACTAAAATTGACTTGTTAGGGTAACACAATAGGCAATACACATTAGGACATATAATCAATTTTTTTAAAAAAGGGGGCAAAAATTAGAAAAAATTCTCTTTACAATGTGTGAGGAATTTAGATCTGCAAAGTATACCATAATTACCAACAATTGGTTACATCAGACCACAAAGGTGCATAGTACTTCACAAACCCAGAATAATTTATTTCAGTTCATACATAATTTGTGAAGATATTTCCAATCTCGATGGCTGGATTGTGTCTTTAAACTACAGCCCGTCATTGGCAGGAGGTGGAGGGCTGTGTTATAGTGGAGCAACAGGATCACAGTCATTTCAAAGTGCAGCATCTACTCCTTTCTAGCCCAGCCAGCTGTGTCCTCAGTCTGAGCCTCTTTGTCCTGCTAAGAAAGCTAGTTCCACTGATGGCATTAGAAAAGAGCAATGGCTCCACTATTTCAGCCACAGTTCTACCCTGTCTCCTATCTGGCATACCTATGCATGTTCAGCTTTAAATCGGTCTTATGGAAAGAAAAAGTATATAACTGGACAAAGTAAATTAGAAAACAAATGGAAGATATCCATTATTTTATCAACCAGCTGTAGCACAGCTGCCTTTTTAAATGCAGATGTTTTTCCTATAGGTTGTTTCTAGTTCTTGCCATATTCTATAATACCAATTGCACTTACAAGGAAAAGAATGAGGTGTATTATGTAAATTTCTCTTGTATACCTATATGTAAAAAAAGTTTACATGTAGCTGTAAAAGAGAAATTTAAGTCATGCAGAATCAAATACATGTCGTTAAGTGCAGACTGGGACTTCGTTGTTATAGACTCATGAATTTGAGTAAGCTCACCAGAATTAAAGAATTCAAGTTATCCAATCAAATTCTCTTCTCTCCTCCCTACAACTAAAATAAAAAAATATAAGAAACCTCAATTTAACCTTCAGTTTCGCTATGGATATCTGAGCATGGTCCCCTGGCGGCTATCTTTCCCTCTCTAGTAGCCAGGAAATGAAAGATGTAATTACAGGCACATCCTCATTCTGCTTGGGAAGGGGAAATCACAAAGTGGACTCTGAATGATTCATATGAAGCAGATTTAAATATATATTCTGCAATCTCCAAAATTATGAAGATTTGTCTTCATTTGCACTTCATTATTTTGTTGCCAGATAGTATCCAGGAAATTCAGAAAAAGAGACAACCTTCCTCCACGAGAAATGATGTACTTACAATCCATGTTGCTTCTTTAGGCCAATATTCTCAAACCTTGTCAAGCACCCAAGACCAGCCTGCTATCTTCTTGAGGTACTTACCCCAACTTCAGCACTTTTTTTCACCTACTCTCCTAAACTGAAATCTGAGCAGTAGCATGAATTGGATACCCACATTAGGGTGACCAGATGTACTGATCTTATAGGGACAATCATGATATTTGGGGGCTTCATCTTATACAGGTGCCTATTACCCCTCACCCACGGGCCCGATTTTTCACCCTTGCTATCTGGTCACCTTAACCCCCATGTAATTCATGTGGGTTGCAGTCTGACTTACTCATATGCTCCACCTGAATTATATGGTAAGCTGTTATGTCTCCTGTCATTTCTATTCCCTCACATGGCTTTAATATCCCTTTTGAGTAAATTCATTTATTTTTTAAAAAGCTAATATAGTGCATAAGCCACCTGAATCATTTTTTTTCAAAAGGCAGCTACTAAATGACTATCAGCTGCACAAATGCCTGATATGCATGTGTACATTAAAAATGTGACCCTTGGAGTTAATGCTTTCGCCTATCTTTTCAAAAGACTGGTTGGTTTATATGCTTTGTGGGAGTAAAAGTCTCCCTTTGTTTCCACCCCACCCTGCTGCCTTCAAGTTTTCTTCCATGGAAAAATGCCCTTGCCCCAACAATGAAAAAACATCTTATGTGGAATCAGATTACTGACTGTCATTTATTTTCTTTTCCTTGCTTTGTTCTACTTTGCATGTTAAACTCTAAGGTGTGCAGAGAATTATTAGAGTTTACATTTTTAAAATTCTTATTTATTTTTAAAAAAGTATTTTAGGAGCAGACAAGTGCAAAAATGTTTAACGCACTTACCAATCTTTGATTTAATCGCTTATTTTCCTCTTCTTTAAGTTGTAGTGTCTGTAGGAGACAGTAATCTAAAATGAATAACCAGTTTAATATTTATGTTCATTATATAGCATAAACCTGTAATAAATACCAAATAGTTTTGAACTGATGAACACTGTGCATTGTCCATGTATAAGCTACTTTTTGTTTTGGGTTTCAGAATTTTAGGAAAAGGTTTATAAATCTCCTCACAAATAAAAAGGTACAGACATTTAAAGTTAGAAAAAACCTGGCAACCACCATGGTGCTGCTGAGCCTGCTGTCAAGCTACCAGGGGAAGTGTCATCTCCTTGCTTTTACTACAGTTTAACTACGAAACAGGGATAATCTGATTGATTCTACTAAACTAGGAGCTGCTGTGAAGCTCAAAATAGAATTTTAAGCGAAGTAAAAACTAAGAGTAACTCTGAAGAAGAGAAAGGAGGGCAGCTGGAATGGGATTGGAGACAAAAAAAAGAAATGGGAAGTAGGTTTTTAAATCTTTCAGACTGATACTTTAAAGAAAAAAAACTCTAATCAATTAAAAACAGCAGATATTTTTGACAATGTTCCCAGTCATTCACCAGTGGGAATAGATGGTGAGAGTAGTTACATAGCTGTGACTTCACCATTACGGTCCAATCAGTCAGAAACTCTGTCCAAAGCACTACTCAAATACAAAATACAACACACAGAAGAATGACTTACAAAGGGAAAATAATCTAATTTGTGAACTGAAATTCTAGACTAAAACACTGCATTTTAAAAAACCCACACAAAATAATTGGACTCAATTATAAGAAACACTTACTGTTCTAATGTCAGTTTTTTTGTTTTTGTGTTTTAAAGAACTGTCACACCATTGTTAAAGTACATTAGACTTTTAATTAAGATGATATAAATTAACCCAGTGCCAGAGAAGTAGATGAAATCCTTTTGCTATGTTTCTTCTGAAATTAGTTTCAAGCATTCCTCATACTTTGTGTCTCAGTGTCTTAACTGTCTTATTTTGAAAGGAGTAAGAACATCTTGGATTAATATGTGAAAATAAAAAAAATTGGTCTGCAATCACTTTCATGGAATTTATTTAATCTCTGATCACTTAGTGGAATTATTTCCTTTAATAGCACTGTAAAGATCCATTATTCTCTAGGAAACCCAGATGTTCCCACTGGTTAATTCCTTGGTTAATTTTCTGCTATAAAAACATCAAACAAAATAATGAACAAATCAAGAATGTGTTACAACTACTTAAAATGGAAATACTAGCCTCGATTCTCATTCATACAAAGCCTGCTTTGCACATCGTAAAGTGTAAGTGGTCCTTAAAGATGGAGCAAATTATATGCAGACTCACTTTCAGATCCTGTACACTAAGAGAATGGTGTGAATTAGTCTTAATGTAAATGAAAATCAATCTTATTACTCCTTGGAGAAGGCACTTTCCTTTGCAAATACTCATGTGCACCAGAATTTAATAATCATTTACTCCATCATAACTTTACGCATGCACTAGTCATCTTCAAAGCACTTTACACACCATTAAGTTGCTGAATGAATATAATAGAAGAGAATCTACTCACTCTTTCTAACAACATTATTCTCTGCTTTTCTTCAGACAACATATGGATGTTTTCACTAAGAAAAAAATAAAAATATTTCAGAGGTTAAGAAAATATGAAATAATGCAGTTTTCTCTTTTCCAAAATGTTTATCAACTGAAAGTTACTGTTTTATGGCTGTATTTCCTGTTGTATTTGTGCTATGTAAAAAAAATATAGAATAATAATAATATAAAAATTGAGGTTATTGTTTGAAATACTCAAAAATATTTGAATGCAAAATTGTCAATTTTAATGGCAAATACCACATGCTGCTGTCCTTCTTATGATGCAAGGATCAATATGGCTATCTTCCAGTTTTTTCTTGGTATCTGCACCAGCATTACCATTTTGTAACATTCCTTTATTATGGTGTATACAAGTTAAATGGAAAATTTAAATACCCAGGAATTTCCTTTCTGGGTTTAACATCTGTCAGTCACTAATGGGTAGTGCTGTGTCTTGGTCTATGTGGATCTCAAAGACTTCTAAGGGATTCCAGAGAAGTTCAGCACAAAGCAAAGCCCCTCATTTCTATACGCTAGAACTCTTCCAGAGCTATAGAAATACTTAAGACAAATTAGTAAGAAATACAACCAATTATAACTCAAAACTGTAACATTTTCACCCATGAGGAAAGAGGATTGCTAAATAAAATCACTGCCTGGCTCCCAATATGAAGACAATATGGGTAGGTCACATAGCATTGCGTGAAATGTTAACTTTCTTTCTGGAATTATCAGACACTAAATTGTAAGATTCTGAATCATAACATAACCCAAGGTGGGGAAAGTAATGAGCAACACAACATAGCAGGAAGAAAAGAAAAAAAAAATTAATACAGATTAGAAGTACCTTGATCTATAAATTCATTGGAAACTAACTCTGGCAGCATCTTCCTATCAAAAGATACCAAATAGTTCATTTTGCAGTCTTTGATAAAGATCTTAATAAAGACCTGCAAAGACATTTTTCCCCCCAAGATGATATCACAGAAGATGTGGAATGAGCGCTAAATCCCTCAGCAACTAGCATGATTCAACAATATAATTTTTTTTCTCCACCTGTCCAGAGGCCTGGGCGCATCTGGCAAAAAGAGAAGACTGTACATGTTGACTTCAAGATTGATTGCATGTTCTTGGAATATACTTTGGAATTTGCAAGCATATCTAAATTTATGTTAAAGCCTGTATTCTGTGCATGTTGAGTGTTTGAGTAGGTGGAGGAAAAGAATTTCTTGAGAAATATGGAAAGTAGAATCCAACTGTGTTAGGAAGTATTCTGGCATCCTGATCATCATTTTTTCCTCAAGCAAATGTAACAGCATTCCAGAATTTAGAGAATCACCAGTTTGAGACTAAGACTATAACAGACATGACAGAGACTAATTAACAGAGATTATACTTCAAAGGATGCTGTTATGACAGCATGTAAAACAAGAGGCTAATCCCATTTTTGGAAAACCAATCTTGCTATTGTTTTGAAAAGTCTTAACAGGCTGGACTGTAAGATGATGTGGTTGTGCTTTCCATTCAGAGAGGCTTGTACCAGCACAATATGTGAGGATTCGGTAGCTGAACTGGGGAGCCTGTCAATATATTCTACATCCCTGTACATAATTCATCCTTGAATGAAGGGCCCTGTATCATTTACATTTTGAAAGGAATTATTTAAGCAGTAGGGTACTTTTGCTGTTTCCTCCTTTTTTAACTGTCAGTTGTGACTATCATATTGTAACATACTGTCTCAGATTGTCAGGAAGAACAAAATGTTTCCTAATTTTCTTTGATGACCGTTCATAGCTAGACTGGAATCAGAGAAAGAGGATCAATTTTGACTTGGATACTCCATTTTCCTTTTCAGCCTGTTGATCTTGACTGAATTATTTGCACAGCAAAAAGAGAACCTCTTGTGTCCTCCACTGTCCTGAGAAATTTGCTTCGGCCATGGGGATTCTCTCTCTCCAACTTAACATTTGGGATATGAAGCCTTACATGAATTGTTTCTATCCACCTCAAAAAACCCAAATAATCCTCTTGAGATTAATTTGAGGGGACTGGTGGAGGTGAAAAGAGAGAAAAAATGAGACCCAGGATACTTAGAGATCCTCATTTCTGTGGTGTGTATGCGTTTGAGCGATTTACTCCCTGAGTGGGCCACGGGAGATGTATGGCTCCTGGTAGTCTATGTTCTTTCGGTTCCCGAAAAAGAGACAGGGCTGGTCAGAGCTTGGATGCCTGGAGGCTGAAGCTCAGAGTCCTGAGCCATGGCAAAAGCCCGAAGCACCACTGCAAGCCTGGGCTGAAGCTCCAAGCCCTGGCACCCTGAGCTACCCTGTCCCCCGCTTCTCATGGGTAAAAAGATGCGAGACCCCACTCCACATCCCAATGGGGCAGAAGCCCTCTCCACGGCTGACACCCGGAGGCTCCCCTCACCGGGCTATGAATTTTTATAGCATGTTGGGGAGGAGGTCCTCTGAAAGAAAAAGGTTAAGAATGCCTGCTTATGAGGTAGTTTCAGAGTAAAGGTCATATTCTCTTTAGCAATGCACAGAAAATATATAATCATGATGGAGTCAAAGTGCAAATTTTATCCATTGCACATTGGACAAAATATAGATTAACTCATATATTGCACATGAGATTACAATTTCAATATTTTGCAATAAATACTGGGAATTCCACTGAAAATGACTGAATTCTGCACACTACTTAACACAATCACTAAAACAAAGGAAGGATAAAGTACTTTACTCATTTATCTTGCAAAAAAAATTGTTTTTAAGAGAAAAATAAGGGAAAAAACAGACTGCTAAAAGTATGAGAATGTAAGACTCAAAGTCATTCACAAGCTCATTGCAAATTTTCTTAGAGTTTAGATTCCAATTTCCTGTAAACCTGGTGGTAAAAAGTGTCCTAAAAAGGAACAGGAGAGTCTAGTGGCTTTACAGATTGGTTTGAGGAAAGCATTCCATCTATGAGAAGATGAAGAATGTACAAAGATGCTTATGGGAGGAGTGAACAAGTAGGTGGCCAAGTCTGATATCACAGGTGGAGAGAGGAGGAATAGGCAACTTGATAAAATACAAGCAAAGATAAGCAGGTAGAGGCAGAGTTGTGAAGCACCTTTAGGCGAGAACAAGAATTAGACATGATGGAAAAGGGAGAACAGGAAGCATTTTAAAAGTAGGGGGTGACAGTCGGAAGAATGGTTAAGAAAGATTATTTTAGTCGGGATGGGAGAGGGAGAAGAGGAGACATATGGGTAGAAATATAATTACCTCCCTTCTTCAACTTCATAGTAGTTTCCCTCCCTGTATAACCTCCCCCAGAACTTTGCATTAGACTTAAAAAAAGAAAAAAAGAAAAAAAACCCCAAACCACTGACTGCTTAAAATGAGTCCTTTATTTGAGAAATACTGGTAAATTTTTCACTAAATTTGAACCCAACTCTTGGACACTATACTTCATTTCTTATATAACTTGGGAATATGCTCTCCATTAATAATTTATCAATGGTAGCCTCTGTCAGTGAAAGATAACTAAGGCAATCATATGTTGACAGTGTCAAAGATCTACAAAATAAAAACTGTGGTACTGTTTTTAAGTTTTTTAAATTACTACTCTCCCATTTTAATGCTAAATTGTAACGTTTAGATAATTCAGAGGAATACTAGTTGATAGTGACTTTTTTTCCACCTGTAAAAGCAACTTATTTTAATTACTAACAAAAACAAACTTATCCTTCTTCCACTGTTGCATATAAAAATAGATTACTTTGATTTTAATGAAGTATATAGGAAAAACCATATAGAAAGTATTCAGGTAAGAATATTAGAAATAATTGTAAAATTCAGAACAAGCAGTATTTCTTGTAAAAATGAGGAAGATGCAGGGAATCCAGATTCGAGGCTGAAACTATAACCCTAACTCATTCTGTGCTGACAGAATCACCCTACTGATGCTAGGGCCTCAGAGGGGACCACAACTGCAATTTTTAATAAAGAAAATAAAAATGAAAAAAGAATAATTAGTCATGGAAATGAAAGAGAGCTGAGAATTGTAGCATCGCTTCTATATTTAGCTTTTCTTCAGTTAACTGTGAACTAAGCTGCACTTAAGAGATTTTTCTTTCAAAGCAAATTTTAACCAGAGAAGCCATAGCAGCTCATAACAATGTAAAACAATAAATTTCAAAGATTGCAGAAACTATTTTAGAAAGATTGTGGCCTCCAGTTTATGTGGCTTCTGCATAATGAACATTTGCTATAAATGGTTAAGAACTATCAAACTCTGAGTATCTCAGGTCTGTAAGACTACTGTAAATAGAAAAATAACAGGACTGAAAGGGATTACAAGGGAAAACTGCTACAATCCCAGGTTCCTGAATTTTTTTCCAATAATGGGGATAAATCTTAAGGAGTGTCTTGAACAGACTCCTTCACCCATTTGCGATTGCCTGGGTTCATCATCTCTTCTAAACACCCAACATCCATGACCATCTCATCTACCAATAACTTTCCTATGACAACTACAGCAACTGTTTACATGGAAAAAGTAATATGAGCAACATATTTGTGTTTTACATTCTTTTAATGTTATTTAGCAGTTGCAAACAACGAGCCACCGCCATACACTCAGCCAGTTCTCCATAGACCACCAGAATGCATCCTCTGCGTTTTTTGTCTGGACTGGCAGGAAAAAGGGGTAATGGCACCTTTCATGGTCTTGTCCCCCACTCAGGACTAAGAGATGGGGGAGAAACACCTTAAACTGGTGGGGCTCGGTAAGACATTGGCCCCTGTGCATCTGAAGAAGGGTATAAGAACCCCGTTCCTGTGGCCAGAGCCCTCGTTTGCATCCAGTTTTGTAGTTCCCACTCCTGGTATTAAGGCAGGACCATGTTTTTCAGTTTGCTGTGTGCATTGCTTTATTTGGGATCAGGAAGGAATTTTTCGTTCACTGCCAGAGTGACTGGTCGAGGGCATGTTTTCTTCCCTTTCTCAGAGCAGTTCAGGGATCTGACAGGTTAAGTCAGAATGTAAGAATCAAGATATTGCAACTTAACAGGTAGCAGGTGCCCAGAGCAGATACTTGTCCCGTAGGGGGTCCAGTTCCCTGATAAATCAGAATTATAAGTGGATTTAAGACTATGTCTACACTGGACTAGGTTTATATTGGAGCTGGAGGTGTAATACCTGCACTACCTTTCATCAAGCATAGCTGCAGTTTGCATGGACAGAGTGGTACAAGCCTCCCTAAATATGTACCTAGGGCTTCAGACTAATTGAATTAGAGGTGTCTAGCTGCTTCTGCTGCCCATGCTACCCTGCACTGTAGAGTACTATGTAATCAGACTAAGCCCTGGACTACACTGGGTGGGGGCAGGGGTTGTGTGTGTGAGGGGGGAAATTGACCTAACATACGCAACTTCAACTATGTGAATAGTGTAGCTAAAATCGACATATTCAGGTCGACATACCTCGTTGTCTTCACGGTGCTGAGTCGACTGCTGCCGCTCCCCCTCTGACTCCGCCAGTGCCTCTCAGCACGGTGGAGTTCCAGAATCTACGGGAGAGTGCTTGGGGATCGATTTATCGCATCTAGAGACACGATAAATCGATCCCCGAAAGATCAATCTCTACCCGCTGATCTGGCAGGTAGCGTAGACCTGGCCTTAAAGAGGATATGTCTACTCGAGCTGGAGATTGCAGCTCCAGCATAAATGTACTCTTAGGGAAGGTGCTCCATAAACAAATTGGAGAATAGGTTTGGGGCTCTTCATATCTGTTACAGCATGGAGATAACTCCCTTTCCCCCAATACTTTAACCTTCATATGAGGAGAGGGCACTGGAGCCCAGCAATGGGCTAGGACCAAGTGTGGAGGGGTGATGGGATGACAGCAAACTTCCAACCAGGTGGAAATAATTAAGGAAGGAGTGATGACCTGCCTGTAAGAGTTACTGCCAAATAGTTCCCAGACGAATTAAAGATAGTAAGAGCTGCAGCCTAATTCAATCGCATCCCTTGCATCTTGTCTGTCTTTCTGAATGTGCAGGACAAACTGTATATTACGTTTTTTTTTACCGCTCAGTTTTAAAATTTTCATCTACTCACTGAAGCCTATTTTGTCTTCACTTTACCATTTTATAGCCTCTAACTCATAACAGGTTCTCCACCTATTTACCATTGTGGCCCACATATGCAACTCTCTCTGTGTTATGTGGGCTGCATCCACACAATATATATACTACCTATACAACTACCAAAAAAGATGAATATTTGTTATATGAAAGCAACACAATTCAAACTGATGTTGTACCTTTCATTTCAACTCTGGCAAATATCTACCGAGAGAATTTTAAATTAGCAAAGTAAGTAAAAAAATTAATCATTTACTGTAAGAGCGGCGTGGCATATTGCCACCCTCACTTCCCTGCTGATGCTGGTTGTGCAATTGGACCTAATCCTGACCATGGGTGGGAGTTTGGGGACACGGCCGGGCCTGATCCTGCTGGAGAGCTGACACTAGGTCCACTACTGGGCATCCCATTTTTAAACCCCCATCCCAAGCTGGTTCTGTGCCTGGGGAAAGTACCCCTCCCACCCTGCCTTCGTTACAGCCCTGAGGATGTCACATGGGCTGCAGCTGTGTGCTGATTGAGCCGTGGGTTGAGAACCACTGCTCTAACTTCTTTCTCTTCTATGTCACCAAAAAACATACATTTCTGATCAATGGTGACATTTTAACATCTCATACATGCATCTCAGAAAAGGAATTTTGAGCAAGAATATCAGATGAGTTTAAAGGATTTCACTGAACAGCTCATTGGTACACTGAAATATTCAACTATATGCTGATGTAATGATTTAAATATAGTCTACATATTTTAATACAATGCCTCATATACTTACTGCACAGCCATCATGCTAGTTTCCATTGCTGAATCCAGCCTTCCTTCATCAGTAATCTCTGAAGCCACTCTCTCTGTTTCAACTGGAAGATCAGGTCCACAAGACTCTGAAGCTGCAGGTAAACATGCTGATGGAAAAAAATTACTGTTTCTCATCTTACTCACTTCTTCTTCAAGTTTTTTCTTCTCTTCCAGTAATCGGGCACGATCTTCAGAAAGTGATTCAATCAAATCTAGATGATAATATAAACATGTAAAGATTTTTATTTAATAAAAAGCAGCTCAGGATATTATAACAATTATTTTGATTTAAACTGAATGTAGACTATTTCAAAATACATCAGTGTTGACAGACTATTTACTTACCCTTATCCCTTTCTTGCTGTTGGGTTATTGTTTTTAATTTGTCATTAAGATCATTTATTATGGTTTCTTTCTTCATTTTTTCTCTTGTCAGCACGGTGTTAAAATTGGTCTGAAAAATCAGAAATAGCATTAGGTAGAAGGCGTAAAGTGTAAATTAAAACAACACATGCACAACAGAAAACAAGGAAGAATACACAGTAATACTATTTGCAATTTTCCAACTAAAATGAAAGGCTGGAAATCATCTTAAATAAATACATTTTTGATAAAGGGATACATCTACTGGAAATGTTTCCCTGCTTATTTTAAGTGGAGTTTAATTATGAGGGCTTTTGGGTAAGGACTGGTTCTAATTTTGTTTTGTGAGGTGTGGTGTACGTTTATAGTCCTAATAAAATAATGATATGAAAAATATTAGCTGTGAATAAGACCCTTTGTATTCATGAATACAATTAAATTAAAACACCAAATCTGTGCATTTCTGGTTCTTGACAAATCCAGTATCACACTGTTCTCAGAAACAGTTATCCTTTAAGACTACAGTGGATGTTGTCAAGCAAGTGTTCAAACTAATTAGTACAAATTAGTAAGAGTCCTTGATAATTAGCACAAACTAACAACTTTTAACAACACAGCTATTAGTCTCATGCAATTATTTGCCTATGTCACTCTCCTCCATGAATCACATCAATGGCTTTCCCTTTCTGCACTGTATCAAGTTCAAGCTTCTTGCCTTCACCTTACAGCTTCCCATTCAAATCCCTTTTTAAGATCTGCTTCTGCTGCAATACGTACAAGAATATCACCAACTAATAACTTCGTAGAGGGGCAACTGGAGGTAGTAATTACATAATGAAAAAAATAAGAAATGAAACTAGACAGATGTGTGTCAGTTATCACCTTGACTTGCTTAGTAAGCTGTATTCTCTTTCCCTCACTACTCAGCTATTTGCACACCTAAAGCGGTAAGCTCTTTGGGGCAAGGACTGTGTCTTCCCTGTGTCCGTACAGTATATAGCACATTTTGGGTGCTACTATAAATGTAATAAAGCAAACATCATTCAACCTGTTTAAAATACATTTTTAACAGGTTGAATGATGCTACATTTTGCTGGATTTGCAGCATGTGAAAACAATTTGCCCCGAAAAAAATTAAGAGTGAAGACTTTAAAAGAATGCCATCAGGAAGATCTTTCCTCAAATGTTCTGCTGCTGATGGGGAAAATGCCATGCTACGTATTGACACATTAAGGTCAGAGAAATCTTATAAAAGCCAACTTATTGTACTGAATATTATTAATTATCATCTGTCCTATGGCCATGAAATTTTAAAATCCTTTATAAAGGATGCATGGATGGGCAGCTGTATTCTGCACTCCATTCACAGAATACAATACTGAAAATGAATGTAAATGTCAAACACTTCAGTTATTGCTCAGATTATTTGCTGTGTAAGATCTGCTCTGGTTTCTGTATATTTGCGGACCCATATTTTTAGAAAATGTTAATTTGTCCATGAAGATTCTACCCACTTCTCTCTCTCTCTCTCTCTCTCCCCCCACCCCTAGCAATTGATGGCTATAGTCCAAAAAGTTGGATGGCTCAAATGCCTAGAAATAGTGCTGTGTCTCAGTCCTTGTCCCATACTGATGTTGCTGAAACCAGCGGAGGTGCTAAAATGGAGCTCCCTTTTCAATCTATTGATGAGATGGAGATGCAAGGCAGGGTATGCTCCACAAAGAGTCCTTGACTTTGTAACCCTCACTTTCACCCTTCATCCATCAGAGCTCACGTTAGTTCACTTTCTAACCATGCTGCAAAATCAATTGTTTTAAAATACTTTTGGGGATGGTATGAGTTGGAGGATATTTTTATGAGACCAATCTTCTTTTGGTGATTTTGTATTTTAATTTGACTAGACACTTATTAGCATAGGATGGGTGCCTAGAGATAAGATAATTTTATAAATCTGCAGTGACATACAAAGTTGGATGTTCGAATCAATTCTAAAACTCAGTCTCTACCTGAGCTGGCTATTTGGGTCAGTTATGTGACAATGAACTGCTTGGTGTTGGAAAGAGTGAGTTTAATATTGCGCAGATATACATTGCAGTTAATCAGCAGTTACGTTTAATGGAGTTCACTTTGGAACTCAAATTTAGCCTCGTTGGCTGGAGAAGAGTTATGATAACACAAGGTTATAGAAAAAACAATGACATAGTAACACTTCCCCTAAACTAGTCTCCTTTTGCCCAAGTCCCAGAGAAATGCTTGTAAAAGTCCAATACAGTCCTGAGCCGTGAAATTTCCTATAATTTTATATAATATGCTGTCAGATGACAATGTGAACTTAGGAAGTACCAAACGGAAAACTAGAGATGGCAAAAATCATGATTCCTTTACCTGCTGTTCTGCAGTCAGAGACATTCTAAAGTTTTGCATTTCTTCATTCTTTCTTTTTTCTTGCTCTTCAAGTTGCTCCAAAAATTTTATCTTCTCTTCCTCAAGTTTTTCTTGAAGCTCAGCAACCAAGCTTGATGCAGCAGATAATTCAATGGGAGGACTTTAAAAGGAAAATTTTAGAATTTAAATATGCATCACAGAAATACAGTTCAAGAATAGATAAACAAGCCAAAAAAAATCTGATGAATCCCTGCTCCTTCCTTACGGATATGCTTGTTCATTATAATCATTGCTTGGCTACCTGGACATGGCCCGAAGCCATGAAATATGAAGCAATAGCACTGAAACATGGACACCAAAGCTAAGTGTTTAAGTCTGCAAGCATGAAAGTGCTAAAAATAGGCATTATATTGTTGAAAAGAAACATTAAATTGCAAAGCAAGCTTTGAAGTATAGGAATTAGGTGTCAAAACAAGCAGCAAAGCACTGAGAAATAAGTCTCAAGAGACTGAGGATAGTCACTGAAAGCCCTTAAAGTGGTGAAGCGAGCTCTTATTTATTAATAATGTAGACTGGCTGGAAGACTGGGACATAAAAGAGACAGCTGAGCACATATCACTGATGGTGCTCAAAAAGAACTGACTGAAAGGTTCCAAGGGCAGAAAATCAGCTTTGAGGATTGTGGTAACTGCCAGTAAGCAGTCTGGTTTACATTTCATGTGATTACTGCTGTCCTAAGGGGTGAAAAAACTTCAGAAGCTAGGGGAGTCCTGAGAAAGTGAAATTCAGGAGTGAGAATCCTGGTGGACTGTATTTTTAGAGATACACACCTTTCCCACTGCAATCATAGAATGTACCTTTTAAAAAATCTAACTTCCATTATACAGTGACATTTGTCTTAAAAAGTAATTTAAAAGAACCAAGAAAAACTGATTGCTCAATGAAAATAGTCTTTTAATATAAAAAAAATTGAAATTTCATCAACATGGGGGGACTGAGGCACTCTCTTAAAACAGGTTTTCTAGTCAGGGTGATGGTCTCTTACACAAGTTTCACAAAATATTTTTACATACTTTTTTCAGTGTTTGTGCTGCTGTCAGAATTTGTTGCTTAACAATTCTATCAGAAATGTACACAACTATGACTGGGATGAGGTAATAGTAATTTAAGTCTGAACAGAAGAGCTCAAACTATGTGGATAAGTTTCGCAGAATTCATTCTTTTTAAAGACTTCTTGAAAAAACAACACTAATATCAATGTCTTTTGGCATTGTAACTTAACAGCTGGCACTTTTAAATGCATGGAAATTGACATGAATACCATCCAGCTCCTGCAAAAGGCTGATCTGCCAATCACGACTACTATAAAAGTGGTTGGTACAGCATGCTAGCGGAGCCTCTCTAGTCTCACTTTTAACAATTATTCATGCAAAGCATGGGAAATGCTACTCAGGGAGGAATTAACCTACATTAAATTATAAATGTTTTACAATTTGGCTGAGTTTTCTTAATCTTACTGATCTAGGCTCCCAGGCAGACAGACTGTTTAACGCATTTTTTTTTGACACCTTTCTGACCCATTGTATCACACAAAGTTATTTTGTTTTCCCTGTGTGACACAACTGAACAGTCTTCCTCACAGTTATAAAATTAAAGCCTATTTGAATTACGGAATGATTGTCAAATAACTGAGTTGCGGACAAGACATGGAAACTTGCAGAAAAGTAATAATGGACCTTCATTAATTGCAATAATTTGGAAAAGCCAGGGAAGACCTATTTGTTTAAGAAAAATTTGCTTGAATATAAGCATTCAGATATTACATCTGCTAATTTTTTTGATAACCAGACATTTTGCTGCAACTATATTCCAGTCATTAATGCACTGGGATGACAGTCCAAGCGTCAACCACTGTCAGCTCAGATGAATGGAGTTCCACTTTAATAATGGGGGGAAAAGTGTGTATTGCATACCTCACTGGGGGCCCTGTGTTACCTTTTGGGGGGCCCTTTGTTTTAAAAGAGTGGCTTATATGTGATTGTATTCTACTCTATGGGGGAGTGCTACCACAGCTCCTCCAGGAACTAAAGCTGTGGGTGGTGATTACTGCAAATCAGCAAGCTTATAAGCCCCATAGAGTTACCTCCTCCTGTGGGGGCTTGCATAAAATAGTTCAAATTGGATTCTGCAGAGACTGACAAATAAATAAATAGGCTATTCATTTATTTATTTATGTTTAAACTGACTCAGGGCTTTCTTTCTGATCCAACCAATGTACAGGACCTTCTGTCCTGGGGGTGGGAGAGAATAGAGAAAACTCATGAGTGTTGAAGTGCTTCACCCACTGGAGACCCATAAGATTGATGGGTGACCTCAGATAAGTTTTTAAAATATGTGCAGGTTCTTTTACAGCTTTCACTGTAAGGTTTTTATTTGAAGAATAAGTGTGCTTCTTTAGAAGGAGCTGTGTGGTAATTTATAACTGTGGGCCATACACTTGTCATATAGCTTCAGAGAGAAAGCAAAATGTAGGAACTTGACTATTTAGGCAGTCTGGCTTCCTGGGGATATCACAGTGTAAAATCAGGGAGCTGTTCAGCCTTAAAATCCCAGTCAGGAATGAGAAAGATGCAGGTCTCTGCCCAAGAGACGCGATGGCTAGGAATTAGAACCCTTAAGTGGGTGCCCTCAGAAGACAACAGAGGGGGAAACCCAAGTATAGTTAGCATGAAACTGTAGCACTGATTTCTTATCTACTCTGTTTGAGGTACTAAAATATACACAAATTTATATAAAAAAATTTACTTCCCTATAATATTTCTAGTATCACTATGGGAGAGGAAAGTTAAAATTTTAAATCAGTGTTAAATGGTAAGAGTGTATTTACCCTCCTCAAGGACACTCCATTGAAATTTAGAAAAGTGAACATGTGCAAAAATTAGTAAGATTCTCTACGCAAGTGTATTAATGCTGTGGATACCCTCAGTTGCACTGAAAACCAGTTACGAGATTCTAATGCTCACTGGACAACAGGTAAACAAACCTCTGGAGGAGAAATCTAATAGGGGAGAACTTTAGTTAATGGGACCCTTTAACTTGAAATCTAATGAAGTTAAATGAGCTAAAAAGAGTTGCATAGATGACACAGTCCTATGTAATGCTAATTTTTGTGATTTTACAATTGCACTTCCCTACTTTTTAAGAATGTTTTTGTCTCCTCTGTTGCACTGACCTACGTAAATGGAAAATCTAATTATATGAGACACACAGTGAGATCCGCTATTTAAAAAAATGCTGTCAAAACACACACAGCAAACAAACTGGTAGAAACAGACACATCTTAAATAACTTTCAGTTAAACTTGGAGGTTTGTCTCTACATACAGCACTACAGCAGCATAGATACACAGGTGCAGGTGAACTGCTGTAGTGAAGACGGCAGAGCTTAGCATAGTTAATCCACCTGTATGTTGCTCAGGAGAGTGGATTTGTCATACCCTAGCTACATAGTTATACGGATATAAATCTGTAGGGTAGACCTGGCTTTACTTATTGTAGGTGCTCCTTCTATAAATAGTATGCAAAAAAAAAAAAGTTAAAATTTTCCCATAGAAATGTAAGATGCTATTTAATCTTTCCCCTCTTCTGGATTCAGGGCTCTCTCTAAATTTCCACTCTTGGAAGATTGCAAAATAGTATATTTTCCCTCAGAAGGGCTGGAAATTATGATAAAAGAATTTGTTATATTCCATAAAGAACTTTTAAAACCTGAATATAAGTAAGTAATAACAACATGTAATCTAGGGTGTCTTTAAATATCAGTTTAAATCAATATGGGTCCACAAACACTAAAATGCCTTCATCAAAAGTGAAAGTTTTGTATGGTGCCACTACAGGACAGAGTTATGGTTTCCACTGAAGGAGAAAACTTACAATTATGAAGAAAAGGAAAAAGTGACCATTGATCCCAAAATAAGCTATTCTTATAAATTCTCAGAAAATTCCTTTTCTAAATGCTGTAATTTTGGGGAAGATATTTTTGTATGTTTCATATGTAACTAAGAGGTTGAATCCCTGCTTCCAGTGCAAAATTCAACTCAAAATTTCACTATCAAGTCTCTACTAATGCGTTCATAATGCTGATTATTTTTCATGTTGAGAAAAACATTTAGCTGGCCAGCAGATAGGCACATGCTGTGCACAGTTTGTTTTAAACCATCATAAACAAATTGCTAATGAGCAATAAACAAAGGGTGATACAGAGAATTACAACTCATGAACTGCGATTGAACACCCAGGCTGGGGCTTTTAGGGAACCAAAAGCCAAAGCAGCTATCCAAGTGCAGGCTGCCATATGGCCCAACAAATGCAGGCACATGTGAGTGGTGGTAAGGGTGGCGAGGAGGAGAGGTTTGCATGCATGAGATGAGGTCTGTTATGGCTTGGAACCGAGCCTTGGGGAGGAAGATTCTGGCCTGAGTAGAGTTGAGGACCGCTCTAATGAACTCTATGCATTGTACTGGGATTAAGGCAAACTTTTTCTTGTTTATTAACCACCTCAGGTCGTGACAGGTGGAACAAACCAGATCAAGATGCTGCTCACCTGATCCCAGGATCAACCCTTTATAAACCAGTCACTGAGGAACGGGTGCATTTGAACACCACTGACTCTCTATGCACTTTGTGAATGCTCTTGGGGCTAATGAGAGACCGAATGGCAACGTCCTGAACTGGAAATGGTGCTGGCCTAACATAAAATGAAGAAATCACTGGTGCCTGATAAATAGGAAATACACAGCCTTCAAGCAAACCAGTCTCCTAGAAACAGGGAGGGGATTATGGAGGCCAGGGAGACCATGCGAAACTTCAACTTTTTGAGAGGCTTGTTAAGATGACACAGGTCTAAAATGGGTTGGAGGCCCCCTTTTGCTTTCAGGATTAGGAAGTAGGGGGAACTGAACCCCTTTCCTTTCATGATTGAGGGACCTTCTCCACCGCCCCTAGGCACAAGAAGTGCTTGACCTCTTGGGAAGAGGAGTTGCTTGTGAGAAAGGCCCCTGAAGTGGGATGGGGAAGAGAGGTAGGAGGGAGGATTGGCCACGATCTGTAGGATATAACCTGAGGATATTATTTTGAGCACCCAACAGTCTGAGATCACCCGAGACCAGGCCAAACAGAAGGGGCAGGGGCAATCAAGGAAAAAGTGGGAGGGTGAATGCTGCACCAATGTCCATTAAAGTAGCAAACTCCTTTGCTTGGTCATGCAGGAGTGCCTCCTTGAATTTGTTAAGGGAATCCCACAGGTTAAAACTTTACCTAGCCTAACAGGGTTAGAAACCCAAAACTGAAGGTTTGCCATCAAATCAATCTGCCAAGTAAGTCCAGTCTCTTAGCATGTTTACTTTTCTGTGTGCCACTGACTTGGCCCTACCTGTCCCTTTCATTAACAGTAGACACAACCAGTGACGCTGCTGAAGCGTGTGTATAAAGATAAAGATATTCAAACGCTTTTGCAGGGATGTAATATTTCTTTTATGCCTTCTTAGAAGTAGGTGGAATTGAAGAGGGGATCTGCCACAGCGATTTGGCAATCTTAAGGACTCCTGGGTGGACAGGCAGTGTGACTTGGGCCAGTGTGGAAGAGGACAGAATGTTAAATATGTCTTCAGACTCCTCCACAACCTCCTCAATTTTTAAGTTCAAGTTGGTGGTCACCCTTTTCAGGAGGTCCTGGTGCACCTTGAAGTCATCAGGGGGTAGGGACTGCCCATTTGGGAGGGATCCATCACTGCTTCATCTGGAAACAACGATGACGATTGCACCACTGGGGCAGGAGCAGGTTCGCCAGAATTCTGGGGTTGGCTTCTTAGGTAATGGAGTCCAATGCACTGCCCTCATGTCGAATTCAGTACTGTGTTCCAATTCTGGTGCCAGCGGTAGCTTGTCTGTGGTGGCCAGGGAAGACTGGTGGGAATATGGGACCAGCATTATGGGCGCACCCCATGGGTTCCAGTACAGTCATTGAGTGGGCTACTGTCCCTGCTGCCATGCCAGTGCTGCAGGTGCTGCACTGGCTTCGCAGGTCAGCGGCGAATCACCCCTCCTTGGTGAGGGGCTGAACTCCCTGTTTGAGTCCCACCATTGCCCTTCTGGTGACCAAGGTGGAGCCACTGAGGCCTGAGTCTGCTGGATAACCCTCGTCAGCAATCGGCGAGGGCAAGGATCTGTGCTTGCCTGACAAGTGGTATTGGGCAGATGGAGACCTGTGCTGAGACAGGGAGTGATCCTGCACCAATGAGGACCAACATCTGAGAGACCATGTGGGCGAGGACGACCTGTGTCATGACGATCTTAGATGGGAAACTCACCGGTACGGGTGGCACAGGGGACCAGTGCGTCAATTCCGGTGTCCCATGTCTCTCAGGGAGAGAGTGGGGCATCAGGGATGGGAGACACGCTGCCAGGGTCCTAGGCCACAGAGATAGGTATGTGCGCCTGCGTTCTGGGGACTGAGGGGGCTCCACTGCCCAGTGGGGTGGTCCCATAATCAGCTTGCACTTAGGTGTTGGGGCCTTAGCAGTGCCTGGTGTGGCGTCTGCGGTGTCGGTCGGCCTGCTTGCTCTTTGGCCACTGGGGAAACCCCGGGTTGGGCACATGGCCTGACATACATCATTTGCCCAAGGCCCCTGTTCCTTCTAATACTGGGGTGGAGATGTCTTCTTTTCCCACTTCTTTGGCACAGGTGAGGGGGAATGGTGCTGGGCAGAGCCTGGTCCTGGCGTTGTGCTCCGCACTGATGCCAAGGTGCTCAGCGTGGGATCCGAGTGGATCCGGATGAAGGGCAACCTCCATGAGGAGGGACCTCAAGCGGATATCCCACTCCTTCTGAGTTCTAGGGCAAAAGTTCTTATAGATTCTGCACTTGTCCTATATATGGGTCTCCTCCAAGCACTTCAAACAACTGTTGTGAGGTCACTCAGACATCATTCTCCTTTCAAAAATCTTCCTGCATCAAGGTCCATACCTAGAAAATAAATTACTGAAACTTGTCTCCTATTACATACCCTGCCATGCTAGTCATGATGCTCTGTTTCTGTACATCTCTCCAAGCACATCTGAGGTTACTTCTTCCACTCCCATATCTGTTCCTAACATCTTTTTATGCAAATTACTTCTTATTCTCAAACTGCACTTGTGTTATTTTCTTTGCAATCAAAGCAATAGCTGCCTGTGAGCAGAAGAAGCTGATTAGTTGCATTTCTCAGTTACTAACGCTGGAATCAACAAGAGAGCTCTTTTAGATTTATAATCTATAGTTAAGCAACTGATAATAGGAACCATTTCCCCGCTTCCTCCTTCTTTCCTTACAAACTTATGCCTTTATTCATTATCAACTATAATGGGATTTCAAATAAACCTGAGACTTGAAGTGTAACAACAAGTCTAAAACTAATGCAGTTTGAGGGGAAAAAATTAGATTTAATTACCTTTATTTAAATCATCAAAATTCCAACCCTTTTATATAAATACAGACAATATGTACTTTTAAAAACCACTGCAACTTTTGTACAAGAGATTAAAAGTTTCAGACTTTACAGTATATTAATTTGTAAATTTGCTTTCTCTTTCACTTTTGTTCTTGGATGTTATTCATTCTAAGAATTTTTTCCAAAAAAAGGCTTCAAAACAATAATAAATATAAAAAACTGTTTACCCACTGAGTACATTTCTGTGTCTGAAAGATGAAGCAAGCCCCCATTACATATTTCAGTTTTACCATTGACTTTAATGGGAGTTAAACTGGGCCTAAAGTTGAATATAGTTAAGACGTGTGAAAACACACAACTCTAATCTAAAAAGTATATACCTTTAAAAGTTGCACATTACTTTTTGAAAAGATGGTGCTTAGAATAACAACATTTAAAATATGCACTATTTGCAGAGCTAGATTATTAAAAATATAGTACTTTGTGCCCTACACAAACAAAACTCTGCATGTACAATATAGCAAATATTGCATACACTGGTTTGCGTACATACAGAAGCTTGTATAAGTGTTGCTTTCCTCTTTTTCCCTCCCTCACACATCTATGCAATTCAGAATGGATGGATTAATGAGCTACGAACCTGATTTGAAATATTTAGACTTCCTTGGACAAGTTTAAATCATGCAATAATCAACTCACCTCTTTATTTGCAAAGGGACTTTATGTATTAAAGTGCAGTGTCCAGCGTGGACATATTTGGGATGAGACCTTACAAACAAGGACCTTTCTGTTTTACATGAACACAAAAGATTCCATTACACGATTCATAATGGGCAGGGAACTGCTCTATTTGCAAAACTTTCCCCATCCTGGATATTTCTGCAGCATGCTCTACACGATGTGTTGATTTTTTATTCACGGACTAAGAAAACACAGAAAGGGAAAGCTTTACCATGCTGCCCTGTTAAGGTGCTTCACTGATGATCTACAGACACCACCAATAGACATTTGAAGTTAGTCTTGGTATGAAGACAGACTTATCTTTCACCTTTCTAAGATGGTCAACAAGGGTGCCAACTGGAGTTAAATTGTGGAGAAAAAACCCTATCCAATAAGAATTGGAATGGGGCAGAATCATTCTAAATATAGGATTCTGTCCAGACATTAATTGCTTTTGTCTGTTTGCCATTACCCCACATTCCAGAAATGAACTAGTGATCTTTTAATGAAATATTCCATATTAATCTCCTGAGTCATTCAGTCACACAGAAGAATCCATTAATAGAGCTCATATCTGTGTTCCTGACTACATTAAGGGCATGTCTATACAAGAAGTTTGTGCACAGCAAACTAAAGGTGTGAGTTTACTGTACATTTGCTAGTCTGCATTAAGTCCCCATATTGGCCCACGGTGCACTAAAAGTACCTTGGGTGGTTTAGCTTAGTACACTTTAAAGGGTATTAAGCTAAAGCACACAATGGCACTTTTAGTGCACAGTAAGTGTCCACATGAGGAGTTAGTGTGAAATAGCTAGTGCACTGTAAATTTATATCCTATCTTGTTGCTCACTGACTTGTCCATGTAGACAAGCCCTAACACTTATGGGAAATCTTCCATCATAGCAATTTTACTGGTGATATGAACAGGTGCATACATGCGTCACAACTGCCACAGAGAGCTTCCTATTTGTCACTGGTAATCACCTTTTCAAGTCCCATTTTTAATGGAAACTTGTTTAATATAAATAGCTTATGGCTGAGTTTCCCAAATATTTTCTATTACAAAAATCCTGTTTTTAATCAATTATATCTTTGTGCAACAAACTGTCTGGGCTGAATTTTTCTATGCTGGGTGTCTGTCTCAGGCTGAAAATCTTTCTGCAAAATTTCAGTTCTCCTAGTTCAGCCGTGTCCAAGCAAAATTAGGGATAACATAAGAACAGCCATACTGGGTCAGAGCAAAGTGGCCATCAAGGCCAGTATCCTGTCCTCTGACAGTGGCCAATGCCAGGTGCCCCAAAGGGAATGAACAGATAGATTATCACCAAGTGACCCGTGCTCTGTCACCCAATCTCAGCTTCTGGCAAAGAGAGGCTAGGGACACCATTCCTGCCCATCCTGGCTCATAACCATTGATGGACATATCTTCCATGAATCTGTCTAGCTCCCTTTTGAACCCCGTTGTAGTACTGGCCTTCACAACACCCTCTAGCAAGGAGTTCCAAAGGTTGACAGTGCATTGTGTGAAAAAATACTTTCTTGTGTTTGTTTTAAACCTGCTACCTATTAATTTTATTTGGTGGCCCCTAGTTCTTGTATTATGAGGAGTAAATAACACTTCCTTATTTACTTTATCTATGCCGCTCATGATTTTATAGACCTCTACCATATCTTCCCTTAGTTGACTCTTTTCCAAGCTGAAAAGTCCCAGTCTTATTCATCTCTCTTGATACGAAAACCATTCTATACCATTAATAATTTTTGTTGCCCTTTTCTGAACCTTTTCCAATTCCAATATATTTTTTTGAGATGGGGCGACCACATCTGCACACAGTATTCAAGGTGTGGGCGTATCATGGATTTATATAGAAGCAATATGATATTTTCTGTATTCTTATCTAGGCTTTTTCTTGATGATTCCCTACAATCTGTTAGCATTTTTGACTGCTGCTGCACATTGAGTGGATGATTGCAGAGAACTACCCACAATGACTCCAAGATTTCTTTCCTGAGTGGTAACAGCTAAGTTAGACCCCATCATTGTACGTGAATAGTTAGGATTATGTTTTCCAATCTGCATTACACTGCATTTATCAACACTGAATTTCATCTGCCATTTTGTTGCCTAGTCACCCAGTTTTGTGAGATCCTTTTGTAGCTCTTTGTAGTCTGCCTCCAACTTAACTATCTTGAGTAGTTTTCCACAAATCCGCAAATTTTGCCACCTCACTGTTTACCCCTTTTTCCAGATCGTTTATGAATATGTTGAGTAGAACTGGGCCCAGTACAGATCCCTGGGTCAAGACCACTAATTTACCTCTCTCCATTCTGAAAATGGACCATTTATTCCCACCCTTTGTTTCCTATCTTTTAACCAGTTACCATGACATTCTTTTGCTTATATTAATTCCTACAACTATTTCACTGAGAAGCTCTAGCTACTCCTTGCCTTGGGAGCAAGGGTATGATATTTGGCAGGGTGTCACACTAACAAGGATGTTCCTTTTGCCACCCTTGTGAAAATGCACCCAAATTTGGCAATGTTATAACCCTCTGAAAAACTGCTGGTTACTTAATACTCAGTAGGGCATGGTCTCTCAACCTTTCCAGAGTACTGAACCCCTTTCAGGAGTCCCATTTGTCTTGCAGACTCCAAAGTTATACCTCATTTAAAAAGAGCTTGCGTACAAAATCAGACAAAAATACAGAAGTGTCACAGCACACTATTACTAAAAAAATTGCTTACTTTCTCATTTTTACCATATAATCATAAAATGAATCAATCAATTGGAATGTAAATATTTCACTTACATTTTACTGTACAGAATATAGAGCAGAACAAACAAGTCATTGCATGAAACTGCAATTTGTACTGATTTTTCTAGTGCTTTTTGTGTAGCTTGTTGTAAAACTAGGCAAATATCTAGATGAACTCATGTGCCCCCGGAAGACATCTGTGTACCCTCAGGGGTACACTTACCCCTGGTTGAGAACCACTGTAGTAGAGGATTGTTACCCCTTCAGTAAACATCAGCCATTCTGAGCACTGAATGAGGCAGAGACGCTATGAAAGAAACAGTATGCGATCATGTAATTAAAGACTACTATAGTGTATAAACAAGCTGAATTAAAGTTGCATTGGATTAAGGAGGACGTGACTTTATAAACTTAACCTTTTTTTTTTTTGTATGGAGTACTGACAAGAGAGATTTCATGATACAAATGATAGTGTCAAAATCAAACTGGTGTGGATAAAACAAGTAATTAAATTTAAAATTTTGTACTGCAAACGTAAATCATATGCAAATACATAACATTTTTTAATTCTACATTTAGAGAAACAGTAATTTTAGAACCCCATCACACTCACTGACATTTAAAAAGAAAAGAACGATCTCATTTAAATTTGTATCCAAATGTTGGGCCATGTTGCTTTTCTGCCGAGATCTGTCTATTTCATTGATATTTCATATTCTCAACTTACTGCCCAAGCCCATGTGTCTGTTTTGTCTACCTACCATATCATCAAACTGATACTGAAAACTCACAGATTGCATCTCTTACTCATCTGTACTATACTGAGCACAATGAGATCTTTTATTGGGGTTACTAAGTGCTAACAATATAAATAACAAAATACTGCCTTTTGTTATATTTATGTGACTATGAAAGTAAATGAAGTTTGCACAGCACTTAATAAAAAAAAATATTTGATCTCTTTTCCCTATAAATCTTATGAATTTCTGGTTGCCACACTCACACTTCCTTTCAGAGGGATAAGATGATATATTCATGTTAGTTATCATGGAACAGCTGGCATCTGTCAGGTTTATCCACTGCCAGCAAATGAGTGGTTGGTTACCGAAAAAGGAATACGATTTTATGTACCATATAACAATATATTCGCTTCTAAAATTTCCACTGCACTGTGGACCAGCACCATAACTAGATCTTTGCAGATTTTGTACCTTGAACTAATGTGGATGATTTACATAGAACAAACCCTGAGTCAGAGTTTTTATAAGTAGAGGTCTTTTTTTTTTTGTTTTTTGGACAAGATGGTGAGAATATAATATTGCACATCCCAAATGAAAGGATAAAAAGGTGTGATATTAAAATAATCCTCTGCTGGTGATTAGGATCTGAGAGAGATTTTTGAGTAGTTTACCAAGTTGAAATTCAAAAACCTTATTTTTTGTATAACATTTAAAAATGTTTCAAACCTTAAGATTAATTACAGACAGTGACCTTTTTAAAATGTTTCTATTAACTGTGGTTTAAAATCCACTCTTATTTTAAAGTTCTTTCCAGAATGTTAAGGAACAGTAATGTAACTTAGTTCTACAAAATATCTTGAGATAATTTATTAATTTAGAGTTCACTAATGCAAAAAAAGTTACCAACTATGAGTCTTAACAGTTTGAATCTTTAAGTCAAAATTGTTAAACTGCATCATAAATGTCTAGGAACCGAGGTGGTGTATTGTAGATTGCCTTGTAAATGCAGTACACCACCACAAGTGTTGAATTACCTTATTTTTAGATCACTAACAAAGTACAGCTTAATTCTTACAGTACCTCTGATTTACTTGCATCTCAAGTAGTTGTATTTTTTCCAAGAGTTCTTTTTCAACAGCTTTCCTCTGTAATTCAAACTCCTTAAGGGTTATTCGTATTGCATCCTCTCTCTCACTAGTGAGCCTTTGAACAAGTAGTTTTCTTTCCTGTTCTTGGTTAGTTATTAACAGTTCTTTTTCCTCCTCAAGATTATGAATAACCGCTTCAAATTTGTTCTTCTGTTCACACAGAGCCAATTTCTCCTCTTTTTGCTTTTCTAGGGCATTCGCTTCCACTTCTAACTTACTCTGTAGTTCTATTATTTGTTCTTTGAGACTTTTTTCTACTTCAAAAGCTTTTTGATGTAAAGAGGTTACTTTGTTTAATTCAATTTTAAGTACATTTATTTCTTCTTCATGTCTGTCCACTAATTCTGAAATGCACTGATCTTTTTCAATTGTCATTAAAGTTCTTAGCTCTACTAGGCCCACTTGATATTCATCATCATTAACTTGTATCTTGTGGTTTAAGTTATCTAACTCTTTTCTTAAATTTTCAGTTTCCTTATCAATAAGAGACTTTAGAATCTCCTGTTGCTGAGTTCTGCTTTCTTCCAATATTATCTTCATTTCATCAGTTTCTGCTTCTTTCAGAGCAAGTTCAACTTCTAATTTGCACCTCAAGTCAAACAGATCAGAAACTTTGAGTTTTGACTCCTCTATCTGTTGCTCCTTCTCCTGGACAATTCCTGCATGAGAGTTCTGCATTTGTTCAAATCTCTGCTGGTTTTCTTTTTCTAACTTATCTAAACAATCCTTGTGCTCAGCTATTAGTTTCTCAAATTCCTGCGTATGCCTGATTTGTAGATTGTTTTCCAATTCTTTAAGGTGACTTTGCTCCAAACTCTGAAGCTCTGCCCTCAAAAGCTGAATTTTTTCATCATTTTCTATATGAAGCTTTTTCAAATCTTCCAATACCATATCACGTGACTGTCTCAGTTCTTTTATTTCACACTTCTGATTCTTCATTTGTCCTTCCAATGCAAGTAATTTCTGATCTTTCTCATTCTGCAGACAAACAACGGCTTCTTTTTCATTCTTCACCATTGCAAATTCATCATCTTTATTTTGCAAAACTTCTTCAAGACTTATTAAGTCTCCTGTTAACTTTTTAATCTTTTTTTTGTTTTCTTCAACATCTTCTAGTAATGTATGAATTCTAGTTTCATACTCACTTTTCAAAGATTGCAATTCTTTTTGATGTTTATCTTTCAGTGTTTTTTCAAGTGAAAGTTTTACTTTTTGTATAATATTCCTTATTTCTACTGATGTACATTTTAAAGAATTCGAAAAGTCACACTGTTCTTTTTGTACAAACGTTCTAAAGTGACAAAGGTCTTCTTTTATGTTTCTTAAATTAAACTGTGATTCCTGGGCAACAACTCTACACTTTTCCATGCGAGCATTTAGAGAATCCGCCTTTACACAAATGTGTGTGTCTTGCATACGTCTACTGTCTATTGCATTGATAACTGAAGAATAGAGAGACTCCACCATCATTTCTGGACTTTGTGGATCACTTACTATATTAGGAGATGATGGATTTTCCTCTATTACAAACTCATTCACTGCTGACATAAAGTCCGACTCTGGACTTTCTGCTAGTGAATCCAAGTCTAAAGACCTTTGCTTAAGGGCTTGCTCTAAGTTTGGATGAGCGATTGTTTCAAAATCAAATGTATGAGCATCAATGCTGTCTGGAGACAATTCATCTAATGGAGCTGGGGGACACACAGGAGGACACAAGGGACCCTGAAGACTGAGTGATGGAGGAGTTCTAGAAGAGGTAGCAATTGTGGTTCCTTTAGCACTTTCCATCCTTGGTGTAGTAGCAGATTGTGGTGATGCTTGACTATTGGAGATCTGCAAGTATAAAATTTAAATCGAAGCTTTAAAACTGAATGATAAATACATTAACTTGAAGATTTAGCTAAAACTTGGCAATATCATAACAAAGTAACTCAAGCACTAGAAAGTGTTAGAATCATTATACATATAACTTTTCAAAAATGGACACTAAAAAGTTAAGGAAATGTAGACTTAAATGGTTTGGACAATTTCAGCAACTTCCTTGAAATCTTTAGTTAGCAAGTGTGTTGTGTGTGCAATATTAACTTTGTGTATACCAAAATTTACTATAATTAATGTGATTGTTAATATATGTAGTGTAATTTAAGGAGTGTAATGTAATTTTATATATTGTACAAATACCAAGAAGGGATAGCAGTTGCCAAAAATGCTATGAGCCAGGAAATTAAAGAAATCCCATCACATATTTGATAGGAAAATTAATTGTCTTTGCTATTGTGCTTTGTTTTCTAATACTGTCTGAACTTGCTTTTCTGAAAGTATTAATGAAAAAAGTTGACCTATGATTTACACCATAATGATATGAATAATAGGATGCAAAATTAAGATCAAGGTGAACGGAAAAATGTGTCTAATTAAGGCTTCTCTCTGCACACAACTCCTTTTCTTCTTTTTAATCATCTGTTAAAACATTTTATAATCATGTACACTTTTAGTATTTCAGCAAAAATATAACATTTCCCAGCATATTTATAAAAAATTCTTGATGCAGTAAAACTCATCTATAGTAATACAGACATCAAAAGCAAAATCGGGTTTCTCCTCTTTTTCACAGATGCAGAAAGATGCAACAACAGGGGCCCTACAATAAATAGTAGAGAGAAGGGCACAAAAGAACAAAAAATAGCCTACCTGATCATTTTCTCTCTCAAACTAACCCTCCCCCATTTGGGCCAGACCTGTCTTCCTATAAATATTGGAGAAAGTTCAGACTTGGCTATGGAGCTCCAGAACTTGGTCCTACCCCTTCATTAAAACACCTGAGGACCAGATTAACCTGCCCATTAGATCCATGTTCTGCTGCCAGAATAGTACAAAGCAGACAAAGCTGTTCACCCAGCTTCCTGGAACTTTCCTTTGTGAAGTGCTCTTGGCGATTTTTTTTTATTTAGTCCAGAGAATCCAAGTCTCATTTCGAGTTTCAAGCACTGGACAGATTCTTGAATTTGAAAGTGAATCTTATCCCAGTGGGGTAGAATAAGCCTCCTGGTCTTGAATCTCTTTCACAGATAAAGCAAGGGTCATGGTCTAGGATTATCTAGGTTATGTAATGTAATTTACATTTACTAATGTAAATAAATTTGCATGTCTCAGTGCAGTTTTCAGCTTCTAAATCACAAAATTCCCATCACTACTAGAGCTGAATGAATAACTGATTTTTTGGTTCACTAGCAATTCTGAAAAATTTGGGGGGGGAGGGGGGAATTGAGTCAGGTTGAACCCTAAACAAAAATCCAGTAAAAATGCAGTAAATTCAAAATATCTGTGTCTTATTTGCCCCACTGCCTGTGATGTCAGAGACGAGAGTTCAGTTCCTCCCTCCTGCCTGATGTGGAGAACAACTACGAACTGCTACTGTGAATGACAATGAAGTCATTGGGCCAGAGCAAAAGCGTGAAAATGACTCTACAGATTGGTGGTTAGGGTATTCTTCTAGGATGTGGGAGATCAAGTTGAAATTCCTGATCCAATGACTAATTATCCACAATGGAATAACCTGAGAGAGACCCACCTCAGAATATCCCAAAGCCCAGTGGCTAGGGCCAACTCCTGTAACATAGGATTTGAACTTGGGTCATCCTTCTCCACATCAACAGAAGGGGGAAAAAAAATCAAACCTGGGTCTCCCACTGGCTCACCATGCCAAGTGAGCATTCTAATCATTGGGTTTAATGTTATAAGGAAGGCTTCCTCCACCTGCCACTCAAAGTCAAAACAGTTTTGGTTTTTTTGGTCAAAACTATTTGGAAGAGTATGTCTAATTTGTGAACAGGTTTGGGTCAACCAAAAATGCTTTTTTCAGAGAAGCTATTCATCCAATACATTTTGCCCAGATGAAATCATTACAATTAGCTATAACTGGCAAGCTTTTTTTCTGTCTCAACAAAGCAGGCAAGGACTGAATGAACAGAGACTAAGTTAGCTCCCCCTAGGTCATGGCTGAGCCACAATGGCAGAGTGTAGGCTTCTTCTTTTGTGGCTATCTAGAGTACTTTATTCTCCAGGACTAACAACTGTCAAACATTAAATTCACACTCATGATTTACTTGATTATTATTGAGGTTTTCCGTGCTGTCACTCCAAGAGATATGTTACTTATCAGTCTATGTATATTTCAAAATAATTTTCTGGAATACACCTTTTATTTCCTAAACACTACCAACAGAAAGAGAGTGTTATAATTTTCAAGCAGGGAAAATTTGAACCTCAAAAACACAAATAAAATTTAAAAAACATTCATTTAAACAAGCATAAAAATCAGGACAAACAAAATGTAGGTGATTTTCCTCTGTACTAAATCTGAATTTACGTTATGGTTAATATATGGTTTTATATCTACCTCACCATTCTGAAACTGAGGTTAAAACCCTACTTCACAATGTGTATGTTATACTTAATATAGGAATCTCATCATAAAGAATCTTGTTTGTTACTGCAGAATTGCAAAGCACTTTAAATTCTGCTTGATATTCTGCTGTAATCCCAGCGAGTTGATGCACAGCCATTAAAAAGACAAACCTGAGTAAGCTACTCATATTTCACCCAGAGACCCTCCAGGTTCATCAAAGAGCAGAAGTATAACTGAAATCTGTATATCCCAGGGAAATACACATGTAGAAACCAAAATTAATTTAAGACATATTTACAATATTTAGTGTCATTGCTAAAGGCCAGCTGGGCAATCTGCATGCTGCCTCCACCCGAGCACTGGTTCCACAGCTCCCTTGGGCTGGAAACTGCAGCCAATCGGAGTTGCAGGGGCAGCACCTGCGGGTGGAGCTGCTTCGCTAGCTGCTTCAGCACCTGCACCTAGGAGCAGTAGGGACATGTCGCTGCTTCTAGGGAGTTGCCAAAGTGACCGCCACGCGGAACCGGCACCCTGCACTCCCCACCCCCACCTCGGTGCCTCAAGCCCCAGCCTCAAGCCCCCTCCCACGCCCAAACTCCCTCCTTCTTAGTTAAATTGAATTTTTGATTTATCGGCACCCCCCATTCCTCCAACATGCCGGATACTGTACCTTTAATGTACAACAGGTAACCCATGACAAACTAGAAATTTTTCAGAGACTTCTGCCCTTATGTTGTAAGTATTTTTTAGGCCTCAATGCTGCAAAGAGTTTCATGAAAGTGGATACTTATGCTTACACAGATATCTCTGCAGGATTAGGGCCTTAGTACAGGTGAGTTGCATCTTAGGTGCATTTAACATGCACAAATTCAGCTTTACACAGTTGGCAAAAACAGAATAAAAAAAAAGAAAATAATTTAAAAACGCCATCTGTAGTGTGGGCAATTTCGCCCGCCATTCAACTCAATGAGAGTTTCACTATACGTGGTTTTCGCTTTACGCGCTAACCGCGGAACGGAACCCCCGCATAAAATGAGGTTCACCTGTAAAGTTACCACTGGCTATAGAATTGTTCAGTAGAAAAATAAAAGGAGGGCAGTTAAAATTCCTCTATTGCTATGTTCTGCCCTCCACTGGTTTACTTACAGAAGATTACCTTCAACCTTAAATGCTAGAAATTAATGGAAATCCTGCACTCTGCAGAATGTTCTTATGAAATGAGCGCTCTTAATTGTCAAACATAGTCTGGGCGTATGACAGCCTTGACTTGTATGGATAACAGCAATATCATTTGTAGATTCACTAGCACCAAATATAAAATTACCAGGCTGTCAAGACTTAAAGCTTCAGGCAACACGGTACAATTCCAAGTGGAAATTAGAAAGAGTAATGCGATTAGGAATATTAAAGAGTTTTCATGCTTCTCTTCTGTAACTAGCCACCATCTAGTTGTTCAGTTACGAACAACCTCCATTCCCAGGTGTTCCTAACTTTGAGGTTCTACTGCACAGTGACTTTTAACATCACACTTGCTATAATGATTATTTACCTATTCAGAGAGAATGGTCCAGAAAAGGATGCTGCACTTGCCGGTCTCAACAGGCATTTCCTGTGTTCATCTTCAATATGGCTTTTTTAGCCATGAAAAAGTGAGGTGATTTAAATATTAAAAAATGGGGGGGAGGTCTCCAAGAAGAGACACCATTTTTCTTAAAGGGCTTGTTCCATGTTTGATACTGCTATCAAACATTTATTCAATGTATGTAATTTCTTTCAGTAAAACCTCTAAAAAAACATTGCCGGTCCCCTGCTGTAGTGACAAGCATCTGGATTCACAACAGATGCTTTAAAAATATATATATATCAGCAACACTTACATATATATATATAATATTGGCCAAACGAGAAACATGTTTTGCTGAACATGAGCCAGTACCGATGTCAGGATGAGCACCATAAATATCACTTCAAAGACATGTAACATTAGGAGGCCCCAGGGATTTCAGAAATCCAAAATTTAAAGAATGCAGCAGTCGTATCACCATATTTTAGGAAAGGCTGAAATCATCCCTTAAAGATTAGCTCAATTCAAAGGCGAATGATTATTATTCACACTTTGTATGGCACATTCGAAATAGCATGATATTGTATAACGAATAGACACATGACCCCTTTTCCGAATAGATCATAAAAACATAGGGGTACTGGGGGAAACAGCAGGAGAGGAGGAAAAACAGAAGAGAGCACAGGAGACAGAAAAGAATACACAATAAGTTTCCAAGGTTGCTTGGATAGTAGTGTGCTTCATGTGAGACATGCTATTTTTTAAAACAGTTTTATTTTACTGAAAAGGAATTTTTTTGAAGATTACAGAATAGTGTGGTTTGAAGCTGACCAGGACACAAGGGTGACACAAAAAAGATTCTTTACTTAAAAGGTATCAAAGCATTACATATATCCATCCCATCTGAGAGCCAGCCTCGCTTAAAATACAGAAGAACCTCAGAGTTACAAACACCAGAGTTACAAACTGAACAGTTTAACATACCACACTTGGAACCAAGAAGTACGCAATCAGGCAGCAGAAGAGATTAAAAAAGGGAAATAAAGGGAATGTTTTTAAAAAGATTTTACAAGGTAAGGAAACTGTTTCTGTGCTTGCTTCATTTAAATTAACATTGTTAAAAGCAGCATTTTTCTTTGCATTGTAAAGTTTCAAAGCTGTATTAAGTCAATGTTCAATTCTAAACTTTTGAAAGAACTATAAGGCTTTGTTCAGAGTTACAAACACTTCACTTACGAACAACCTCTATTCCCAAGGTGTTCCTGACTTTGAGGTTCTACTGCACAGTGATTTTTAACATCACACTGGCATAGTGGTTATTTACCTATTCAGAGATAATGTTACTTAATGATCAAAACCACTCCCTGAAGCACCGTAAGTTCTATTTGGACATATCTCCCTCAAATACTGACCAGGTTTATCTTTGTTTATATAGTGAGCTGAGAGGGCATGACCATCATTTTGTGATAAGCACACAAAATTTAGAGTAACAAGAAAGTGTTGGGGGCAGGAGTTCTAAAAAAGAAATTAACAAAATAAAAAGAGTGTATAAATAATATAGAGGGACAATATGTCAGTGTTTGTTAATACCTCAACGAAGCATGAAAAATAGGATGCACCCTACAATAGAGGAAAAATTAAAGTAAAAAATGGATATTACCTAGTATTATCAGAAAATTAAGAGTTTAAAAATTGAAATAATGAGCTTTGGGTATCTTTAGAAAATGATCAACATCTGCAAACAAGTTTGAAGAACACCTGTATCCTTAAATAAATACCATAAGCTATGATACTGTAGATGTTTCCAGTATTATTTAAACTTGTACATTATGCCAACGATATGCTGTTGAAAATATGTTAATAGAATAAAACAGAGGTCCTATCAGGACATTTATCCACTGCATTTGGAACAGTATTTGAAGTTATTTATGCAGTCTGGGTATAAATCATCCCTCCTCCCCTTTTTCTTTCTTCTACAATTTGTTTTGTCAATTTTGGCTTTAAACCTACAATTCATTGAGTGTAGATGGACTGCTGTGCCCACACACAGTGAATCACAAGATAAAAACCTTGGGAGTAGTGGAGAGATTGAAAGATAATACATCTGTGGTCTGAATCCAGAAGATACTTATGGTGGGATATCCTTATAGGGATATGGAAATACGCTTCTCAGTTCAAGAGCAGCAAACTAATCTAGAGTAGGCAGGGAGAGAATGATTAGAGACAGCTGAAATTTCCTGATTCATCTGGAGTCATGGGAGAAGAACTCTTTGTTCCTGGAGTTCAAAGATACTTGTTCTACAGCACCAGTACTCAGAAGAGCCTGTACTTTTTTTTATTAGGAGCCCTTTGTGGGAAGGGTCTCTCAAAAGGGAGGGGATGAAGGCTTTGAATTAGGTTCCATAGCCTTTCTGTGCTGTATCTAAAACACATCTCTTCAAGGTAATAGCTGGCTAGGCATTGCAAAATGCAGACAGAAGTTCTCCAGAACCATAGACAAGATCCTCCAAGATTGGTTAGAAGCTCTCGATTAATATGTCACGACCTGACATTTGGTAAGGAAGATGTAATTAAGGAGTTCTTTGTCTTTACATGAGGTTTTAAGGTTTCTTCCTCTCATGTCTGCAAAGATGTTTACTGTTGAGCATGCAGTTGATAGTAAGGTTGCCTCCTTTGGTTATAGTATGAGAAGGATGAAGAATGTGAGATATATTGCCAATGATACCTGAAAGTAGATAGAGACATGCTCTTTCTAGAAGGAGACAAGTCCTAGACATCTTGCTGTGGATCGAGTCTTTCAGTTTTTCATCCATTTTTGCACTAAATAGGTCAGCAATTGTCAACCAGGGATCTGAAGCCTCTTGGTGGGCTTCAAGGGATCTATCAAGCAGGACCAACTTTAGACTCTCTGGGACCAGGGCAGAAAGTTGAAGCCCCGTCACATGCCACCCAGGGCTGAAGTTGAAGCCTGAGTAATTTCGCAGGGGCCCCTCTGACATAAGACCCCAGGCAATACTCCTGCTTGCTACCCCCTAATGCTGGCCCTGGCTTTTAGATGCAGAAAGCCAGTTATTGTGGCACAGGAGGGCCATGCAGTTTTTATAGCATATCTGGGGATGAGAAGGTTCAGAAAGAAAAAGGTTGAGAACCCCTGAAACAGGCCATCCCTTTCGAAGGGTATGTCCTTCATTTTAGATCTCATATCAAATGGATGAGAAGATAATGTAAACAAGCACGTTTTTGTAGAGCTATTGTAGATGTCACTGATCTTGAAGTGGTAACAGACCATGCCTGGCCATATTTTAGCCCTTTTTAATAAGGGCTGATGTAAATTTCCTCTGCTCTTCTGGTAAATGTTTAATAAAATTGGACATCTTCCATAACTGATATCTAGTGATAACTGCTTGATAGCTAGTTATGTGCATGTTTAAGGATGTGGAAGAAAATGATTTCAGATCTGTGATTTGAAAGTGAGGAACAGTGGAGATATGCTTTAGTTTGGCCTTTCTCTTCCTCAGAACTGAAGCAGAAGCTCCCAACACATTCTATGGATCCTTAGGATGCTTGTCCAGATATGGGGCCAGAGAGGAATGCACTCTGGCTAAAGTTGGATCAAATTAGTGGGACACAGTTGATTTGGAACTAGCACATGGCTCCAAAGCCAAATCTCTTGTCTTGAATCTGGACATAGCTGGTACCAATTCTGGTCTCTTATTCTTCTTAATGGATCCCTTCGAGCTACCGTATTCCAAAGAAGATCTCTTCTGTTCAAGAAGAGTTTGCAGTCTATTTTCTCTCATTCTTGACATGGGGAGTGAATGTGCTGCATATCTGACAGTATGCTGGTGAAAGATCTCCACCCAAGCATTTTAGACACTGGACATGCCTAACTGAAGATGGGAAGACCACTGAGTAACCCTGGATTTGAGGCGTGTGTGCACACCAGAATGTTATTGAGCTAATTGCACCATATTATGTGCATTCAGCCACCATGAGTTAATAAAATAGAACACCTCATACCAGAGGGTTAATTTAAAAGCAGGCTTTTAGAGGCAAGGTCAAAACTTGCTATCAGTTTCTGCTAATCAGAATGGGAGGATGGGGAAAGAAAAGTCAACAACTGAAACTGAAAGAAGTTAAGTGGATGAAAAACCTTGAATTTGTGCACCTTTGACACAGAAATATTATTATGATTAAGACTGTTAGGAAAAGTAATGATTTAGTAGGGGGTCACTATGACCTATGTATTTTGCAGAAGTTAGTTATAAAAGACTAGCTAATATAGCATACTATGGAGCAGTCCTCTGAAGCCACCTTAAGAGACGTTTTTCCTGACAACTTTTCTTCCTGGCGGGTGAGCACCCGGCTACTCTGAACCTGCTGTTCATTACTGAATACTGTTCCAGATTTTAGGTAAATATTTGGGATGTTCTAAACCTATTGCTTATGTCTGGATGCGCTTAAATTTAATAAACTGCCGTTTTAGATAGAACATGCTTACTTGCATTAATCTCGCATCAGACAGAATTGCTGTTTTCCCACTGATTTATTCCTGACACCGCCAGGAGTGTAAGTTATGTTACCATTGCTGTGGGTTCTGAAACCCCCAGGCAATAACTAGACACAATACACATTTTCTGAAGGTGTGCTTCTTCACAGTGACTGTTATCACGAAAGTCATTCTTATCAATTAGAAAACTATACTATACATATACTAAACAGATTAACCTAATTACTAACCATAAATTTATATTCAGCTAGTCTAGGTACTTAACTACAGTTCTTACAGATGGAGAGGTAACTCACCTTGTACAGTATCTAGAGGTTCTTTGAGATACATGTCCCTCTGTCAGTGCTCCATTTTAGATGCACATGCTTTCCTGCACCTTTGATCAGAGATTTTTGGTAGCAATGCCCGTTCACCCTGCATGTGTGCCCCACACATGCTCGTAACCTGTACCAAGGCTAAATGGGGCTATATAGGTAAACTGCCCTCAATTTCTTCTTTATTCCAAAGCCTAGAGAGAAACTTTGAAGCAGAAGGGAGGATAGCAGAACACCCACTCTAAGAATTCCAGTTTCTGCACTGGTGAGTAACCTCTCCTTCTTCAAGTAGCATTCCTGTGGGTGCTCGACTTTAGGTGAGTCCCTAACAATAACCCTTTGAAGAGGAAGAAGTTTCAAAATAGTCCATCACTGAAAAAGAAGTGGTGTTGCCTATGCGCCATCTGACCTTGCAGTGTGAACTAAGGCACAATCATCAGAACACATGTGCACTGAGGTCTGTGTTCCAGCCCTGCAAATTTCAGCAACTTGTACGTCTTTAAGTTGGGCTACACATGTAGACTATAATGTAATAGAGTGAACAGATACTCTTAGGGGAAGTGTAATCTTAGTGGAACCCTAAATGGCAATAATCCATTCTGAAAGCCTCTGAGCAGAGATTTGCACTTCACCAATCTGCAATAGAAACAGAGTCTAGAGATCTTCCTGAATGGCCTATTTCTGGCCAAGTGAAAGACTAATGCCCTCTTAACATTTAGTGTATGAAAGGCAGACTCCTGTATAGATTGATGTGGCTTGGGGGGTAGGAGGGAAGGAAGGTTGACAGTTTGGTTGATGTGAAATTGAGAAGACACCTTAGCTAAAAACTTTGGATTGGGTCATAAGATACTTTCTCCTTAGAGAACAAAGTAAAAGGATGGGGATCTAACAGCAGACATATCTCCCCAACTCTTTTGAGCAAAAGATGATGACCACCAAAAAGGCTGTCTTCATAGTCCGACACAGCAGTGAGTACGGATCTAGTGGTTCAAAGCACCAGATCCCAAAGTGGTATGGTAGCTTTAATCTGAAGAAAAAGATTGATAAATGTTTTAGGAATCTCTCTGTGGTGAGGTAAGCAAACACAGAAAAAACTTTTACTGACACATGGAAAGCTGTAACTGATGCTAAATGAACGCTGATAGAAAAGCCTGATTTTTTCAATTCCAACAGGTAATACAAAATTGAAGAAAGAGGTGACTAGCTAGGAGAAAATTGCCACTGGTTACACCAAAGATTATATCTTCTACTTAATTTCAGAAATAGAGGTCTCAGATTCCTTTCTACTATTTAAAAGTATATTTGGTACTTCCAATGAACAGGCCCCGCTAGTCCCGGGAACCACTGAGGGACCAATCTTGCAGTTGCAAATAGTTCATATTGGGGTGAAGTGGCTGACCTGCATCCTGAAACAACAATCGATGTATGTTTGGGAGCTGTCACAGAAGGAGAGAGGTGAGTTTGATCAAGTAAGGAAACCAAACTTGTCTTAGCCAAGTTGGTTCAATCAAAATGACTCTGGCTTGGTCTTGTCTGATCTTGATAGGGACCTTTAAAAGCAATGGCGTTATAAGATATGCATAAAAAAAGACCTTTTGTCCATATAATGAGGAAAGTGTGTCCTAAAGACTGGGGATCAAATCCCTCACAGTCCCTCCCCTCAAGTCCCACAGTTCCTCAAGTTCCTCCCTCATTTGTTCAAGCACAAGGGTAGGGGGAATAAACAAAAATAAAGGGGGGGGGACAAACAGTCCAACAACTATAAAGGTACTAAAACTAGTACTACTAAAAAATTAATACAAGAGGAAACAGGCACACAACAAGCAGGCACACACCAGGCTCAGTCTCTGGCCAAAGGCTGTTGAGAAGGAACGGAGGGTGGTTCGCCTGGGCTGAACAAGCACTGCCACCAAAAATCTCCATTCAAAAGCACAGAGGGCTCATGCACACCTAAAGTGAGGCATCCACAGGGATACTACTCAAAGAAGAACAGATGTTTCACATCCTAACACTGTGGCGGTTGGAAAAAATTGAAGCAGCAATGGAGCCAAAGCCTATCTTATGGCCACATCATCTGAGTGTGCTCAAATGCTGTTGTGGGGGAGGAGGGAAAAGTGCTCTTAATAGACACTGCTACTACAAGGTTCCAACATTCTGCTGCACCTCATCAGCACATCCCAAGAATGGGAATATGCAAAGGACACTTGAAGAGTTGGAGACTTCACGAAAGGAATTAAAGTAATATCTTAAGGTTTGCCAGAAAGAACAGAGAGATGACGTGGTGAAAGTTAAATCTTTGTTGGGGCAGCAGCTACAAAGCATTTGGGCATATTTGGAAGAAGGACAACTACAAAACACCCAGTCTTGAAAGGCAAGACAGATTGATGAGGTAACCAGCAATCTCACTGTCATGAACCAAAAGGTTTTCCAGGAAATAGGGAAGATCAGGAAATCTTTGGATAACTTGCAACTTGTTAACAGATAAGAGATGTGGTAAGGACTTGGGCAGTTAAAAATAATCAGGAATTGAGAGGGTAGTAAATCACAGTGGAAGTCACCCACTTTGATAAAGAATCATCCCATACAGAAAACTCGTGTAAGACAGGATACTTACAACATTTTCCTACCCCATATGAACCCATGGAAGCTGAGAGGGAAGAGACTGGAGTGTTAGAGCACAATATAAAAGCCCACTGTATTTGAGGAAAAAACTTCCTCGGAAGCTTATTTTGCTCAGTTCAACATCACAGCCCAAATGAATGGTTGGGGAGATTGAATGGGGGAGGGGAGGGCTTTTAGAAGTCAACTTGAGTAGTCTAGCTTTGATCGTGCTACAGAATTTACCCCTCAAAACGAGCTTAGGTTATTCAGATCCAATGCAAACCCCTTGATATGTGGTTCAGAGCCAGCAACTACTCTCAGCTGGCCAAGAAACAGATAAATGCTAGAAAGACTAGTACGGAGACACCTAAATGAAGTGATGTATAACAGGATACACAAAATCCAAAGTCACGCATAAGAACTATATGAGAATTATCAAGGGGACAGAGTCTCAGCTTGACTACCCTGAGAAACTGAGAATGTAGCTGTGGAAGTTGAGGCTGGAAGAGTTGCAACAATCACAGATTCCCATTAGACAGAAGCAAAGTTTTTCAGTCAGCAGAATCCACAGAAACAATGGACTGTGTTCAGGAAACCACTGGAAGCAGCCACTTCCTGGCTGCTGAAAGGAAACCAGGTAGGAAAGGGTAACTCCAAGAAGATTTGACTGAAATTGATTTGGGTTGGTGATGTAAAAATAACCTCACAGAAAAAAATATATAAATAGGCATATATTATATATATTTAAATTTGTTAAAAATATTTCTTTTCTTTCTATTCGGGATGAGTCATCCAGGGCATCAATGTTTTAAACTGAACTGGGATAATGGGCAAAGCCTAAATCAAGTTGTCTGTGGGGTTTCTCTGAAATAAGCTGCAAACACAGGAGCTAAGGATTCTTGGCAAACAGAATGCATTAGAGGCAGAAAGTGAGAGTAGTCATGATAGTACTTTGATAGGGAGCAAAAGGACAGAGCTCCTTGAACTCACTGGAAAGACAGCCTTGGAAATTGAGCAAGGAAACTACCTGCTGTTTGTTTCTAGTGATTAAGGGAAACAAGACTTTGTGTACCCTCTTTGTGAATAAACAGCATAGCACCAAAGAAATACCAGACTTGTGCAATCAATTTATCCTAATGGAAACAACCCATCAAAGCCCCAAAGAGGCAACAATAAAAAAATAACGAAGAGGAAAATAAAGATATTTAAAACAAAAAATAAAACCATTTAATTTAAAATTCAGTTACCTAAATATGCAAATAAAAAAAGACAAAAAAGCAAAAACGAGCACATTGGACATAGCAGTTTTATAATTTGGTCAAAAACTAGGAAATGTTACCAAAATTATCCTAATATAAACTTCGCGGTGTTATGTTTCCTGTATTTTTTTCTCAAAAGTGCCACCATTTTGCTCTCACTGAAGACTTCAAACTCTCAAAATCTTTGGTAGCACATGATGAGATTGTCTTTTTAGGCCTATGCAAAAAACATATATGCCCAGTAAATTTACCTCTGGATTTTGGAAAAAGAAGATTATTTAATGAGCAACATACTCAAAAATGGTATGAAAATATTCTATTTTTTTCTTAAAACCCTACCAAAGAAAAACGAAATACCTTTTGCTCGTTCAGCAGGTCTGTAATGGTCTGTGACATTTCATCCAAACTTTGTGCTGCTTTTACCAGGTTATGTAGAGCAATTACATGCTGGTGAAGAGGTTCAAAGTCACAAAGTATGGGAACCCTTCAAAAACAAAGTATTTTTAAATTTTAATTTCTTCAATATTACAGTATCACATATTCAATGTAAAAATTATACAGTAAACAATCTAATCAGATTTATTCATTTTCTTTATTTCACCAACTTTGCAGGGAGTAAACTAGGGCAACAACTTTATTGCAGGTTCTTTACCTTAGCAAGTCTAAGTAGGTTCAATGACAGTGTTCTTTCAAATGACAAAAGAAAAAATTTAGATTTGAAGTACCATTTCTAAGAGGTTTTAGGTTAACTCCAGGTTATGTTCTGCTTCCCTCCCACCCCACATAAGAGATGTTAATGAGTAATACCTAGAGTTACAACAACTCTAAGAAGTGATTAACACTATAACTAAAGAAGATCAAATTACAACTCATTTCTCAGCTGTTTTTAAAAAGAAGCAGATTGGAAAGATTTACTGTACATCAAAGTTGACAGAATTTAACACAACATTGCTAACCCATAAACATTTCCCCCATAAATATTACAGTAAAACTTTGGGAAAAATATTAATTCCTAACAGCTGAACTCTCAATGCTGTGTACATAAAAAGAGAAAATGATGACTTTGTTGTGATCATGACGCAAATGTCCCATGCCAAGCCTCAATAGCTCCCCCCTTCAAAACTTCAATTCCTTTAAATTACGTATGAACAAGAAAAGTAACATTAATACTAATACAATTAAAGCTGACCTATAAAAATAACAAAAAGGGATGTGGTTTATATCAGAAAATAGATCAGCAGTAAACAAGATAAAATGATTAAAATCCTAATCAATGTTTGTGGGTGCAAAATATCATATGTTAAACATTTTCACTGATTTTAGATTCTCAATAAATGTAATATTAATTTAGCAATTCAACACCTTGTTGTCTTGTATTCTTATACAAGTAATTTACTGCAGTAACAAATGGTAATCAACAGAAAAATATTGACTAAAATTTTGATGGGCACTATTAGAAAAGATATTTTAAAGAGAATTCTGTGAGCAGGTGCCTTGTTATTAAGCATGGAAGCTTTTAAGAATTTCTAACCTACCAACAGTAAATGCATTTAAACTGTCCTAACTACTTTAATTAATTTATTCACCAAACTTGATCAAAACACTGCTTTCAATTTAAAGGATATACTCTCTTCCCACTGAGGGCTTGTGTACACTAGAAAATGAGATTGACACAGCCATGTCTCTCAGGGTTGTAAAAAATCCACAAAATATTTAAGCCAATGTCAGTCCGCAGCGAGACAGAGGTAGATTGACAAAACAATTTTTCTGTCATCCTAGCTACCATCTTTCAGGGAGGTGGATCACATATGCCCACAACAGAACCCTTCCCGTTGACATAGGTAAGGCTTGTCTACACTCAAGCACTAGAGAAGCACAGCTCCAGCATGGCAGCTCTGCTCATTGTAGCATTTTAGGTGTAGACAAGCCCTGGGATACAAACATGGAGAGCCAACTTCAACCTCAACTGGCCACCTAGACTCAACCCCTAGACCAGTGATCCCCAAACTGTGGGGAGCACGGAGGAATGTTTGCGGGGGAATGCAGCAAGGCCTAGGCCAGTCCTCACGGGAGGGCAGGGAAGGAGCGCCATCCAGCCTCGCTCTGCCTCAAGCTGCAGCTCTGTTCTGCCCCCAATCACTGTTCTACCCTCAGCTCTGTCTTCAGCCCAAGTTTCACTGCTGAGCCAACTGTTGCAGTGGGGTGGGCATGGACAGTTTCCATTACTGGTAAGGAGGTGGCATTAGACTGATTGCCATAAATGACAATCAGACCCTGAAGAATGTGGCTGGCAGATCCAATGATCATGTTTAATGCATTTCCTATGAGAGGGAGCTGTTTATTCATGTCTGATCAAAATCAGTCAGGCAGAAAAGATTTGTAAATCCAATGCTGAACAATCCTTGTGAGAGAAGAGAGGCACACAAGCCTGATTTGTCTTTTTCAACCACAAAAGCCAAATGCTAATTGCAGAGGGAAAAATAAAGGTTTTCCTTTGCTCAAGGTAACCCTGTCAAGCAACTCACTACCACCCCAATTTCAAGCTATTGGCTCAGTGTTTTTATACATTTTCTACACTGTCTATGTATTAAAGGGTCTAATCTTTATTTGATACAACAGGCATAGAACTCCTGTTAATATTATGTGAATTAAGGGTAGAAAAAATATAAATACAAACCTGTTTATACAGGACAATTTCGCTTCCATTATACAGAAAACAATGATGAACTGCACTGTGCCCTTTTGTCTGTCAGGTACTCTCTCACATTTACGAATAAAGCTGCACCCTACTTAAATGACATCCAGCATCTCCTGTACATCTTCTGCATAGCCAGACAACGCTACTAAAAATGTTTCATCTTTGTTTTGCTTTTTCATAATGGAGGTTTTTTGTGTGTGTGTTTGTTTTGTGTTCTGTAATTTCCATCCACTAAGCCACTTACCTGAGTAATGGTTGCACTTCTGAAGGACAAAAAGACTGCAGAAACTGCAAGTCAGTTAATGAGATATCTGGAAGTTCACTGTCAAACTTGCGAGGCTTTCGTGTCTGTAAAAAAGAGAAAATGTACACAATGATGAAATGATGAGTACAGTCAAGATGACTAAAGTGAGATTAAGAAGGAAATCAGTGAACAATGTATTACTAGAGAACTGATTTTTTGAAAAGTTTGTAGGATCTCAAAAGATTTTTCTTACAGAAAGCCCTAGACTCATTTTTTAAAAAGTCTACTTGCACATATATTCATTAACCTTCTCTATGATGTTGTGAATAGCAGTTTTTTCCCTTTTCTTACTACGTTTTTAAATCATAAACGTGATGTGGGGGGAAAAGAAGGAAGAGCAGAGGTTCAAAAATTAGTGTGCTGCTAAACAAACAGCTAAATATTAATTTAACTGAGGAGTTACAATATTAAAACAGGGGGCATCCTTTTTGGCCATGTATGGTACTATTATAAAATGCCAAGGATAAAAATACAGAAAAAGCACTTTACGAGACAGAATGTCAGAAATATAATGACATGAGCAACTTTTCATAATGATCAGAAACATGGAGACATGCCATCATTGGAATCAAGCAAGTTGAATCAAATCAAAGCAGAAACCTCTCCAACCCACAATTGTGTTATATTTGCTAGCCACTTCAGACAGTGTAGGACGGTGAATATATTCCATTCCACCATCCAGTGAATGTGTGAAAAATATGAGAACCTTCTACTTGCTTTTATCACCTAATAAACACTATGGCTGTATTATGTAAGTCAGAGTAGATCATCATATTCATCTTTCCTGGCTTCAAAAATCTTAATTTTTTTTTTTATTATTTTTTTTGCTCACTGAAAATATCTGTATTATAATCCCACAACAATTTTAACTTGACTTTAAAAAGAAAAGTACCTAGTTGACTCTTTACCCAGCATCACATTGCCATCCAGGAACAGTTCTCAATCAAAGTGTTATTACACAGGTTAGAGATCCTTAATTTTTTTATATTCTCTTCATAGCAATTGACAATACAGGTATTCTAAACTCATGGCTCAGTACAAAACTGGTTTAAAATGTGCTACTCAACAACACAAATTCAGAAGTACTATCAACCAGCCTCCCTAATTTGAGAGATTGGTATAACTTAGTTTAAAACATCTAAAAAATAATTTTTTGGTTGAACTTTTCAAGAGTGTTCCAATCCAGGCAGCCAATTAACTGCTAGACATCCAAAATAACTTTGCTTTGCTAGTGTGTGAATATTCAGATATTGATCTTCCTACAGAAACTATGATTATACAAATACATTTAAAAGCCTCAAGTTTCTGAATGTAGTAGAAGATATAGCACGGAATACATACACAAAAGGATGGAGGCCAAGAGTCAAGTCCCCTAAACAAACGATTCCTTAAAAAAGACTTCCCTGTACAAAGAAACAAACTTTGGTTATTTAGCAATCATGCACACAACATTCAAACACACCACAAAGATGGAACAACAATCTACTGTACATATAACTGTTACATTAACTCTGCAGCTCACTACACATTTGCATTCTTCAACAGATTATAATGTGAAATGACTGCAAAATTTCAGACCAAAAAGCATGTCAGACTTCAAGCCTTTCTTTTTTCATGATGGCCCTCATACCCAACCAATGATCCTCTTTATAGATCTCCAAGTATCGTCTCTTCTCTTTTAAGTTTCCTTCCAAAATCCTTTTTTACTGATAATCTTTTTATCCAACACTATCTACTACTCTTTGTTTGCTTTGAATTTAATAAAGTAGGGCAAAAGAATGATAAGCTTCACAGCAGGCCAGCATTACAGAAAAAGGTGCCCTGGGCAAACTTGTATTTTGACACTGGTGGCCCTCCAGTGTCAGGCTCTCCACCCTACCCCACCTTACTCCTGCTGTCTCCCTGGGCTCCCCACTCATCTTCCCAATTTCCCCTGCTGTCTCCCTGGGCTCCAGTCCCCACAGTCCCCCGACTCCTGCTGCCTGCCCTGCTGCCTCGTTGGGCTCCCTCCCCATTGCTCCCAGGCCCCAGTGCCTCCCCACCACATTGTATCTAGCTCCTTGCACGGCCTTGCACTCCAGGTCTGCCCCACTCCTTGCCTCTTGACTACAGAGCCCCACACCCCGTCCATGACACCCTGGGTGGTTGCTCACATTGCTTGTCTGTAAGGCCAGCCCTGCTTCACAGAAAAAAATAAGATTACTCTTTTTCTTTTTTTTTTAAGCTTTGTCCTGTCTTCCTCTACTTCTTTTGCCTGTTATTTCAAGTTTTTGCCCAAATGCTCTTCAAGAAAGGATTTTGTTGTTATTTCTGTAAAGCACAGCACAAGTTTTGCCACTGAATATTAAGCAGCAACATCAAAAAAAGTTACTTTAATAAGATTAATATAAAAGTTTGTATAAATCAGTTTAAAATAGCTATTGCATTAAAGTACAAAAATATTAAATGAAGATTTTTAAACAAAGATTTTAAATTAACAGAGAATTTTTAACAATATTTTGAATAAACTATATGTCAGAGTTAACCAATTTGTTGGCACACTAGAAAAATAACTTCATTTTGTATTTGTATATATTTTGTACATATCAAATTTAAAGTTATTTTTATTCACATGAACATTACTTATAGTATCTATCATTATTCTGGGTGCTCCAAATTATGCTGTTAAGACAGCTCAACTATACAGTGTTCATTGTTTGAAAACTACAGAAATGCACTAAAATGGCAGTTGTGATTTAAGTTACAGAAGAGGAAAACACTTACTAAACAATTTCCCAAAAGATTCCCTTTTTGCCTTTTCAGCTTCATATAGATGTTTCCCATCTTTTACTAAAGCAGCAGCCCACTACAAAAGGGAAAACACATACAGTTAGCATGGTAAGTCAGTTCCTATGATCACCCAAAGTTAGAACCTTGAAATTATTTATTTAACTTGCTTACCTCTCTGTAGTGTTTTATAAATGTTTTTCTCCTTACAACCTCAACAACAGCTAAACAGTACATTTGAGGAACAGTACTGAGAGCCTCTACAATCTTGACTCTTTCTAGCAGCTCTGTTACAAGGCGAAACAAGGCTTGCAGTTTCTCTCCATCTTGGTCAGCATGAAGCATCACAAAGCAACACCATCTACAAAGTAAAATATACCAGTAGTTGTGAGATCATCTGACTTAAAAGGAAAGGAAAGTTTCAAGGATAATATACTGATGTATATTTATCACAATTAAGTTCACACCCTGGATTATTTTTTCTCATTTTGCTTTTTAAAAAGGTAGCTGACGATCAGTCACCTGTTTGTTTACGTTACAGACAATATGTCTATTTCCCGAAAAAAGACAGTAACAAACCTTCCCAAGCATGGTTTTTATTCATATTTTTCATGCTGAAAATGCCCGGAAGCATACAGCTGTAGAGTGAGAAAGACACTTTATTTTACGTTGAGGAAGGCTGAATATGATTATACTAATCACCATTTAGTTCCAGACAGCATCTGTCTCATACTGCAAATGTTATACAATGCTTTCATTTTACTAGGCTGTCATTGCATGAAATCTTTATATTAACATACTGTAAATAAATTATAAATTACTAACTAGTTTGACTTATTAAACAAATAAAAGGAAGAAGTTCTTCACACAACGTACAGTCAACCTGTGGAACTCCTTGCCTGAGGAGGCTGTAAAGGCTAGGACTATAACAGGTTTAAAAGAGAACTGGATAAATTCATGGAGGTTAAGTCCATTAATGGCTATTAGCCAGGCTGGGTAAGGAATGGTGTCCCT
>ML677334.1:63215141-63276587 GCA_007922305.1 Dermatemys mawii
ATTGTGGTAGATGCTGTTCTATTGATGGTTATAAGGGATTTATTCCTTTCTTTTTTTCTTTTATTAAAATCTTTCTTTTAAGAATCTGACTGCTTGTTTTCCATTGTGTAAGATCCCGGTTTTGGATTGGGCACGTCTCGCAGGATCAGGCGAGGCTTTTCTCTTAAGCTTCCCAGGGAGGGAATAAGTTTGGGGGTTTTGTGGAAAGAGAAAGAGGGGCTTTAAGTGGCCCATGTCCAATAGTTTTTTGAGACATTCTCACTTGATGGTGGCAGCATATCAATTCCAGACACAGAAGAAGTTGTGTTCTGGGGAAAAACATTTTAACCCAAGCTAATAAAATAAGTTTGGGGGATTATTTCCTTTTTTCATGCAGGTCCCCACTTCTGTACCCTAGAGTTCAGAGTGGGGAGGCAATCCTGACAGAACCATAGTATATTTGAATATTATTAACAAAGACCAGTGCTCCTTTGTAAATGGGCTAATTTAACATCCCACAGCAAGCAAGGCAGCATACAGGGCAGTTTCTTTTATCCTTAGAAGTATAGTCATCTATATAATGAAGTGCAGATGGAATATTCTCACACATCAAGAGAACTGTCACTTTAGTCCTTTTTAAATCCTAAACTGTTTTGTCAAGTCTTGCAAAAAACCTATTTTTTATAGGCTAAAATCATTCCAGTCATTCCAGGCAACTTTTTCTTATTATCTCCTGCGTCATAACAGAGCATCTTGTGGATCATTTCTCCACTCTCAATAACATGGACCACCTCCCTACCTATTTGACGTAATGGAAATAATTTTTTAAAATAGACTGCCAATAATTCACGCTTTGCAAATTCAAATAGCAAAAATAATGCAATGCTCAGTTTGACAAAAATAACAAATGAAAAATAAATTAACAGCTAAACGTAGATAGATTTATTTCAATGATTCTGCATAACAGAGTTGGCTTTGATGTTTCTGTAAAAGTACTCTTATATTCTTATTATGTAATGCCACCTATTGACCATAACTCTACATGCAAAGATAATAGTTCCCAGCTTTCAAAGCTCAAAAATATTCTTTAAAGTTATATTAACCCAGAGACTAATGTTTACTTTTGTCTTGTGTGTGAATACTTGTACCACCTGATTCCTACATGGAAAATAATGAAAATATTTTCCATCTGGGAATCAAAGTGCAGCCAAGTCAAGTGACTGTCTAATACTATTTTGACCTCCAACTAACATTTTGGCTTCATTTCATGTATTACTTGTATTTGTTGCTATGGCATCTGGCATGTCATTTACTTCACAAATACACACAATATAAAGCTGGAAGTTTTTACATTTTTTTCATGAAACATTAAAACTATATATTGTGACGGAGTCAGACAAGAGGGGTATAAGAGAGTGCTGGAAGGCAGGTATATCAGCCTCAGGATGTGTAGGTCCCTGTTCCCTGGATAGCCAAACAAAGGCTACTCCAGGCCAATCAGGAAGCTTCTAGAAAGGAGTAGAAACAGCTAGCCTGATTGAGACACCTGAAGCCAATCAGGGACTGGCTGAAACCAGATAAAAGCCTCCCAGTTAGTCAGGTGGGTGTGGGTGTCAGGAGCTGTGGAAGGAAGTTATGCTGTTGGTGAGACTGAGTGGTGGACAACATATCATACAAAAGGAAGGAGGCCCTGAGGTAAGGGTGCAGTGGAGTTTGAAGAAGCGGAGACTGCTGTGGGGATGTAGCCCAGGGAACTGTATTGTGTTTTGTTCCTAAAAGGTCAGCCATCTTAGCTGATACTATTAGGATCCCTGGGCTGGAGTCTGGAGTAGAGGGTGGGCCCGGGCTCCCCACTTTTCTGTCTCCCCTAATTAGTTACTGAGAAAGGGAGGTCACTCTGGGGCCTGGATGAGTTTCTGAGGCACGTAAATCTGCCAGGAAGCGCAGGACCCACAAATACAGACTTGGAACTTTGTCACAATATTTAATACATAGGAGTGCCCATCAACTTCTTAGGAACTGAACAGTATTACAATTTTCCCACCAGTTTCTTTATATTTATATCTAGGTAGTACTAGTTTGAGTAAGTCAGATAAGGTTAATCACCATGGTGCCACGGAGTGAGGTATTTTCTCAGGTAGTCAGGACACAAACCAGGGCTAGTTGTAGTGATCCAAGTTAGCATACTGAACTGCACTCAAACCAAAAAGAGAGCCCATTAATTCTCTGCAGAATTGGTGTAATATGCTTCCTGCAGTTCACACCATGAAAGAGGCGGGCAACTGCAAATCAGTCAGTCAATCATTTAAACTCAAACATTCAACAATTCAAAGGCATAATACACAGAAACACCATTTGTGTCACTGTCCCTACCATTTTCAAAACCATGTGATGGAGCGGGAAAGACCACAGGAGGAATGGAACAAATGTGGAGGTTTTCAAAGGTACGAATGACACAGATACACTGGCTTTCAGTAGGAGTTACCTGACATTTGGCTCTTTGAAAATCTTCACCAAAATGGTTAAAAAGTTGTTGTCTTGGACAGCGACACCAGTGAACTTATTACTGAAGTTTCCTATATGTCTTAACAATTGTTCCAGGCTACCACTTTTTTTCATCAATTTTGTATCTTCTAAAAAACACAATATGCTAAAAATAGACAGTTTGCAAAATGTTAAAGACTTGTTCAATTGCCCTGGTTATTCGCTGCTCTTGGAAGAGTGCAGTAGTAAACAACAACTGCAACATCTCTACGCTCTCTTCCATTATTGGTTGGTAAGTGTTTGAGAAAAAATGTTTTCCCAGGACCTAATAGATTTCAGAAATTTCAATAAAAGATTGTTTCGATTTTATCATCCCCTTTACGGCATTCTCAACCCAAACACTAATGTGCTGTGCAAGATCATGAAACTCGCTAGTTTCAAAATCTGAACATAGTGAAGAGACAAACTAAACAACTGGCATAAAGGGGAAAAAAGTTAGTTTTAGCAACATAAGAAGTTTTAAGTAAAAAGTAGGGTTTTCCCCCCCCTTTACTTATAAAAGCTAACCAGAGTCATTTCTAAAAACAGTATTTCATAGAGCAGTTAGGTGTCTTCATATATGAATAAAGGCATTGTTTCATATTTTGAAGATTAACATATTATCCTTAATAAATGAACGGTGTCCTTTCACTTCTTGATATTACTTAGCTCTAATATACACATTCTACATTTTTCCATCAGATCACTAGACACCAAAAGATGACCACTGGTAGCTGGGAGGAAATGTTGAAGACTTCCTTATGTTAATTGCATGTTACTATGGTGATATGGTGATGTAAATGCTAATGAATTAAAAGGAAAACTAGCCAACTGACGTATCAGATGAACCCCCACCCACAGATAATATCAGGGTAACACTACAAAGATGGACAGGAGTTCAACCCTCATGTATATTAATAAATTTTGGTAGGTTTATGAGTAACTTATTGTAAATGGTGTCAGGCTGATGGCTGGAGGTCCTCCCTTCCTGATCCTCAACAGGAGCCAGCCACCTCCACTCTTCTTCAGAATTCCATATGGTTATGTGAATATGAAAAACCTGGAAATACTGGTGCTGGACTCTCTGCACTCTCTAACCATTACAATCTATGTGGCAGCTATAATTTGTGATAAAGCTTTTAACAACAGTATAGTAGATGTGATTGTGCTTGTCGTTTCTCACATTCCTCAAGTCTACAACCCTAACAGTGCTCTTAGCCTACATGGTGCTGTTAGTCCTAATGTTTTGAAAAGTACAGTAGCCACAGAGATCAGACTTTTGCATAGGTGCAGGAAGTACAGGTGGAGAGGATTCTGTAGCACCCCCTAGTTTTGTGCCCAGCATCCCGACCACTGGCCCTGCACCGGGGAGGGGGCTCCGCTGCCATCTTGGGGTCCTGCTCGGCCGCTGGTCCCATGGTCCTGGTCGCCAGCGTGAGCTCTAGGAGGTGGTAAGAGGTTAAGGAGAGGGTGCAGCTCAGCATCCCCACTCCAAAATCTGTTCCACATCACTGGACTTTTGTCTAATATTATAATTTAATGAGGTCATCAGTATTATTCAATACCATAAGTAAAGGCTACAATTGTGTGGCACATCTTTCACTATGTTCTGTCCTGTGCCAAGGCAACTATTACCTCTTCACAACAGAGGCCTTGGCAACTATATGCTCTGTCTCCCACAATGGAGGAAAAATGCACTGGTCATTTTGTTGACTGGCACTGATTGTCCAAGCACTAACATAACCCATATCTGTGATTATAATCCAAAAGAGCATAAAACTGCCAAACACGTTCACACCTTCTCCCATGCCAATCCTTATCTGTGGGAAAAGCTCCCAATCAAAATCCTCCTTCAAGTCTTTTTTCAAAACTCACCTATTCTGTAATGCACACAGAAAAGTGCTGTTAATGCCTAGATAAGTATAGAACTGTGATTACAGGTTCTGACTTGCTAATAATTGCCCATATCCTCTTATTCCTATTACTCCATGTTCCCCAATACCCAGATCTCAATCTACTTGTTGGTCTGATCCACCTGATATTTTAGACTAATGTTTTGTGAGCAGAGACTCATTTACAGTCACCAGTAGAGGCTTATTCATATGAGCTGTTCATTCTTCAACAAGTTTCCGTAGCTCCATATTAATATGCAGAAGAAGCCTGTCTCTTATTTTATGCAACTGAGTCAGTTATATTAGAATTGTTTATTAAAGTAAGCTAAAAACTTTGAGGTATTCAATCCAGTTTGTACCGGTATAAGTTTTTAAAAAAAAATCCTGTGATAAGAGGATTTCAAGACTGGTAGTATAGTAACATGTTGGCATGATATGAAAAAATATAGAAATGAAAGGAAATGCTTAAAGTCAAAGAGCAGCAAAATTATGTTTTGATTGTTAGATTTTTAAGGGGGTTAAGTTGCCTCCCCTTTCTGGATATCATTTATTTGCTGGTCACTAAAAAGTAAATGGACCGGAAAAAGCAAGCTTTATCATCATAGCCACCGGCACCCGCAATGGCTTGAGGGAACTGAGATCTACCACAGTACCACTGCAACTGTTATTCTGATCCTGCAAGATGCCCTGCCCAAATCAAGCCAGAGGGAACCAGTTGATATCAAAGGCCCTGCCAGCTTCAACTGAATCTTTAATACCACCAGTCATGTGAACATGAGGTACTTGCCATCTCTGCCTCTTTCATATGAGTCATTTTTCCTTCCTTTCCCTATTTCTCCATTAACAGATTTATTTGGGCATAAGCTTTCATGGGTAAAAAACCCACTTTGTCAAATGCATGGAGTGAAAATTACAGATACAGGCATAAATAGACATTGGCACATGAAGGGAAGGGAATTACTTTACAAGTGGAGAACAAATGTTGAAGGCCAATTTGGTCAGGGTAGATGTGGTCCACTCCCATTAATTGATGAGGTATCAATACCAAGAGAGAGGGAAAATTGTTTTGTAGTGAGTACTTATTCAAGCCCAAATTGATGGTGGTAACTTTGTAAATGAATTGTAGCTCAGCAGTTTAATTTTGACTCCATGCATCTGAAGAAATGGATTTTTTACCTATGAAAACTTATGACCAAATAAATCTATTAATCTTTAAGGTGCCACCTCATTGTTTTTGTGGATACAAACTAACATAGCTACCCCTCTGATATTTCTCCATTCTCTTTTTCCTCTTTTTGCCTTCTGTACCTTCTGAATTTTAACAACTTAACTGGTCAAGATAAATCCATCCCATTTGGACCTCCTGTATGTGGAGATGCTTGTGAGAAGGGTCCCTGAAGAGGGACAAGGAGAAGAGCAGAATAGGCAAGAATATACCACTTCTACCAGGTGAAGGACCCAGCAGTACGATATCATCTGAGACCAAGCATAGTAAAAATGGGATAGAGTTCAGGAAACAGGGATGAAGGTCCGGTATGTAGATTGGTCCACCGTCCTAGGGCCTAACGATGGCCTCGCTGAGCCCTGGCCTTGGCTGGGTGGAGGCTGGGAAGGCTTACGCCTGCCATTCCTGCCACACTTCCTTGAGAAGTCCTGCTTGGGCCTGGGTGTGGGGAGAAGGAGGTTGAAGCACTGCATGAACTGAGGCTAAAATATTTTCTCTGGGTAGCACGGGTATGCGTACCCAGTGATTTTAATGTAGCCCGCAAATACTTTAGGCTGTGAAGCCTGAAGTTTGTTTGTTCTTCAAAAAGACCTGTGCCATTAAAAGGCAGGTCCTAAATTGTTTGCTGTACCTCTTGGGGAAGCCCAGACATTTGGAGCCATGAGCTCCTCCTCATTGCTATGCCCAAAGACAAGGTATGCATGGCCAAGTCTGCATCATCCAGAGAGGCCTATAAAGAGGTCTTTGCCACTGCCTTGTTCTTATCCACTATGGCCCCAAACTTTGCCTCTTGGATTTAAAACGTCTCCCACCTGAGACGTGGGACAACTCGTGTCTGGTAGGGGCAGTCGTAGTTCTGACATCACCGAGTGGGAACCTTTGGAATGAGTGCCCTTGGCCTGATGGAAGGCCCATGGTGTCCAAAAGTGCCACTGAGTGGGCTCCTGCCACTGCACTACTCCCATGCCCTGCCTTCCATGGCAGTCTGACTGGTACCAGCTATACGCTGAATAATAGGACTCTGCCTTTGAGTCAGATTATGTGGATCTGGAGTATCAAGACCACAGGGGTTCCAAGTTGTGCAGTGCCAGGGATCAGTGCCACATCACCCGCTCTACAAGGAACGGTGCCACAGGGAGTGGCAACCTCCACAACAGTGCAGGCTTGCCTCTGGACAGTGGTGCTCCACAGCCAACCCAACAGGTGCTGCTAGAGGAAAAAACTTTCAAAGACCGTGCACGCAGCGCACGCACACCTAATTGGAATCGACATGAACAAGCACCCAAAGAAGATCTTTTATTAGACCAACTTCTGTTGGCGAGAGGGACACGCTTTCAAATTTTCTCAGAGCTCTTTTTTAGGTCTGGGAAACTTATTCAGTGTCACCAGTTAAATACAAGGTATAACACTGTCATGCTATCTGGAGTTGCTCATGACCGTGAATGCCAACCTCACAGCAGAATGTCAAAAAGCTGGGTAGACATTCCAAACTGGTGGTATGCTCTATAATTAGACTTCTCTAACCCAGTAACAAATGTGTACTCCTAAAGCACTATAACAGTCTTACTACAGAATCATGGAGATTCCAGTCTATCTTGCCATCCTGGCAAGCTGGACTTAGAGACAAATGGTCACTCACACCAAAGATCAAAATATATCAAGCCATTTATATTTTCTGTAGAACATGAAACTGCAGGTTTAAGAATGGAAATATCTACAGTGGCAAATTTCAAACTTTGTTATATTTCTTCAAATTCTAACCATTTCTCCTTAGTTATCTCAAATAGTAAGCAGTTTGATTTTTGCACACTTTCTGAAAAGGAGGAAGTAGTGTATTATTCCATGAATGAAATCGGAATAAAGCTAATGTCTCTCAGAAACAAGGGTTGTTTATAGATTCACAGATTCCAAGGCTAGAAGGGACCATTTTCATCCTCTCATCTGATCTCCTGTATATAGCAAAGCCCAGAGAACTCCCCCAAAATAATCTCCACAGCATATCTTTTTGAAAAGAATCCAATCTGGACAAGACAATCTACCATGACTTTGGGTAAATTATTCCAAAGGTTACTCTCACCACTGAAAATTAACATCTTAGTTATTTCCAGTCTGAATTTATCTAGTTTCAACTTGCCACCGAAGAGCCCATTATCAAAAACTTGTTCCCTATGCAGAAACTCACAGATTACTCAAGTCATCCTTAACCTTCTCTTTGATAAACTAAATAGACTGAGGTCTTTGAGTACCTCACTATAAAGCATATTTTCTAATCATCTAATCATTATTGGTGCTCCTCTCTGAATCCTTTCCAATTTATCAACTTCCTTCTTGAATTGAGGGGAACCAGAAATGGACACAGTATTCCAACAACGGTCACACCAGTGTCAAATACAGAGGTAACATAACCTCTCTACTCCTACTCAAAATTTTCCTGTTTTATGCATCCCAGTATCACATTACGTTTTTTGGCCACAGAATCACACTAAGGGTTCACGTTCAGCTGATTATTTACCAAGACCACCAAATCTTTCTCAAAGTCATTACTTCTCAGGATAGAGTCCCTCATCCCCTATGACCCACATTGTTTACTCTGATATAATATTTACATGTATTAAAATGCATATTGTTTGTTTGCACCCATTTTACCAACAGATCCAGATCGCTCTGAATCAGTATACTGTCGTCTTCATCATTTACTACTCTCCAATTTGTGTCATCTGCAAACAATGATGATTTTATGTTCATTGATACAACTATTATATAGCGTAGGGACATGAATCAATCCCTGCAGGACTACAATGGAAACACACTAATTGTATGACAATTCCCCACTTACAGTTACATTTTGAGACCAATCCAGTATCCAGTTTTTAATCAATTTAATGTGTGCCATATTAATTTTATATTGTTCTAGTTTTTTAATCAACATGCCATACCAAGTCTAATGTTTTACCACAGTCTATTACATCAACACTATTGCCTTTCATCATTCAAACATGTAGTCTCATAAAAAAGAGATATTGAAGTTAATTTGACATGACCTATTTTCTATAACCCATTTTCATTGCCTTAAATTACACTACACTGCTTTCATTCTTAAATAAGTTCTGTATCAGCCATTAACTAGCCTGGGATCCATGTCCGGCTGACAGGCCTATAATTATCTGGGCGATCCCATTTGAGCATTTTGGTGACTTGGCACATTAACTTTCTTCCAGTCTTCTGGAACTTGCCCAGGGCTTCAAGACTTATTAAAAATCAACATTAATGGTCCATTGAGCTCATCAGCCAGTTCTTTTAAAACTCTTGCATACAAGTCATTTGGATCTGCTGTTTTAAAAACATCTAACTTTAGTAGGTTCTGTCTGACATCCTATGGAGATACTAGCAGAATGGAAAGAGTGTAATTGTCACCATATAATGAGACTATATCATTTATTGTTCCCTCTCCAGTAAAGAATATTTATTGAACATTTCTATCTTTTCTGAATTACTATTGATAATTCTGACATTTCCATCTAGTAATGAACCAATATTGTTGTCAGGATTCATTTTGTCCCTAATATATTTTTTAAAATCACCCTTCTACTTATTTTCCTTATCTCTGCTGACCATAGCCACTTTCTTCTTGTGTCTCTTTGCTTCCCTTAGATAGTTTACACTAATTTTTTCATGCTCAAGGTTGATTTTGTGTTTAGCATCTTCCATGTTCAACTCGTACAAAAATCCTCAGACATACAAACAGGAAAATAACCTTGATGGAAACAGAGGAGACAATATTGGTCTACTTCATTAAATATATTTGTAATTTACTCAGGATTTGGGATTTTATGACGCAAAAAATGATAATCAAAATAGCTGAAAATTTAAATACAAACGTGAGGACATTCAGAATTATGGTTCCTATAGCAATTTGAACATGACCACTTCGCAGTATTTTGTATTGCTATACTATCTGTCAGAGCTAGTTACATTAAGAATTGTAATTCTGGATGTTCTCTGTGCATTTATTTGACCACTGTTTTATATCTCGGGTTTACAGTTTTATTTGTTTTACTCCGTAGAGTGATAGGGGAGAGCAGATTAATGTGTACAAAAGTTCATTAAATCAAGTACAATATTTAAAAGTTTTGTACTCTTTAAATTTTTTGAATGAATGACCCAGTACTGTGTCAACATCTGCAATAACTTAAAACAACCAAATAAAATTACCGAATTTGCCCTTATGGACTGAAAATAAGAAGAAGCCATTTCAGCCAAAAGCTTAATTTCTAGAACGTGAGAAGTAACCAAAAAAAAAAGAGTTATAAGGAAAATGCACCTTCTATCCTAATACAACCACAGCTACCATGTTTTTGTAACACTCTTAAAGTTAAATGTGTTGGAAATTGTTGCACATAAAAAGATATGTTTAATTGTTTTGTTAGAGTATTATGCTACATTAATGTATTCCCCCACCCAAAGAAAAAAAAATTACCTGAGCAAGGTCTTTTTGTTCATTTACCAGTCTGCTGCAGCTAGCTATCATCTGGTCCAATGCATAAAGCCTGTCCTCAAGCCCTTTAATTGCCTTCATGTTCTGATTATCTAGCTTGGCAATAGTCTGTCGACATTCTATCAAAAAGGGCTGAATGATCTTTGGATCAAGCTAAAAGATGGAAGAAAAGAGAGACTGTAATTATTCATATATTTAGTGGCTTTTTTAAAAAAAAAAAATACTTCACACTGTAGACCAAGGATCGGCTACCTTTGGCACGCGGTCTGCCAGGCCGAGCTGATTTGTTTACTTGCTACGTCTGTGGATTTGGCAGATAGCTGTTCCCACTGGCCGCGATTCACTTCTCTAGGCCAATGGTGGCTGTGGGAAGCGGCGGCCAGCACATTCTTTGGCCCTACAAGTATTTGCACAATAAAAATATAAAACAGTATTTTTCAATTCACCTAATACAAGAATTGTAGTGCAATCTCTTTATCATGAAAGTTGAAATTGTAAATGTAGAATTATGTAACAAAAAACTGCATTCAAAAATAAAACAAACAATGTAAAATTTTAGAACCTGCAAGTCCACTCAGTCCTACTTCTTCACTCAGACAAACAAGTTTGTTTAAAAACGAGCAGCATTATCTCCTGAAAATGTAGTTTACCTGAAAGAGAGAACAAGAGTTCTCATGGCACTGTTGTAGCCAGCATCACAAAATATTTACGTGCCAGATGTGCTAAAGATTCATATGTCCCTTCATGCTTCACCCATCATTCCAGAGAGCATAGGTCCAATACTGATGACGGGTTTTTCTCAATAACAATCTAAAGCAGTGAAGACTGACATGTTCATTTTTATTATCTGAGTCAGATGCCACCAGCTGAAGGTTGATTTTTTTTTTTTTGGTGGTGGTTCTGTAGTTTCTACATCGGAATGTTTCTCTTTTAAGTCTTCTGAAAGCATGCTACACATCTCTTCCCTCTCAGATTTTGGAAGGCACTTCAGATTCTTAAACTTTGGGTCAAATGCTATAACTATCTCACACTGGTACCTTCATGTTTTATGGAATCTGCAGTGAAAAGTGTTCTTAAAATGAACAACTTGTGCTGGATCATCTTCTGAGACTGTTGTAACATGAAACATACGGCAGAATGCAGGTAAAACAGAGCAGGGGACATACTATTCTCCCCCCAAGGTGTTCAGTCACAAATTTAATTATTTTTATTATTTATTATTTATTATTAATTTTTTAAAAAAAAAAATTGAGCATCATCAGCATGGAAGCATATCTTCTGGAATGGTGGCCAAAACAGGGATATCCCCATAGATATCCCTGCTGACACAACCCCCATCTCTATGGATCCCCATTGGGGTGCATCTAACAAAGTGGGTATTAGTCCACAAAACTTTAGCATCATCAGCATGGAAGCATATCCTCTGGAATGGTGGCCAAAGCATGAAGGGTCATACAAATGTTTAGCATATCTGGCACGTAAATACCTTGCAATGCCGACTACAAATGTGCCATGCAAATATCTGTTCTCACTTTCTGGTGACGTAAATAAGAAGAGGGGAGATTTCTCCTGCAAATGTAAACAAACTTGTCTGTCTCAGTGATTGGCTGAACAAGTAGGACTGAGTGAATTTGCAGACTCTGAAGTTTTACATAACTGCACTCAAAAACAAAACAGAGTAACAACAACATAAACATCTACATTTGTAAGCTGCACTTTCATGACAAAGATTACACTACAATATTTGTATGAGATGAATTGAAAAATACTATTTTTTTTTATCATTTTTACCATGCAAACATTTGTAATAAAAATATACACTGATTTCAATTACAACACAGAATATAACAGATATGAAAATGTAGAAAAATATCCAAAATATTTAATAAATTTGATATACTATTGTTTAACAGTGTGATTAAAACTATGATTGTGATATTTTTTAATCACGATTAATTTTTTTTAGTTAATTGTGTGAATTAATGGATTAATTGACAGCCCTATTAGATATATTTTTTTTCAGTTCCAGATTAGTTCTGATTTCAGAATTTTGTTTTTAAATCAAGGGTGTCAAACACCTCGACTGTGTGTTGTCCATGTTCTCATTGAAACAAATTCAGTTAAAATGTTCCTAATTATGACTAAATTCTCTCATGCTGCTTTGATGCTTTTATTCTGGGAAAAAAAATAGATCAAAACCTATCAAGTACCTACATTTGTTCTGCTTATAGAGAGCACTACTCTCCAAAGAGATGCAAAAACCTGGTTGAAAGCTTTCAAAATAAATTAACATATAAAATTATTTTCATAACTGGAAGCAGAGCAACTTTATTTTAACAAGGATCATCTCAGTTTTCAGCTTTTGTGAACATTTACAGAAGGCAATTATACTTCAGTAATAAAAGGTCACACAATTACAGTAGTTGAATGACAAAATGTTTCTGGCTGGTCTCACGGCTAGATGAAGGCAAAGGGCACAAACATAGCAAATATATTTATGTAAAGGGAAGTTGGGTCAAAGTACATTGTGTTACAAAAATGTTATTTATATGAAATAGAATTATATAACCTATAAATTGTTTTGGTTTTCCATATTTACCACTTTAATATTGATATATTAAATCAGTATTCCAAATGTTGCATTCTACACTGCTGATATCAATGACACATGAAAGGTAGTACATTTTTCACTTGAAAGTTTAGTTTCTATTTGCAATTACCTCTATTTAAATTTGGTGGAATGTGCCCAGAAACATCCCCATACAAAACCTGAAAAATAGCTGTGATCGACAATGGAGATGGGCAGGAGAGACACAGATTTCAGTATTAAGAATTTTTTTTTCATGTTCAAAACCAAAAATAGAATCTGGTCCAATGGTATTTACCAGGCAAGGTGGACAAGTGGAAAAAGTCTGCACTGGTTGCAGACTCCTCTCTTATTGCTCAGAAACTTTTTCATATGACAAGCAGAATTAATTTTTTTTTTTGGATACTGTAATGTCTGCCACATTTCCTCTCTAAAAAGTCGATCAAATCACTGATCACATAAGTGTGAGAATCATACTGAAAAGGTATCAGCTTTTCTAAAAATGCCAAACAAACTAATGGGGAGGGGGGGACAACAAAGTTCTTTGTAAATAAAATTTAGGAATTCTATTTAAATCTAAAATGTGTCAAATATTCACTTATACACTATCACTTGCATAACTGCATTGTTATTGTCAAGGGGAAACTGGTTAATTTAGCAGCTGGTTGGTCTCTGCAATTACAGGTCAGGAGAAAGCTGGCTCCTTTTCAGTGACCACAGCAGTTGATATGAAACTAGTTATAGCCAGCTGGGACATAAGCTTCTATTTAGAGAATCTTTAGCCTGTACTCCTTAAAGGTGGCTCAAATACCAAGTGCACAAACTCACACAGGGAATACCTACTCAGAGTGCCCCTTGCTCCTCCTCATGACACCATGACTTTTGTTGTGTTGGTTCACAGAAAGCATTTTATTGGAGTTGCACAACTATAATGACCACAAAACTAAGATCCCAAAATAAAACATAAAATTAAAAAAATCTGTTTTAAACTAATAATTACACATTACAACTAATAAGTAAGAAATGAGAGAGGATTCCTGAGTAAGATACTTTTAATAATCTACAAAGGTCACTAGTTAAAACCTAAAAAAAAAAAGGGGGGGATAAAGTCACTAACAACCAACCATCTAAAAACTACTCCGAGCATGCTGCTTCCATTGGAGACTGAAATGGAACACCCAGCTAGATATAAGCCACTCCGAGAACTTACGTATATCCATTTGCTAGTACTAAATGTAAAAACCCATTTAATGGGCTCAATTTTTCCCTGTGTTCTTAATATGATAGAGGATTTAATCATTTTTGTTTAACAGAAATTGTGTTATACATCGGTGGGACCAGGAACCTCCTTGATTTCACACAGGTTTAGGTATAATTTTGTTGGGTAAGTAACATCACAAAGTTAGCGAAGAAAATTAAAATGTGTTACCATGCTAGCCACAAAAATAAATAAAAAAAATATTTTGGAACAACTATTCTCATGAAATTATAACAAATCTAAGGATGCCAGATTTTCAAACAAAGCAACCCTCTAATTTTTTCTTCTCCATTTCCTCCTCTCTTTCAAATGAAGAAAGTTGCAGGAGAAAAAGTTAAAACAATTAAAGTCAGATCAACATTTACTTCAAACACACCAGCATACGGAAACCAAACAGAAAGATTAAACGGGAAATTCCTATTATTTCATTAAGACATCATTTTTAAGTGTGAACTTACTCTGCTCATAGAATCAAAACATTTTCTGACTAATGATTCCACATCATTAGGTCTATCTTGAACATTTATCCAGTCCAACAGAGACACATTGAAGGAAGGCAGATCACTCTCATTAAGCTCCTCTGAAGTTTTACTGTCCTCAGTAGTGTTTTGACTGGATTCCCTATTTTCTTCGACATTTCCCGGATCTGTGCTGTCCAGGGTTGAATGTTCCACAGACTTGCAAAATGAGGATAAAAGTGATTTATTGTGCACTCTAGGTATATTAGAAGAAAGCACCAGTTCAGCAGACTTCTCATCTTCAGTTTCTTCACTTTCTGCCCCTTCATGCCCAGCAGAAGAATTCAATCTTCCCAAACACTCTCTATAACTATGTCTGGTTAGGCACTCCAGCAGTGGGATCTTGGACATTATAGAAACAGCTGTCCCCAAGCTTTAAAATAAAAGACAAACAAAACATCTATCAAGAAACTAATCTTACAAAAAGTTTAAGGTAGGCAAAAATTTTTGCAGAAATTTAAAATTTTGGCACAGAATTCCCCCAGTGACTGTTCTGACGTATTAAGTTACCTACTGTCTAATACCAAATACAACAAAAGTAATACAAATGTACAGAATTCAGAACTTCTACTGGTTTACAAAGTTGTAGAACCATCAAATCATAAAACTTATTTTTAAATGCAGTGATTGTGTAGGGCACTTTCTTATTGAAGAGTCTAACAGCAAACCTACTGTGTGAGTTTCAGCTTAATATCATCTATGGATTGCAGATAGTTTGAATATGCATTTTCAAACTTGAAAAGCAGCTTTTGATAAGAATATGTGCAATCTTCCAAATTGGCCATTATGGCAGCCCAGCCTTGGTGCTGAAGATGTTCATCATGGACCAGACCTTCACAAAAGGAACAAAGCTTCTTTGCAACCTCATACATTTCCTATGCCAAAAAAAAAAAAAAAAGAAAAAGAAAAAAAAAGTAAATTCACAGAATTAAGTTATCAATCTAAACCTGTACTCAATGCATTAATGAATTCAATGCAGTACTCAAGTGTTTATCACACATCAGAAAAACTATGGACTGTGACACCTAACAGAAAACTAAACACTGCAAGTCTAAAAGGAAGTGTTTAAATATGAACAGTTGTTTGGCCCTCATCTCTAAAAACATTTACTGAAAGTAATATATAAAAAAATGTAAAGGAAGTTTGTAACAAAAATTGTATTAGATGACAGAAACTCAATTTATTCAGATTGTTTACTGAATGTCATATTAATCCAAAAGAAAGCAAGACAGTCCTGGCTCCAGAAACCTATAACGTAAGTTGGTCAGTACTGTTCCAACAAGAAATCAGATCAAATATCAAAGCAGTGTACATTATCACTTTTTATACACATATGTATTATCTTTTGTATTTTTTGGAGTATGGGTTTTGCAGAAGATGCAAACTAAAGAGGTAAAAACATTTTTATGAAGTGGTCATTTGGCTCATAACAAAGGGCAGAAAATCTAAATGTAAAGAGGCAGCTGGGAAAACAGCACAGCAAGAAGATGGCAGGAAGGCAAGTTCGGAGAAGTGTAGGAGGTGAGGAAATTAATCAAAGAAAGATTTAAATTAATTCTTAACAAACCAAGTGCAATGTAAGTAGCAATGAAAAGTGCCCACAATGCAACTGGTGATAACCACAAATTTATTTCATACGTCATTTAACAGCCATCGAGAGTTTTCTCATCATCAACCCAAGGTACAGCTGAATCGGACATTAAAAGTTCCGCATCCTATTGACAATGTACGGAATACTGCCCCTTTACAACTAGTTTTGCTTTGCTTTTCAAGTTTAAAAACTGCAGATTTTTCTATTGTAATGACATAAACAGGAAATGTATTAATTTACAGCTAACAGTTTAGAAAGAAAATGGTATTTAAATTTAAGAAGACAATTACATTAAAGAAGAAAAGATAACTAGAGGGAAATCTTTTGGTTTACACCCCAGTCTTTACATACCTTTGAAGTTGCATATTCTGTTAAGAAATGTCCTCCTGATTATACTTATGTGTTTGGTTTTAATATCAACCTCCCTACCTACGAAAAAGAAAGGAAAGAAAACAGTAATACTTATTGTAGATTCCACACTTAACTAAGCTGTGACTGCATATCATCCACGGTCAACTGTACACATGTACAGCTTTGCGTGTGGAAGCTAGAATAAGCTTGATTTTCTTTAAGTTATTCATATATGGTGAGATCAATATTAAAACCCAAACACATAAGCATTCTGCGGAATACATTTGCTACTGACTGTGTGATGATGTAGTACATTAAATTCTGGGCAAAAATGTTAGGTAGTTGATTCTGGAAAGATAGTCTACCATTTGTTTATCTCCCAAATTTTAAATTACTTAGGCATTGCTGTGCTCAATGTTTTAACACCTGCTTTAGAAGCCTAAACTCATTTTCAAAAGGGAGCCTGACTCTCAGTGATAGTCAATCAGATTTTGTCTTCTGTCTAAATTCTTTTTGAAAATGACACAGGCCCCTAAATTGGTGAGGTGTTGCAATACTAAGAGAAGCAACACTTAAATATTTTTAAACATGTAGACCTCTCAAAAAATGTTAGACTTGATTTTAAAACGTCATACAACTTTTCAGAATGTGCTTCAAGTCTCTAGCAACATGACAATATTCCAGTACATCCAACTTAATAACCTTTTGAACTTTGGTATCTTCCAGACTATTGGCAAAATGAGTTCTTGGGTAGCACCTGTGTGTATAAAGTTGTGTATTTATACAGTCTTCAGAAAAACTTGAACATGTCACAGTAAAGTCTCACAAACACTTAAAAGAAAACACTTCACCAAATATATATTAAAAAATGTATTTTGGGATACATTCTAAAATATGTTTATATACACCAGACACTCTAGGAGTTGTCCAATAGGCTGGCAGAAGACTACAATTATTGCTATCACACTAAGCCACTGGAAGAGGGGATAGTTTACCCCATACTGTACATTAGTCCTCGGGGAATTCTGTGCCATTGCACAATTTTGCAGAAATTAACATTGGGCGCACAGAATTTCTTCCCCCTCCCCACAGAAATGAGCTGCAGTACTGGTAGGCACCACAAGGTGCCACTGAACTCTGCAGAATCCAATTTGCACAAACAAAACACTGCTGGGGGTAGGGAGAAGGAGCTGGAGGGTTCCTGGCAGCTGCAGTTTCCAGAATACTCTGAGGGAAGGTGAGGACACAGGAAACTCCACACAAGCCTGGAACCAAGCATCAGGCTATTTTTCCCTCTGGATCCCTAGACCGGGGTGCGGGGGGAGAACAGGTATCTGGAGAAGGGGGATGCCTGCTCTGTTTACCTTCTCCTCTTCCTCATTATCTCTCCCCCTTACCCCTTCTTTTGTTCTTTTTGAAGGAGCTTGTTGTTGCTAATGACATGTGGAGGATATTAATTCTCAGACTTAATGTCTCAGATATTAAGTCTGAGAATTAATAAGGGGTCTCGCGGGGGGGGGGTGGTTTATTGGTTGGGAGGGGCTCCACGGGTGGGCTCTGTGGGGGGAAGGTATGTGGGTGTCTGCCTCCTGGCTGGGCTCTGAGGGGAGTGGTGGTGGGGCAGAAAAACAGAAATTGGGTTGTCATAGGAGCAGCGGTTCTCAAACTTACCGGAACCAAGACCCTTTTTTCTGCAGCTGTCCAGCGGCGCGCCCCTTGTATGTCCACTGAAAAGCCACGAATGAATTACTTCCGCATTCAGCGGCTTTATGGCGGACATGCCGAGCACTCCCGAGTGTGCGCCGAAAGCGAGAGTAATCACTTCAGCAGCAGTCAGGAGCACTCGGCATGTCTGCCAAAAAGATGCTGACTGCGTAAGTAACTAATTCGGCGGCTTTTCAGAGGCCGCAGGGGCTCGTGACCTCCCGGGAAGCGGACAGCAAACCCCCGGGGGTCGCGACCCCCAGTTAGAGAACTGCTGTCATAGGGGTTTTTTTAACTCTCTACTCCTGGGGGAATTTGCGTGTCTCTGTATTATTACAGACATACTTGCTGACTGGTATTTTTAAATAAATTACCAAAATTGAAACCAGAGTAATTATGTAGTGCTATTTTGACACATTACATTTGCATAATTTTGAATTTTTTTCCCAAATGCCCCAAGAAGTATGTATATATAAAAGAATGTTACAGGACTAAAACCAAGCTACCAAGACAGCAAAGTGACCCACTGTGTTCACTGTAGGGTAAGAATGCATAAAGAAAGCTTTTACCTTCTGACACAATCCAGTTATATTCCTCTTTGATACAAAAAAATACCATCAAAATGTTTAATAAAGAAAAGTGAGAGCATGTACAAAGTTCCACAAGACTGCAAGGGTGCCTAAACAAAAACACTGCAAAATGAGAATTTGACATCCACAAACACAAACAGATTTATAGAGCAGTTTCTTCAATTGAACAGCATGTCACGGTACGTTGAAGATACATGCTGAGAAGCCTAAAATCAGTTACACTATTTGCCAAGCGATTGGGTCCCCCTCCCCCGCATCAGCTTGATCACCATCTGAGCAAGAAGACTTCTCCCTATTCAGGAAAAAAGTTGGATGCCTCCCACATTCCAGTACTCCAGATATTCCTCTGTTTATAACAGTAGTGGAAAATTCTTTTGTCCCATGAGAGATCACTAGAAATCAAAGACTATTCTAGCACTGTTGGACTGTCAAAAAGGGGTTCTCTCTTTATGTCATGCGCTGAGGCTGTGCCCTGAATTAGCGTCTGACATTTTGTTCCCCAGCTCACTTTAACCTTCTCCAGAGCCCATGCACTGGAAGTATTACAGTCCTTCCCCCTCCATGAGATCCTTCATTTCCTGGTTGTAGATTGCCATCCAAAAGGCTCTATAAACAGAAAATTAATTGATGCAAAACTATACCTCACCTACTCAATACGTTTTGCTCCAAGAACTGAACTTTACTATTGATTATCTCCTGGCACCTGACCATTCAACTCCCCTTTCTCCCATCTTTCTTCTACTATTAAAATTCCTGTCCTCATCTTCTCCTCAATTCTTTCTTACAAGCCCTCCCATACTTAACATTAAAATAGAGATAAAGAAATTTAGTATGCAAAAAAATAGAACAGATAAGTAAATAAAAACAAAAATTTAAAATCACAACATCCACAACTGACAAGAAATCTACCTGATACAACTCGATTTATATGATGTCTTTAGAGTCTTATACCAATTTCCTCCCCTATTTTATCTATATACCGTGTCTTAGAAATTGTAAGACATCCAGAACAGGGACCAGGGTTTTACATGTCTTTATGGTGAGATGAATGCAAGGCGGTCATTGAATAATCTTGCCCTAACATCGCACATCTACATCTCTGTTGACAACTATTCCAACCTCAAGATGATGCAAGTGCATTTAAAAAACTCTTTAGAGAGACCCCACCCTCCATACGTGATTTACAAAAGTTGAGATTCTTGATACAAGTACAGGTGTGGAAAGACGTAAAGGGAAAAGATCCAGAAACAGTCCCATGACACAACGGAAATACCCTGAACAGATTTTGACATGGCAAGGAGCATGCATCGTATTACTGTGTTCTCCTTGGAGGACAATACATTGCACTAAAGTACTTTGAAATTACCTAATGAAAGACACATAGAAGTTAATATGTACATCCCAATTTTAGATACAAAAATCCCAACTAAGAAGCATCTAATCTGAATCCACACATTTAGTGGTAGAACACAGGAACAGAATCTCTGACTCTCAGTCTCCTGCTATTTCCATTAGTGACTAGTCAGAGCTCCAGGAAAGTCTGAGAATTAATATCCTCCACATGTCATTAGCAATACATTTTTGTTGGATTTCTGCAAAGGGCTCTAGACCTGGCCTACACTTAGCCAACTGATTGGCTGGAGAAAAGCATGAGACAGGGCCTTGAAAGAAGGAAGGAAGGGCTAGCCAAAAATCACTTCTCTCAGAAGCAGTCATTCTGCTTTTTGTAATGAAGACCTGAGCTTGTGGTACGTTTCCACTAGCATGTGTTTCCTTCAGAGATCTGTCTGAGCATCTCCTACAAGTCAGGGAGAAAAGTCCTGCTAAAATTGGATGTATGCAGGTCTGACAGTATGATCACCTGACATAGATATATCATGATGCTTATGTCGCCTCACATTTGGTTAGAAAGCCTTCTACATCTCTCATTTTTGAGCAAGCCACTCAATCTGCTGAAGATCGAAACTGCTCATGTGAGAATAAGCAAACCTCTGAAAAACATTTGAGATGATATACAAGACAGTAGCCGGAACTCCATCTGCTGATTGGATAAAGTTGTCCCAGAGTATCTCAAACGAGGGGAAAACTTAAAATAGTGGATTCATATATAAATGGATTTTTGCCAGGTCTTAGTAAAATAAGAAATAGCAAATGCTTAGTGTACTGGTAAGGAAAGAACGAGATAGTTTATCCCTGACTAGGGAATGTGATATAACCCTTATATACTTATCACTTCCTCATTACCAAGTCCACTATTCTTTCTGTGGATTGCCCTCTATTGTGCAGACCTAGAGGCAAGACCCTCCAATCAGTAACTAGGATACTATATGGTTTCTTCCATCTTAGAGCCCAGTGAGGTACTTTTTCTTCCTCCAAGAATTCAAGTGATCCTCAGTCCTATTTATTTGTCTGCAGATATAGTCTTCCCTCAGATCTCCTAATTTGCCATAAAACTTATCTTTCCTATATCTGCCTTGTGTCCTTTCCTTTTGCTTTTATATGCCATCTTGCAATCAATTCTGCCATCTCGTCCAACATACACAACTGTTCCCCAATGAAAGAAGATATTCAACATTTATTTTGAAGTTCTTTTATAGTGCTCATTTAAGAATCCTCTACAAAATTGAGGCAAATCAGCTCCAACAGAAGAGAAGTGACAGGGAGCTTAGTCTACCCTCCACTTGATACTGAAAAATTCTAGAGGCATCACAGCAGTTTTACACATAAAAAAGTTCAAAAATTATTCAAAGTCAAAACTGAAGATGGAGACCATACATATTTGCTACAATATCCCCCCCGTATCTCTCCCTCCAGAGCTCAGAAAAATCATGTCTCCACAGTCACATACAGCCATCACACAGGAGATTCTGTTGCTCTTCCTAAAGCCAGAATGGTTACCAGAAAACCATTCTCCCTTTGGTGACTGAGGATTCAAAGCTCAAGAAAGTCCAGCTGATCAAAGAACACCTTATGCCATTTCAAATCATTTAGGAACAAAGTTGAGCACAGACCTTTATAGTCAAGAGAGCTGTGAAACAACCTTTCTCCCCTAATCAAGTCTTCTCTCTGCATGTAACAGCACAACCCTAGTGCACAAATGCACAGCCCTGGTCAGCATTATGTATGGTCTTTGACACTAACAAGATAGTAAAAACCTTTGCCTTGAAGATAGACATGTGCAGGGTTCCCAGTGAAACGAGGAGGCAAGGAAGAATCTTGATTACTTACCCTGTACCAGGGAGTACTTCCTTACTAGGAAACATGGGAGGTTTCTTTACAAAGACAAATCAATTGACAGTCATGCATCATTGCCTTGGGCCCCTTCCTTACTACAGAGGTAAATGAATAGATTTTAAAGCCAGAAGTGAATGTGACCACATAATCTGACCTCCTGCATAATGCAGATGAAAGAGCAGCATCCAACAATTTCTCCATGAAGTCCCTAACTTCTGTTTGAGCTACAGAATATGCTTTAGAAAGATATCAAGTCTTGACTTAATCACTGAAAGTGACTGAGAATCCAACACATTCCCAGGTAAATTGTTCCAGTGATTAGAACAAATTGTTAGAAGTGTTACTTCTTTCTAATCTGAATTTGTCTTCCTTAATTTACAAACACTGGATCTTATTATTTCTTTTTCGACAATGTTAAAAAAACAAACAAAAAAAACCCACTATCAGATCTCTTCCCCACGTACATACTTGTAAACAATGATCGGATTAGTTCTTAATCTTCTCTTACATTAACTAACTAGATGGGGCTTCTTTAGTCAGTCTCTCTAAGGCATATTTTCTAGATATCAAATCATTCTTGTAGCTCTTTTCTGAACCCTTTCCACATTGCCAACATCCTTTTTGAAGCGTGAACACCAAAACTGGACACCGTATCCCAGTAGTGGTCTCACTAATGCCACATATAGAGGTCATGCAGAAGAAAAAGCTCCATTTGGAAATCCAGCTTTCATATCAGTGGTAAATTACAAGAGACTGTCATGGATTACGGACTTTAGATATTACTTTTTGCACCTCAGAACCAACCCTATACTTTAGGATTCTTTACAACAGTCAGGCTGAACCCTCAATTTTATTTACTAAGTGTGCAAGAAAAAATACAAGTTACAAAACCAACATTATTTAATCCCTTTTTTATATGACGATGTTAGTGTTACAACCAGAGGTACAAGTAAGCCAGTACACTCCAATACAGCGTACTGGCAAGAGCCAGTGCTTCCACAGCTGGCAATTTAAAAGGCCTGGGGCTCCCAGTAGCAGCCAGAGCCCATGGCCCTTTGAATTGCTGCCCGAACCCTGCTGCTAGAGCCCTGGACCCCTGGGGCTCTGTTGCAGTGGCAGCCAGGACCCCTGGGGCTCTGTCATCAATTTAAAGGGCCAGGGGTTCCGCTGCAGTAGCGGCAGCTAGAGCCCCAGGCTCTTTAAATTGCCCCCAAACACCAGGGCCCCCAGACACCTCTGCAGCTGGTAGCTCCAGGGGCTATTTAAAGAGCCTGGGGCGACCAGTTGCTGCTACCACAGCCTGAGCCCTGGGCCCTTTAAATCCTGATTTAAAGGGCTCGGGGATTTAAAGGCTCCACCTCTTCCAGTTCTTCTACTGCAGTTGGCTAACGGTCATCTGTTTGGGAGTGTAGCCCAAAATGACCACTTGCAACATCACAACCTAGGAACTTTCTTAACAGGTTGGCTACTTGCAGAGTAAAGCTCTGTAGAAATGATGTTTCTGAGTAAGGTGATTCAAGACCTCTTAACTGATGGCAAACCATGTACCAGAAGAACTTATGATTAAGTGGGAAAGGTATGACTGTAATGCAATCAAGTCCACCTGGACTGCAGTACAAAAAACATTTACTACTTTCTTCACCTTTTGGCTGCACCTTGAAGACCAACTCCAAGTGGGTTCACTTTAGTTTAGATCACGCCATCTAAAAGGCATAACAGGATCACTGAAGCTCCTTTTTGTCACGTTCATGTGGGAATTGAAAATTCAAAAAATCTCTAATAAAATCCCTGCATGTCATGTGTCATAAGTGTGATCCTATCATATGCAATCTAAGTTCCTTATGAGCAACTTGGTAACTCTGAGATCAAATTGCTTACCTGGAAGGTTGATTTCCTAGATGTAGTGATTGCAGCTCAGAATTAGTTAACGTCAAGCTCTAGTAACCAATCCATTTTATGCCAAGTTATACAAGGATAAGGTGATGCCACAACTCTTCAAATTGCTATCCAAGATGGTATGATGTAATACCACCTTCAACAAAACTATTGTACTCTGAATATGTCCCCCCTACTCCTGTGTTCCATTCCCTACAAGCTCTTCTCTTTACATTCAATGTTCAAAGGTATTTAGGGTTTAACTTAAACACAAACATAAGGTCTCTTCAACTTTGTTTTTAATTTAACACCAATTCCTTAAGTTATGATATCAATAGAAAGCGTATCTATTCTGCAGATCATATTTTACATTTCTATGACCTGACTGGTTTGAAGCCAGAAGAGCATACAGTTCAATTCATGACAGAGCAACTTCTTTTGCATTCTTTCTTAGCCATCCGCTCCCTTCAGAGGTTGGAGAGGATTCTTTCGATGTGGTATTTTATCTTCCACTTTTCTTGTTCCTTTGTTCCAGTTTGAGTCACCTCCCGCTTTTTCTTTTTTTATTTTAAGATTGTTTACTGGATGCCTTTGCATCCTGATAAAGGCAGGAACTGACTGGGAGGTTCCAAGAATGGCAGTTAAGAAATACCATAGCAGAAGTGGCTAATGCTTTCACTACTTTTGCCACCCTTTTGGATCACAAAACCTTAAAGAGCTTGGAATATTCCTCTCTCATATGCTAGGGAATTCAGAACCAGAAGTGAAAATCCCTGAAGTCTAGTATTTTCACAAAAACTGAATAGCAGGGTAAGCAATTTTCCATTTCTGGGGGCTGGTATTTAAGTGGAAGAAGCAAGAGCAGTCATAATAAGAATCTGCACTACAACTTATGAGGCCAAAGTGGTGCTATTAGAGTATCTGTACTTTTTCCTATTCAGTATTTTGCACTGCAATTGAGATTAAAGGATTCAGTAAAGACGTAACAGAGATCCATTCAGTCAAGATTAAGAAAAGTCCACTATGTCATGATTTATGTGTCTGGAAAAGAGTAGTTGTCGTGCCTTCTGTGGAAGCAAAATAAGTCTGTAAAGCTAAATTATACCAGGCTATTTGAAAGTTTCAATTTATAGTGCAGAGCTAAGGACATTAAACTCAGAATATGCCAATATTTCTTAAATTGCCAAATTCCTACAAGGTAACCTCTACCTGTACTTAAAAGAACACCATATACAAAAATACATCTGCTATTCCTAGCATGGGAGGAAGGACAAACCCAGGTTAATGTTCTGCATGCTGGGCAATTACTGAAGGCAACATCACTTAATTCCTCCACAAATTCAGAGAGGCTCTCCAGAAACACAACCTAGTGCTGGGTGCCTTAACAGAACCTTTATTTAAATTTCTTTCCTAGCTGTGATCACCTCAGTTCAATAAATCTGATCCTCACACACTGTCAATGGAGTTAATGAAACATAAGATGTTGCATTACCTAGAACTGGAATTTAGTTAAAACTAACGGTTATCCATAATTTTCAATGGATTGGCCTTCTGTCCTATTGCCCCTACTAATCCCATTCACTTGAAGAAAAAAAGCGTGTCACACATTGTTTGTGTAGAGAGCTCTTCAAACATACCTCAAAGAAACAAAAGTTTTCAGAAAACCCAGGGCTCTTTTCATCCTCTACCATCCTGCTGTAAAAGGAAACAAGTCATCAAAGCCCTCTATTGCCAGGTGGCTGGAATTCTGTTTAAAGGACTTCAAAGGTTTGAACATCCTAAATCCATCTTAGTCCACCAAACCAGGTCGGTCTTCACCTTTGGTTCAAGTCAGACACATGTAAGGTGGCTACTTCATCTTCAGTCCATATGTTACAGTAAATTGGACAGAGGCTGCCTTCCTTCTCATGCTTGCTCGGACAGATGTTGCTTTCAGCAGACTACACATAGTTGCATCCCTAATTCACACAACTCAGTCTAAAATTTCAGCAGTGTAACGTAGGTCCATCAATCACTACTTTAGATTTCATTGCTGTTTCTAAATCAGACAATAAATATAGTTGTTTGCTATGAGAAATTTCAATTTATCTTGCAATTTCTCTTCTCTTAAATAAATTCATTTTTCTTAACTAATCTTAATTACTTTGGATGATTATGTTCTGTATGATGTTTTCTATATGCAGTAGAGGACCACTAGTATATACTTGCAAGTTACTGACTTCATTCTCATATTACAGCTTGGAAGTATTCACCGGCTCATTTCTAAGCTGCAAAGAACCCATACCTATCTCAGTGACTGGCAGGTCTGATTCTGCCTTCTAGGTTACACAGCTGAGGAAAACAGCATAGTGTGAACAGTGATCTTGCTAATGCTATTCATACATCAGGGAAGAACAAGTTTATCTAGCACATACCATGACAGCTGATGCTTACAGTTGTCAAAACTCAGAACTGAACAGTAATAAAATTAAATGATCCTTGCATCATGTCCTTAACTTCACTAGCCTCTGGTTCTAATGGACTGTCAAGGGGAGGAAATGCCAACCAGGAAGTCATCAATGAAAAAACCCTGACACTGGACATGGCATATGTAAGTTTATGTATGAAAAGGAAACACCTACTAGTCAATTTACAATTATAATGGAGTACAAGGGAAAGCTACAAAGCCATTTCACTGAAGCCTTTTAGCGGCTGGTCTAATAGTTCCACAACCTACATTTCCAGCTACAAAGGAGAAACATCAGATTGAAGTAAATAGACAAGCTTTCCTCTTGTCCCACCCAACCAGGAATGTAGCCAAAGTACTCATACTATGGACTGAGCCCTAGATCTAATCACAAAGAATAAAGATCAATTTATGGATGCATTTGGACACAACTTTCTTAGACAGCACTAAGAGTTCATCCAGCGATCAACCAATAATTCAGCCAAAAACAGAATGAATGGTAATGGCAACTTGGACAGCCAAGTGTTCATAAGATTTTAAGAATGTTTTTTTTTTTTTTTAATAGTCTTTTCAAAAGGGTTTATAAGAGTGGCTTTCTAGTGACTGGAAAGGGAGGATTTCCTAGAGCACAGATTATTACGTCGATTTTAGAAGCCAAGGACCCAAGTATTGTCTTAACATTAGCAAGCTTTTATAGCTGAGCCAAAAGAGTAAATGGTATGTGACAAAGCTCTTTCCTTATCTCCATGGAGCCTGTATTTCCTGGCGGATTTTGCTAGCCTCAGAGGCTCACTGTGATCCTTCACTTAGCCCTTCTCTCTCTAGAGGCAAAGGTCACAGTCTACTGAGCCATTTTCATCATAAGCCAGCAAGTGAGGTGAGGAGAAATTATCCTCTCTTGCACAGTCTCTGTTGTCTCCCAGTCTCAATGATTAATCAGGGGAGGCAAAAAAGGAGGGACCCGGGGGCCGCCCTCTACTCCAGGCTCCAGCCCAGGGACCCTAATAATATCAGCTATGTAGATGACTTTTTAGCAACAGAACAGGGACAATTCCCTGGGCTCCTTCCCCACAGCAGCCCTCACTTCCTCAAGCTCCACTTCACCCTTACCTCAGGGCCTCCTTCCTTGTGTATGATATGGTGTCCATCATTCAGTCTCTCCAACAGCATAACTTCCTCCCACAGTTCCTGACATGCGCACCCACCCCCCACCTGACTAACTGGGAGGTTTTTAACTGGTTTCAGCCAGCCCGTGATTGGCTTCAGGTGTCGCAATCAACCTAGTTGTCTTTGCTGCTTTCTGAAAGGATCGTAATTGGCCCCAGGTGTGTTGATTAACCTGGAGCAACTGCCATTTGGTTCCAGTGGTACCAAGGATTTGTTTAAATGGAAACCTTAATTTAAATAATGATTTAACTGTTTTTTGTGTTTGTAAATTTTAGGTTTTTTTCCTAAAGAAAGATCAATTCTCACTGTCGGTAACCATTAAAACATGTTTTAATGATTTGCATATACCTCTAGCCTTTACACTAAATTTGGTGCTTCTTTTTCCTAACTAGGAGAATATACTATAGCCATACACATTTATTTAAGGAGTTATATAGCTTAACCTACATGTAATCAGCTTCCCAATACTTTACATTTTTTTATTTTAGAAAATGCCAAGAGGCATTTCTTATTTACTAGCTTATTTTTACTTTTGATTTTTGAGAAGCTCTATGTAGATGGAAATTCATTTTAATTAAAAATGCACAAAAACAGCATTTTAATTTTCTTTTTAATTAGAGAGAATTACTTTAAATGTGCTGGAGACATAAGAAAAAAATTTATCAAAACATATTTTGCATTTAAAACTGATTAAACAAAAATATTATTTGTAATAATGAATTGAACTGATTATTTCTGGTCACCATGTCCTTGATTTTAGAACTAAATGGATCTCACCTTGTTCACCTAGTTTTTATTCATAGATTCAAAAAGGGAGGGCAGGGAAACAAACAAACTTTCTTGATTTTCCAATTCCCAATGGGTATTCTTAGGAAATAATTTCAAATATTAAGGCTGATAAAGGCTTTATTTCTTTCCTACTTTTAGTATATTATTTCTTGGTATTTAGTATTGAATCAGGATATCTTAAATTGATTAATTTGAAATTTCAATTAAAGGATCCAGAACAACGGTCTGGATTTATAGAACAAGAATCTGAACTACAAGCGAGTTCAAGATTCTAGAAAGGCAGTATTTTTGCTCTTCAAGGCCAAATTCTGGCTTCCCTCAAAGCACAGAAATTCCCTGGAATCTTAACAAATTCTAACTTTTAAATCTTCCTATGCTTTACACCCTAGAGCAAAGTGGGATTTATCTCACCCTTCAGTTGTCCAGGAAGTCTTCTGGTATGGAGGGGATTCCTTCTTGGCATCTATGATCATCAGGAAGGGACTCTCTTTCTTAAAGCTGCTTATATTGGGGGACTTTGGACCTTTACGCTTTGAAAACCCAGATTATTTCCATAAAGGACTTCTAATTAAAGAAACCCTCTCTTGAGAGAGCAAAGTCACTGAACACTTCTTACATGAATCAGAGGGCTATTCTTGGGTCAAGATCGGGATCCCTCAGCATTCAGAACCTTAAGACCTGCACTGGATCTCTCAGGTGAAGAGAACTGCCTCTCAGAGGGGAGAGAATAGTGAACTGATATTTTGTAACACTTTTCATACTATCATTCTTCCCATTGTATCGAGGGGCTTGGTCTACCCCTAAAGTATGTATCTGGCAATTTCCCACTGGCCTTTTTAAATTTTAGCAAGGTATTGCCTTTTATTTAAGCTTTGTAGATTTATTGGTAGTTATATACATAAAACTTGGGCCAACAATATCAGTGTTTACTTTTAAACTTTTTTCTATTTTTATCTGTTTACATTTTCAGGAAGTTATTTGAATCAGACTAGGGCGGAGTCAGGCAATTATGTAAGGACAGAAGATCTTGAAATTCAAGAAGTTAAAGCTCTATAACTTTAGCTTAGAACATAAAATTGTACATCATTATCACGTCAGAAATAAATATCCTTAAACTCTAGTAAGTTTTCAGGCAGCATTTTTTTTACATTGCCTCTATGTAAAATTTTGATCCTCATGAATAGTAAGTAATATGTTTTCAGTTTGTGGTGTATGGTGAAATCGACATTTACCAAAAATAATTTAATCCTTCCAAGCCTACTTTTATTGAAAGTTACATATTTATCAACTGGAAAATTTAAGTGTCATGGCAAGTTTCCTATCCATTCAATAGTGAGATTCAAATTTCAGAGAAATCCATCTTTCCAATGGTATCCAGACTTGCCTTGGAATTTCTTCTTTAGCATTGTTAATAAATTAAGAGAAATACATTCTGAAAGTTAGCAAAAATAACAACTTACAAATGTACAAGTGCACAAGCGGCATCCTACCAAAATTCTATTTTAAAATTTAAACCATATTGTTATCCTATGTTAATGCATGCATTTACTGTTTTTCTCATCCTCCCACTGTTTATTGTATCCTAATGTTGCGTCTCATCAAATTATGTATTTTGTGTTCTAGAGCAGGCATTATCCTATTCTGTTTATACAATGGGTTCAGGAATGAAAGAGGTGCATAGGAGATGCTGCAATTAAAGTAATAAATATCACCCCCCTAGTTTAAACTGTTCCTTGAAACAACTGTTTATCATTGGTAACAGAGGATAACATTTTTAAACATATACTATAAATCATATTGCATTAGGAAAATGGCATGTCATATGAAGTATGACCTGCAAACTATTACAGACACAGCACGATTTCCACATTGCCCAAATAATCAGTATGGGGAAAATACTTAACCAAATATTGGATCCTGAGTGTGGAATGTAGAAGCAGTCATAACTCTTCCACTATAGCAATATCAGGGGATTGTACAGTGACCAGTAAAATTTCTAGCCTCTCCACCACACCTCAATTTGTTTTTGAATTTCACTTCTTGTTGCTTCAAAACAGACACCATGAACAACCGCTCTGAAGAGTAAAAGATTACAGAACCCTTCCTCACAATCTCTCTGAGGGCTGTACTATCATGCAGCAGAGCCCACTATGGTTTTATTATACTTATGATCTTCCAGTCACAGAGGGGATTATAGGATTTTCCCAATAGACAGATCTTGCTGATGTTTCTCATGAGCTGTCCAATACACAAGTCTATAATACCCAAAGACAAACTGCAGGACAAAATTAACTGTTGAGAAGGAGTATGACAGTTTATTCATTTCTCCTTTAATAATACTAAACTCTTATATAGTGTTTTTCATCCATAGATCTCAAAGCAGTTTACAAAGGAGGTATTCTCTTCATATTACACATGGGGAAACTGAGGCACTAGGCAGTGAAATGACTTGCCCTAGGTCACCCACAAGGCTAGTGGCAGAGCTGGAAATTCAAGACCCAGATTTTAAGGCCCAGTACAATGCTCTCTTTAAATGCTAATGTTTTTAAATCTGGAATAGTTTGAAGAACTCCTTGTATTTTATGGATATGCTTCTTTTGCAAAGCAAAGCAGCAACATGGCATCAGATAAGTCACCACACCATTTTACCCCTTTATTGCTGATTAGAAGATTGCCACAAAAAAGGCACTACACACAGCACATGCTCATCCTTCTGGGATCCTTAGTATAGGTCAGGCCTGCACAACTCAGAAAGCAGCGAGGGCCGTATTACTGCAAAAAAAACAGCTGTGGGCCAAAAAGCCCCGCCCTCGCCCCGCCCCCATCCGCTTCCTCCTACCCCACCGCTTGGCTTGCCCCTCCCCTACTCACCCCCCGTGGGCCGCACAGAGAGCCCGTGCGGGCCGCATGTGGCCCCCGGGCCGCATGTTGTGCGGGCCTGATATAGGTGATCAGGACCCATATGAGGCATTCTGAAATATGTGATTTTCTACAAGATAGAATACTTGCCACCAGTAACTAATATTTCTGAATCGGATCTACATTATGTGTTTATGGATAAAAATAAGGGATTGCAGTAAATAAAGAATTGCACACACTGTCACAGGTTATTAGTATCTCCTTCAGATTAAAGAAAAATTAATCTGACTTGTTTTTACTAACATTATAATCACATTTATTTTCAGTTGTCAACCCAGCAGACTCTCACAATGTAATGCTCTGTCCAGAAGAAACAGAGCCTTAAAGCAACACACACTATGTAGTTTGCTCCATTATCAAAGCTAAAAACAGAAACCACAGCTCCAGGCTGGAGCTGAAAGAAAGGCTTATAGAGGGGAGGAAACTTGGAGGAAGAAGGATGGGAAACTCAGCTCTCCACCTGCTACTCCATATCCTGGGTCCAGTTCCCTCCTATAAGGCAAGGACATGCAAATATCGTAATTACTAGAGTCCCTGACCTGTATTACCCCTCTTACACAGTGCCAAAGTGCAGGAGAAAGTTTGTATGGATGTCAGCTTAGTTGTCTCCATAAATATCCAAATATCTTATATAGCCCTTATCATATTACCTGGGCACTTTACAATTCATAAAATTTATCCTAACAACTTTCTTACAGATGAAGGAATTGAGGTATAGGGTAGTGACTTGCCTACAGTTACACTGGAAATTTGTGGCTGACCCAAAAATCCCCATTACTCCCAGGCTGGGAAGCATAGGTGCAACCATTCCATAACCCTCCACACAGGGGTACACATTTTTATAGTTACATCCCCACTTTTCCCCAATCCTTTTTCCAAATCCCTTCCTGCTGCTCCAGAGAACGATCATTGTCCTAGTCTAGCGACTCATCCAGTACACTAGAGTTTCTGAGTTACTAACGTGAATCAAAAGGTTGTGCGACTGACTGATGTCATTTCCCTGCTCTGGGCATTAAGACCTGATGCTCAGAGTCACAGCACCATTGTGTGTGGATCAGTTGACCCTCCATCATGATGCGGGGGCAGGGAGGAGACAGTAGTAGGTAGGTAAATCTGGGTGAATGGCCCCGTGACCATATGCACAGAGTTGCAACACCATGCACACATATTTGGCCCAGTCAGCCCACCGGGCCAAATATTTGTACATGGTGCCTGAGCTAGGCCACATCTGAGCAGTGCTGAGACCCCAGAGTTTGCAATGCTCAGAGAAGGGAATCAAAGAATATCAGAGTTGGAAGGGACCTCAAGAGGTCATCTAGTCTAACACCCCTGCTCAAAGCAGGAGCCAATCCCAACCAGACACACAGGATATAAGATGTAAGGGAGTAGTTGGTGTCATATTCTCCAATAAGTAACCCCCCACCATGTACCCTTACCCCCCCAGACAGATGATACCCTGACTTCCATACCCACCAGCCCACAGCCATGAACTCCCCCGACATCTCACCTCCCAACACCCCAAAAATCTTCCCCCACTGCACCCCAGCTCCTTCTGCCCCCCAGTATCTTCTTCGCAGAATCCCCAATTCCACCCCATATCCTACTCCATGTGGGCCATAAACGGGGTCTGTGTGTGACTATCTCCAGGAACGCACCTATGGGTCAATCAGGAGAGCAGCTACCTCATTGCTCTGGACCTCAAAATTAGAATTTAATCTGTACATTTTAATAGATATTGTTTTGGGGGTAATTACCTGCCTGTCAGCAATAGGTTAATCTGGGCCATGGGTGGAGCCATCATGTAATTTTTTAGACCACTGGCTTACTGTGCTTATCTTGTCTTGCTGCTAGAACCTACCCCAGGGCATGGGAAAAACCATCCCCGTTTCTCCTCTCCACCCAATAAGCACCATATATAACCCATTGTAATTAATTGTTCTGCAGTGTCTCTGAGACTAATAAGCAAAGTGACATTCTGGCAGCGCTGTGCACAATAAACTCCTGTGCTTGACTCTACACAGTGTGGAATCCATTTCCTTCAGCAGGTGTGACACCACTAGGTGAAAGCGGACTTGCAGGGCCGAGAGCTAATTGCCATGATGGCCAGCAGGAGACGCCACAATGCCAAGTCCCGCCCCATCACAATACTGTTGTGTCATATTTAGCACTTATTTCAAAAACAGTTTTGTTTTGGAGTGCACCAAACAACTCAGTCACCAGAACAGAGAGAACATTTTAGTGCCAAGACAGATAGCCTATTAAAATCATATTGAAAGGAAGGATTTGTATTACCATTATGTATCAAGTTGGACCTATCTATTACATGTGGTACAAAACATCATCCAATGTTTGGAGACATCAGTTACCGGTGTACAATGAAGATTATTAAAATTTTTATCATTTAGCTCACTTCTATATTGCCTTCATTTTCTTCATTAACCTCTATTAGTATGAAGAGAAGCAATCAGTCCAGATATTGAATGCAGTGTTCCACATTCCTGAACCTGGTATACACAGTTGTCAATACCATGTACTACTTTATTGTAGGAAACATTCATTTCCTATCTATACAAATACACTAATCTAAAGAGATTCAGATGGAACTCAGAGTGTTTTATTAAGTAGGTGGAAAACTAGTACTCAAAGGCAACTGAAGAACAAAGATGTACATAAACTTTTGGGAAATGAAGCTTACTTTTTCTAACCCCTCCAAAATTTAGATAGATTAGAAAGATACAATTTTTAAAACTGTATCCACCAAGATTCTATTTAGTTTAATAATATTTGCAAAACATCTGGCAAGTTATCCTGTCCTCAAGCTGAGATAGACACAGCATGTTGAAAATAAAGCAAAAGGCATTAAGGCTCAGATAACCAGAGAAGTTATAGTGTCCGTACCAGAAGCACACAATTCATGGTATTTGCTAAACGTATCCACAAAAATGTTTCCTGGAAGCTCTATTACTGTGACACATGCACCTCAAAATGGCATCCTTTAACCCCCATATTAATCATTCATATATGGTTGCTATATTTTATATTAAACATGTCACGTAAGATATCATATGAAAGGTCACACTCTATTAAAGCCCGCTGTTCTATGCAAATAGTATCTCATTAATGAGTATGAATATGAGATTCTGCTGTATGATTGTTACTTAGGGTTATCATATATAAACATTCAAAAAAGAGGACACTCCATGGGGGGGGGGGGAGAGCCCCGCCCCCAGACACTCCCTCCCACTTCCCGCCCCCGACTGCTCCCCACAGACCCCCCAACCCATCCAACCCCGCCCTGCTCATTGTCTCCTGATTGACCCCTCCCAGGACCCCTGCCCCTAACCACTCCCAGGGACTCCACCCCTATCTAAGGCTCCCTTCTCCTTGTCCCTGACTGCCCCCTCCTGAGACCCTCCTACCCTAACAGCTTCCCTAGGACACCCCCCCTACCTACTCCCTGACTGCCCCGACCCCTATCCACATCCTTGCCCCTTGACAGACCGCTGGGACTCCCACGTCTATCCAACCCCTCCCAGTCCCCTGATTGCTCGCCCCCCCGAACCTCTGACCCATCTAACGCCCCCGGCTCCCTGTCCTTTTACTGCCCTGACCCCTCTCCACAACCCCGCCTCCTCACAGGCCCCTCCCAGAACCCCTGACCCATCCAACCCCTCAGATCCCTGTCCCTTGACTGCCCCCCATGTCTTCTAGGCATGTGGACTGACGGTATAAGAAACAGTGCCTTGGCCTTTCTCCTTCCCCATCTATGCTCAAGGCAACAAGAATACTGAGAAGACAAAAATTTCATTTGAGGAAATCGGTTGCTAAATACCACCTGTGACAGGGCTAGCCAACTCCGCACTAGTGAGAAAGGGGTTAAGCCAGTAGCACTGGAAGTGGAAGTCCTGCCCCCGAGGTACTGGGCATGCTCCAGGTGCTCTACCAGTATAAAAGCAGGGAGGTCAGCTCATTCTGGGTGGGCAGCCGAGGGAGGACGACATGCTTGGGAGGCTGCTGTGGCGGATGCGCCCCAGCCCCAGCCCCAGCCCCAGCGCTTTCCCAAGCCTGCCTGGAGCCAAGCAGCAGTAGCAACCAGAGGAGGCAACGGACTGGCCGGCTAGCGGAGGAGCCCAAAACGCCTGGGAGACGCCTACAGCGGACCCAGTAGGAAGTGACCCAGAGAGGGTGATAGAGTAGTATCTCCCACCCAGGAAAACTCAGCATGTTTCAGTGGGATTTCCCCGCTGAGTCAGCAACAAGGCACTGAGCCACTGATAGGGCCCTGGGTCGGGGCCCAGTGGAGGTGGGCAGGCCACGAGCTCCCCTACCTAGGCCACCACAGCCCTATGTGGGCGACCCACCTTTATATACGTTGGCTGCCAAGCCGCTTTTCCCTGCAACCTGGGGCAACTATATAGACTTTAGCTGCTAAGCCACTCTGCCCTGCAACCTGGGGCGACTATATAGAGTTGGGCTGCTAGGCCATATTGCCCTGCGACCCCAGGGCTGTTCTAAGGACTCGGGCCTCTAGGCCGTATTGCCCTGCGACCCCGGGGCTGTTCTGTGGACTCTGGCTGATGGGCCGGTCTGATCTGAAGCAAGGGCGAGCCTACAGACTCTGGCCAATAGGCCACGTTGCCCAATACTCAGGGGTGTAAACCCCAACACCACTTAATGTCAAAGTTTAAAATTTAGATTGTGTTCTTATCTTCTATTTTCTCTGGTAACTATCTCTGACCTCTTATGCCTACCACTTATTTAAAATCTCTCTTTCTGTAACAAATCTGTTTTATATTTTATACAAAATAGTGTGATTTGTTTGAAGTGCTTGAGAAATCTCAGCTCAGGTACAAAGGCTAGGCTAGGGCAGACAGGGTAATAAACGTACACTGTTCAGATTTCTGACCAGGGTGAGACGGTATAGTCTGTGAGTGCAAGGCTGGGAGGCTGGGGGGAACTGGCTGGTACCTTTTTCTATACGATTCGTGAGTGGCTTTGGGAGCATTCATGCAATCTAGCTGGGTGTGGGGCTCCACATGCTGTCATTCTGAGTGATAGCAGTTCCTGGACAGGTTTGCTGCTTGTCACTAGCAAAGCATTATGAGAGAGAGCCCAGGTGGAAGGGTTAAGAGGGTACAGTGGTATTCCAGTTCCAGGCTGCACCCTAGGGACGCCATCACAACGTACGTTGAGATGCTCTGAAGATTCTTCAAGCGACGTGAAGATACAGAAGACCTTAGCACACTTCAATACATCCAGACATGAAACTGAGGTATCCGAAAAACTGCCAACACTTATGCATTGTGCATTTACCACTTTTTGAATGAACTCATATTAATGACTAGTCTGGAGTTATTACTGATGTGACATGGAGTTATCCTGATTAGTTTTAAATCCACTAAATTCTCAAGGATTCAAATATAACTTACCACAGCAAGTTGTGTCCGCGAAGCTACCGTGTGAAAAACTGCAGGCATCATGAGAGATTCTTCTACTTTTAATTCCATCTCATTCTCTGCTGAAAATGTGGTTTTGGGAATAGCTGGTGGGCGTTCACATAAGATCATCTCTTTGTTGAACAGGAAAATTGGGTTTGTGTCCTATATTAAAATAAAAATATTAAATAAAATATTACAAAAAGAACTTTGGATTGAATGCATGTTTTATTTTCTCTGTCAATTAATTGCACTAGCATGTTTTGGAAACAGCATAACTTACGTAACTATTCATGGAAAATTACTTATGTAAAACCACTAATTTCCTGATATTAAAAACAAGAACGAACAAAAAAAGTCTCCGGGAAAAAAAAGCACACAACCCTCACCCCCTCTAAAACCCCCATGCACCACTAGGAAGCTGTAACTCTCACTTCTCCTCAACACTTTTTTTTATAAGGGGACAAAGAAAGAGACTATAGTGTACACTTACTGTTCCAGCACTGTAACTACAGACTCTTCTGTCTGCTGCCATACACTCCCCTCCATTGACAACCAGTACCTGGTGCTGAATGGCAATCTTATACTTGCTTTGGATTGCATGTTTAAGGTCGGACACACTAAAAGGGAAAAACAGGAACTTTAGTATCAATATCTTATTTAAGCAAATGATCTTCTCTTATGCAAAATATTCCTGCAATATACAAACTAATTTTGAACTCTAACAGCAGAGAAAAAGCTAATTGTGAATAAGGGCAAAATGTTTGGTTGTGTACATACTGAAATACGTTGTATTCTGGCTACCCAATTCATAGACTAAAAGCAAAACATTACCCATCCTCAGAGAAGTTTATTTCCAAAATGCTACATCTCAGCTATTTACACAAGAAGCTATTTATCCTGCAACTGCAATGCTGGAGTCCAGGACTAACATGCATTTCTGGCAATTACTGCCAAAGTTATATTAAACTCTCTGAATATGAGCCAACTATTGACTTAGTTTAACTCTCATCTTCCACAGTCCAAACACTTAATATTATGTTAGGGAAAGTTATAAGAACAATCATATTGGGTCAGACTAATGGTCCACCTAGCCCAGGATCCAACACTGGCCAATATCAGATGATTCAGAAGGAAGGAATGGAACAAAGCAATTACTGAGAGATCCAACCCATGTCATACACTGCCAGCTTTTGGGAGTAAGAGGCTAGGGACACCCAAAACATTGGATTGCATCCCTGATCATCTTGGCTAATAGCCATTGATGGAGCTATCCTCCCTTAACTTACCTAATTCTTTTTTTAAACCCCATTATAGTTTTAGCCTTCACAACATGCCTTGTCAGAGAGTTCCACAGGTTGACTCTGCATTGTTCAAAAAAGTACTTCCTATTGTTTGTTTTAAACTGGCTGCCTATTAATTTCATTGAGTGACCTCTGGTTCTTGTGTTATCTAAAGACAGGGGGGGATAGCTCAGTGGCTTGAGCATTGGCCTGCTAAACCCAGGGTTGTGAGCTCAATCCTCGAGGGGGCCATTTAAGGATCTGGGGCAAAAAAATCGGTCAGGGGACAGTACTTGGTCCTGCTAGGATAGGCAGGGGATTGTACTCAATGACCTTTCAAGGTCCTTCCAGCTCTATGAGATAGGCATATCTCCATATATTAGTAAATAGTACTACTTTATTCAACTTCTACAGACCATCCATGATTTTGTAGACCTCTACACTATCCCATTCCGCATTGTCTCTTTTCCAAGATGAAATGTCCCAGTCTATTTAATCTCTCCTCCTGTGTATGCTGTTCCAGACCCTTAATCATTTTGTTGCCCTTCTATATACTTTTTTCCAGTTCTAACATACCTTTTTTGAAGTGAACTGACCAGAACTACGTGCATTATTCAAGATATGGGTGTCCCATGGGCTTACGATATTTTCTTATTAGTCAAAAAAGCTAAGAAAGGGATAGCTGCCGCTGAGCATCAAGCAGATATTTTCAGAGATGTATTCATAATGACAAAAGGCTCTCTTTCTTGAGAGGCAGCAACTAATTTATACCACATCATTTTATATGTATAGTTGAGATTTTGTTTTCTAATATGCATTACGTGCATTTAGAAAATTGAATTTCATCTGCCATTTTGTTGCCCTGTCAGCCAGTTTGCGAAATCCCTTTGTAACTACCGACACTCTGCATTAGACTTTATTATCTTGAATAATTTTGTATCATCTACAAACTTTGCCACCTCACTGTTTACCCCCTTTTCCAGATCATTAAATTTATATATTAAAACCTGGACCCAGTACAGATCCTTGAAGGGACTCTGCTATTTACCTCTCTCCATTCTGAAAACTCACCATGTATTCCTACCCTTTGTTTTCTGACTTTTAAGCCATGCATGAGACCATCTTTATCACATCTGCTTCCCTTGCTGAAGAGCCTTTGATGGACCTTGTCAAAAAGTCCATACACACTAAATCAATTGGATCACTCTTTCCCACATTTGTTGACCTTTCAAAGAATTCTAGCAGATTTGTGAGGCATGATTTCCCTTCACAAAAGCCATCTTGACTTGGGCAACAAAGTGTCTCTCTCTTCGACCAACAAATTGTGCCCTTCTGTGTGTCCGATAATTCTGTTCTTTTATACAGTTCCAACCAATTTCCTGTTACTGAAATTAGGCTTAATGGCCTACAATTGCCATAATATCCCCTGGAGCCAATTTTTTTTTTTTTTAAGGTGTCACATTACTATCCTTCAGCCATCTGATTCAGAGGCTGATTTAAGTGATAAGTTATATACCACAGTTAATAGTTCTGCAGTTTCATATTTGAGTTCCTTCAGAACTCTTGGGAGAATACCATCTGGTCCTAGGGACTTACTGCTGTTTAATTTATCAATTTGTTCCAAAACCACTTCTACTGACACCTCGGTTTGGGACAGTTCTTCAGCTTTGTCACTCAAACAATAGCTCAGGTGTGGGAATAAATCTGCTGTAAAGATTGATGCAAGAAGTAATTGAGGTTCTTCACAATGACCTTATCTTCCTTTAGTGCTCTATTAGAATCTCAATTGTCCAGTGGCCCCACTGATGATTTCGCAGGCTTCCGGCTTCTGATGTACGTCAATCAATCAATCAATCAATCAATCAATCAATCAATAAAAATAAAAAAATTGTCTCTTGCTATTTACTCTTCAAATTATTTTTTGGCTTGCTTAATTTTACTTTTACACTTGATCTGCCAGAGTTTATGCTCCTTTCTATCCTCCTTTCTGGGCACATTTCTTCAATGATTAAGAAAATACTTCAGAGCAAGTTAGAATTTTTATTTTGGTTTTGTTTTATTTTAAATATTAGTGAATTCCTGGCTGCATCAGATGAACAGAATGACATTTTATGTATAAAAGTAATGTTCTGTATGTCAGTTATTGACAATACGGGATAGTACATTTTGGCTACAGCTGAATATGAATATTAAAAATTGTATGGCTCGACATTCACAGGTATAGGTAGATTTTGCTGGTAGTGGATGATAATTAAAATGAGTACTAGTTGCAGAGACTATAACGTTGCTGCTTACATATATGGTGGATAATTTCAGTATTCTGTCTAGCATATACACTCACACACACAGGCTTTATTTTAAAGAAAAAACACACAGCAGTTCACTCATTTTCTTACTTCTGTACTGCAAGTTCTGTGTCAAAGGTGAGAGTAGTTCCAGTGTTGACCACAAATACATATAACTTCATGATGATTTCTTTGTGTTCCTGAAGCTTATACCTTCCACTTTGGTAGTATCATTTAGAAACTGCAAAGAAACCCAAGCACAGCATAACAGTTACAGTTAACTCACATTTTAAAGAAAAAGCTAGGAAAGTAGCTAAACCACAAAAGCAGCTTATTAGATCTTAAATCTTTCGACTGAGCGCACATTGGAAGGGCCCATGATGGGTAATTCCAGTCAGTATACCTGCATTGTAGCAGAACTGATGTAATTGCTCCCAGATCATCCCCAGTAGATGCTGAGGCACTGTCAGGTATTGTCATTTATTTTTTAAGACTATTTTGTGGCTATCTGGTTCAGCAGTATGAAATAAAACTATACAATTATTGTATAATGAACATAAAAGTACATTACACAAACCAATATTTGCTTACATCGTTAGTATGTTTATTTGTAGTTAACTATCCATTATGTGTGTTTTACTCATGTCCTATTTCACCACACAAAATCCTTAACAAACTTGGACTATCTACCAACCTTTTGAAGGGCTTTATCTTTGTCTCCAGTTTTTGTCACTCAGAATTTGTTTGGTCTAAAATCCATTTCAAATATATGTACAGAAGTTTAGGGCAGTAGTTACCACTCTTATTTTTGTTGGTATTCATCTTACAGTGAATTGGCTGACTGGTGTCCCCCAAGTTCCCTCCCCAGTAGCCGAACAATAAGACCTGATATAGGGTATGTCTACACAGGTCAAAAGCTGTGCACAAGCTTGCCTACCTGAGCTAGCTTGAGTCCAGCTAGAACAGTAGTAACAACAGTAATGAAGTATGAGTGAGTAATATAAGCCTGGCACATTACATACTCAGCACATTAGCCTACACTGAAGCCCATATTGCACTGTCTTCACCACTACTGTTACCCGTACTAGCAAGATTCAATCTAGTATGAGGGCAGGTTAACCCAAGCACAATTTTTGCTGTATGGACATACCTACAATTGACACCTTTTGTCCTTTATGATGACCTCTCTCCTTCCTGGTCTACTGTCTATTCTTGTTTTTGTTTAGTTTTACCTTTGCATCTATGCTGGGCCCCATTCTCGCTCCTCTACCCACTAGAAGGCTAAATGCTACTTAGAATTACTCCTGGGGGAACTCTGTGCCAAAATATTACAAATTCTGCAACAAAAAAATAAAAATTATGTGCACAATATTTTAAATGTCTGTAAAATTCTGAATATATTATCTGTCAAAATAACACACTAATTACACCAGTTTCAATTATTTTTGGTCATTTATTTCAAAATACCTGTCAGCAAGTATGTCTGTAACAATATAGCCAACAAAAAAGATTCAGGAAATGTTTTTTGACAAATAGATTCCTTACTAGACAGATTAATAGAGAACTCTGAGACAATAATTTAATTAACAATACAGAACCATATTCCTCGCACCTCAGAAGCAGGGAAAAGGCTTGGGGGAGTCAGGGATAATGGAGGAGCTGAGGGAGAGGGAAGTCATTGCTGGGAAAAAGGCTGGGTGTGAACTTGGAGAGTGGTTCGATATGGGTGGGAAAAATACGGAACAGGTGTTTTGGGGGAAGAGGGTAGGGAGGGATTGTCAGGGAGCTTCCCCCATGCAGATGCAGGGTGATCCCTAGCCTCTCACATTCAGTCAGGCACATTTGCCCCTGTCACCCCAGGTGTCCCTGCACTCCTGCAAAAGGTGGAACCTAAAGCTTTTTTCTGCAACAAAAATTTTAAAAATATGCACATACACAGTGGCACAGAATTCTCTTAGGAGTATTAGCGTGGGAATATGTCCACTACAATTGAATCTTGGTCTTTCCACAGACTCAACTCATGCTTCCTTGACTAAAAAGACAGCCATTGAAAAATTAGATGCTTAAAGTTGGAGAAGCAGCAACCTACTATCTCATATATATTAGCGCTCCTGCCACATTAGGATCAGAGCAGTAAGAGAAGTCAAGCTCTTTGGGACAGGGACTATCTTTTTGTTCTTTATCTGTACAGTCATTAGCACAATGGGATCCTGGTCCACAACGGGATCCTGGCCCACAACTAGCGCTTTTAGGCACTATGGTAATACAAATAATAATAATAAAAAAAAGACAATTTGCATTTGAGTAGCTGCATACCACTTTATGTGATGCCAGAAGACCACACTTGCAACGTAGATACAGAATACACGCTATTTATGCCACTTGAATCTCTATACTGTTTCTTTTTCACACTGCAATCCACCCCACTCTCCTTTTATAGCTGTTAAACTAAGTCAGGCACATAATCCAACATAGCATCTCATGCACTGGCCCTATGCATCCGAAAAGCAGCAGTTTATGGAGGTTTGTTTTGTTCTAATAAGCAGTTTCTTGCATCCTTCAATGCAGAGCAAACGGTATCTCCTGTTCATCTGTGAGGAACAATAGTGCACTTATTTGTCACAGTGTGGCCAATATGATCTGACCTACCTACAGGAAAGAGATTCAAGTGTTTCAAACCTATAGACAATTAAATTCTTACTCTTCAATGCTGGAAAAAAGACTGCAACACACAAGCAAAGTAATACTAACAAGAACAAATAACAAATGCTGGGAACTTTTGTTTTCGAAAGCTGGATTTGTTATCTTCCTAAACTGTCTCAAGGTTGTTCTGTTTACAAATTAAGAGTGTTTGAGTTAAAGACAACTACTGGAAGTGACTGTTATTGAATCCTGGGTCTTTCCATAGACTCAACAATTATAAAAACCTAAAGAATACTCTGAAGAGGAACCTCTGTTATTTAATTTGGTGAGTTCAATATCTATTTCTCCCACACACTCACTTCTGAATTAGGTTCCAACAGGTGTTACCATTCTACTGGACTATGGCACATGGCATTTTTCAAGTCTAACAACACAGGTTAATAGCCCCAGATCCATGAACTAGTCTGCTTATCAGATGCTCTACCTACTAGATCTGACAGTAGGAAAGAGGTGAGTCTATGCTACCTGTGAAGAGGTCCTCGTGTTCTGATGCCATCTTTCTGACTTCACTCTTTTCCACTGATACACTACCAAAATTCAGGCCCATAATTTTCCACTAAGGCAGATGGAAGCATTAGTATGCAAAAGGCTGTCATTTTTACTACCAAGTTATCCAACCTCGCACTGGTGAGGAATTAAGGGTGTGAATTTTGCTATCATAGATACTCAGAGAAACCAGAGATCCTCCCTGCCTGGAAAAGGAGAGACAAAATTTGTCAGAGCCGAAAACAATCACTACTGCCCCACTATCTGAACAAAAATGAGCACTCTTTCCCTGTCTTCAGTTCCATGTTTGTGTTTGGCCCTGGGGAAGCAAAATTTGAGAAAACTGAAAGCTTGTGAGCAACCTCTTCCAAATTAGTAGCAATTTTGAGCCAATAAGCAGCTATGGAAGTAATTTCAAAACACATTTCAAACGCACTGATAAAAGCTCTTCTGCTGCTGGAGGAATTCTGGAAAGTTAGGTCTTGTCTATTTGGAAGAATTTTACTAGTTAAAACAACATATAACCCCATCTGGACACGCTTATTGCAGCATAGTAATGGCTTTTTCCAGTTTAGCTTAAATTCCTTTCCAAATGACCTAAGCTAAACCTAAAAAGCCACTATTATATTAGAATAAGTGTGTCCAAACACTGGGATATGGCAGTATAACTACTGATTTAAATTCAAACTTTAAGTTATTCCAAAGCAAAATACACTTCCCTTTGTATACAGACACTGAAAATAAAATAAAAGGGGCAGAAGGAGTCAAACAAAAACCAAACTGTGGAAAGGCACCAGACTAAATTGAAATTGAAATGGAGGGCAGGGGAGACAAACGGACAAATAAAATGGCTACCAACTCAAAAGACTAGCTCAGAAAATTCTTCCCTTCTAAATTCTGGAGCTGTGCTCTCTCCCCAACTTTTCACACATACATTATAGGAAATACACAAACTAGTCAAGATCTCTATTTTCACCTCTGGGGTTCAGAAACTAAAACACTGTTTTTAGGTAGAAAGCAACACAACAGTGCTATATAGTCCACCCAATTCTCCTCTTACTTCCACTAATTTAATCCCAGGTAAAACACTGAATTTAGTGCCAATTTACACTGATGAGAGAGAAGTACAGGCTTAACAAAACTGTTAGACTATGGAATGATCTGGTGGAATCATTGCTATAATTCCAAATCTTCAAAATACAACTTTATTATAAATCAGAGTCCATAAACAAGTTATCACAGTAAGTTGTTTTCACCATGACCATACTTGAATCTCAGTGATGAAAAATATAAAACTATTTCTATATATCACACAAACCTGCTAGACAAAATAGTCAAACAAAGCCCAGCAGGAATTAAGTATGATTTGTTATCCTCTGGTGGGTTTCAGTATGGAAAAAGCTAATGGTGCTAATCATCATCTATTCTCTCAGGATGAAATTCACCCCTACGCAGAGGGGTAGTACATGGTTTCTTCAATGCTTGTGGGGAAAAAATGCTATTTTGCAGATTTAAGTGACATTCACTTGGTAAGCGGGCCAAAAGCTTTGTGCTGCACCTGTACACAGGGATCAATTTCATCCTCATAATTCTTTCATAATCCTTAATGATAAAGCTAGTATTGCCATTTTTTACATTTACAAAAAAAAAAAATCATTGCCAAGATCAAACCAAAAATATGTCAATCCATAGAACAACTGTCACACATCACCATGTAGTAGATTTAACAAATAAAAAGTTACCAACTTCAAGAGAAAACAAAGATTACCTTCAGGAGCTATACAGAGCTACCACCTTCTTTAAAATACAGCAGGATGATAAGGTGCACATTAGCTTCAGTTCATTTTGGCAACAAAATGGCATGACTGTTCAAAATGAGAGTAAAATCTGCCAACAAAAGATACAGAATGTAATTAGGAATATCCATAGAATGTTTGGTTAAAACTGAACAAAGAAGTTTTTTATTGCCATCTCTGCACCTCACAGGAGCAAACTGATGTATCTATGTTACAAAGAACATTTCATTACTCTAATTTTGTGACATTTTGCTTATTAGTTTTAAGTATTACACTTTCAACACATTTTTTCAGTAACGATAAAAATAGTTAGACTAACTTAATATTAGTCAATTGCTGTAAACACATAAATTTGGTTACATATGCTAGACCTACTCAATTAAACTTGAGACAAAAACCACCACCAAATTATAGCTTAGATACAGAAGGAGCAGAGAACCCAATATCCAGTGGATTCTTCCACAAGTAAGGAAATGGGAAATATTCTAAAGAAACTGAGAACCAGTAGTTAAAATTTTAAATATAAAATATGCCAGTGTTTCTTCACAGACTTTAAATAGTACTGTTTCACTAGATTATCCTAAAATACTAAATGGGCACTCAGGTTAAAAAAATAAAAATAAATAAAAAAAAAATCACTACACAGAATAAAAACAATGTTTTTAAAAATCTAATTCAACTTGTCCTATTAGCGCTGATTGTTTAACTTTTTTCTTTACAGTGGCACTCCTGTCAGCAGAAGAGATATCACAGGTGTGACAGAGAGAGAAGGGAAAGATAGAAAAGGAAGAAGGGAAGGGACAAACACAAAGTGAAAAGACAAAAACAGAACAAGGACTAGGACCAAATACTGAAGGCACAGCACAGTCATAACCTAACTTGTGATCAGGAGAGTTCTATAAATCAGATCCTTAAAATACGAGATGGGAATTTACATTAATAGACAAAATACTGTAATTATAAATCAAGTCATTCAGCTTAATGACTATTATTTAAACATAACACTTGCTACAGCAGATAGATAATAGAAAAACATGAATACAAGAGAAATGCAGAGTTTAAAAAAAATGAAAAAGCACCCAAATCAATACAAGTAAAAGAATACAGCATCTAACAACAACAAAAAACAAACACAAATTAACCATGTTGTATTCAGATCTCCTGCAAAATATTTTCACTATTTGTGTGGTGAATTTGCAGTCAAAGTCCAATTTATTAAATCTGTTTAGCTTTGCAAAATTTACAAGATGCAGATTTTTTTTTTTCCAATTTAGTGGCAACTGTGAAAAGCTGAGGCAATTTTAGAGATGATTAATGAGATACAATTAATTGTTTTGTCACACAGTTTTTAAAGCTCATTAATTAATCTCATTTAGAACATTTTGAAAGTTAATTAAGTTAGCTCAGCATTGCTTATTGAAACCAAAACAAAAGCCATCCACCCAACCAGTGCTTAATTTGTAATGAAAAAGGTGCTGGGACTCAAGCATTTTTTTTTACAATCATATTGACGCACCAAGCCCAGCGGTGCCAGGGGTATGAACTGCCAAGTCTAGAGGTGCCGGGGCTCAGTCCTGGCAAAAATTAAGCACTGCATCCAATCAACAAAATCCTCTTTTGCATCCATAAAAACTGGTCCATGTAAAAGCCTCCTTACCGACATACAATACTAACTTTTCTGTAACAACACTATAACACTATGGCTCTCATATCATTCCAAGCTTAATGAAACATGGTAAATGGTACCGAAGTAACTTTTCGGTCCATTTGTGCTATATGTGCAGAATCTCCATATTCAGTTGTTTGATTTTGCTTGAACCGTCCTTTCAGACTGCAAATCATTTCCCGGCTCATGAGTTGAAACCGTATCACTGCACTTCTGGATAATGGAAAGAGAAATAAATACGAAGTTCCACAGTTCAGCTTTAAAAGCGCACAGCCAATTTGATTTTTTTTTTGTTTTAGTTGATAAATTTCAAATAATTCAAGTTTCTTATAACACAACATTTAAAAAATCATGTACAAATTTCCTTTTTAAAAACAAAATGGTGTTTCTGATCCCCTGTTGGTTTCCATAAGGGTCCTTTGCAGACAGAAAAGGTGAAGAGGCAGACCCAAGCATAACAAAAAAACCAAACAAAATAAAACATGCTATATGTATATCCATCCTTCCTTCACTTTCCTCTGCTGATTACTAACGGTAAATAACAATGAATATAATCAATTTAAATGACATTATACACATAAAAATTAAATGTAAGTTAATAATTTTATGCTGCTAACACCTTAGTTTATTGAAAACGAAAATTCAGAGAAGTGTTGTGTCACTTTATGTTTTATTTACTCTATTATCTAAGCTAAAGGCTCATAATACACCTAAATTTGAGTTTCAAATACTATAGCAGAGGTCTCAAACATGCGGCCCGCGAAACCCTTCCCTGCGGCTCACCAAGCTCCCTGGTGCCCCCCATCCCCATAGCAGCTTCTGGGAAGGAGAGGCTAGAAGCGGAGGCTTCTCTGCTGCCTGGGTGGGCCGCTGCTGAGCCCCGGCTTTCAGGTGCTGCTGCTGCAGCTTCAATGAATGAGCTGGGGCGGCGCTTCCCAGGAGCCTAGGGTGACCAGACAGCTAATGTAAAAAACTGGGACAGGGTTGGGGGGGAAATAGGAGCCTATATTAAAAAAACACCCAAAAATCAGGACTGTCCCTATGAAATCAGGACATCTGATCACCCCACCTCTGCAGCGGTGGCCAGGATCGGTAAGCTAGGTTCCCCACTGAGTTACAGGGGTGAGTGGATGCAGATTTGAGGATGGGGAGCAGGGTTATGAGGGTGAGTGGGGGGGATTTGGGGATGGAACACGGAGTTGGCTACAAGCATGAACGGGGGAGATTTGGGGAACAGGGAGCTGGGTAATAGGGGTGAGTGGGTGGAGATTTCGGGATGGGGCACAGAGATCTGGGTTACAGGGAAAAGTGGGGATGGGAAACAGGGTTATGAAGATCCGTTTGGGGGAGGGAGACTTTATAAAATTATAATTGATATTAGGCTGAGATGTGCTGAAATTTCTGTCAGGTTTATCAGCATATTACATTTGGAAAAAAGCTTGAATCATCTGAGGTTGGTAATTTCTTGTTAAATTAGATTTGTTTGCTTGTGTTTCCAGCTCTGTACTTCTTATATTGCTCTTGCTTTGTTTGCCAAACAGCTGTTGGCAGTGCCTAGCACTTTCCAGGAGGAAGTGGGGTGCTGCTAGCTCAGAGGAGGAGGCAGGGCAGGGGCGGGACCTCGTGGAAGGGGTGGAGTGGGGGCAGGCTGAGGGCTGCAAGGCGGGGGGGGGCGTGTCAGTGATGCGGCCCTCGGGCCAGTGCATTAGTCCTCATGCGGCCCTTGTGGTCATTTGAGTTTGAGACCTCTGTACTACAGGAAGTAAGCCTGTTTAAATACAACTATTTAAACTGGATTTTGATTAGTTCTAGAGGTTTTAGAAGCTTTTTAAAAATATATTTAAGCTAAAACTCAAGTTGTCTGGGCTCTTTTAAGGCTCAGATTTTAATTTACAAGTGTCATTTAAATTTAAGTTAGATATTGTCATAGCAACTTTAACTCTGCTTTTGTGCTTATGCATTTCAGGGTGGATAAAAAAATTTAATTATTTTTTTATTTAAATTAAAGAGGAGTTTTTAAAATAAACCTATTTTAAAATATTAAATTATGACAATTACAATCATTTTAATGAATTTAATAAAATATTAAACAGTGCATGTTTGCTGCCAAGTTTTAAAGGAGCACAGAATCTGGTGCAAAAAGTGGAATATAGCTGAACTGATTGGTAATAGCAACCATACTATAATTTAATTGAATAGCCTTGTGTGGGGAGGGGAGGACAACACCAAAGAAGTCCAACCCAGTAGCAATGAACCTCAGAAAGGAGAACTACACAAAAATAAGGAAGCTAATTGAATGGAAATTAAACGGAACAGTCACAACAGTGAAATGCCTGTAAACCACATGGAAACTTTTTAAAAGCACCATAATAGAGGTTCAAATTAAGTGTATATGCCAAATAAATAACCCCGCCAATCTCCTAGTTTTTTTACCATTTCAAAGAATTCATGTGGACAAGGGTGATCCTGTGGATATAGCATACTTGGACTTTCAGAAAATATTTGACAGCCTCTCATCAAAGGCTCTTAAGCAAATCAAGCAATCATGGGATAAGCGGGATGTGATCAGTAACTGGTTAAGAGAAAGGAAACAAACGGTACATAAGAATGGGCACACTGCGTCAGACCAAAGGTCCATCTAGCCCAGTATCACGTCTTCCGACAGTGGCCAATGCCAGGTGCTCCAGAGGGAATGAACAGAACAGATAATTATTAAGTGATCCACCCGTCACCCACTCCAGCTTCTGGCAAACAGAAACTAGGGGCACCATACCTGCCCATCCTGGTTAATAGCTATTGATGGACTATTGGATATATGAACTTATCTTTTTCTTTTTTTAACTGTTCTAGAACTGGCCTCCACAACATCCTCTGGCAAGGGTAGGACTAAATGGTCAGTTTTCAGAATATAGACAGGTAAAAAGTCGTGGTGTCCCCCATGGATCTGTACTGGGTCCAGTGATGATCAAAATATTCATAAATGATCTGGAAAGAGGGATAAACACTGCAGTGCAAAGTATTCAAGTGATACAAAATTACTCAAGATAGTTAAGGTCAAAGCACACTGTGAAAATTAAAAGGATCTCACTAAACTGGATGATTGGGCAACAAAATGGCAGATGAAATTCAATGTTGATAAATGCAAATTAATGCACATCGGAAAACATAATTCCAATTGCACATAAAATGATAGGATCTAAATTAGCTATTACAACTCAATAAACAGATCCTGGAGTCATTGTGGATAATTCATTTTCTCTTCAATCTTTTCTTCATGAAGTCTTTGAATCCTTGGTCTTCCACATCCTCTCTTACTACCTCTTCCTCCCATATTTTCTTTGCTGGTCATTCTTCTCTCACTCTTATTACATGTCCAACTCACCTTGAGCATATGCTCTTCAGCCAGTCAATCACCTAGAACCCCAAGTTAACTTCCCTTTAAATTTTTCCATGTAATCTGTCTACTCTCCACTTGACGGCCATTCTCCTCAGTATATATTTTACCAGCCACATCTTTTTTTTCCCCATCTCCATTAGACCCACTGTTTACAAACCACAGAGCAGACAGGGACAAAAACACAATATAAAAGGAGTGGCTAAACTCTGGTTCACAAACCACATGTGGCTCTTTTACTATAAAAGCATGGCTCGTAAACCCCCACTTCCCCATTCTCTGACTATCAGACTCGGGTGGGGGCGGGAGGGAGACTTGGGACCTCTGCCTTGCAGTGGAGTTGGAGCTTCTACCCAGCAGGAAGGAAGGTATGGGGGCTTCAGCCCTGCGGGATACACCTGCCATGGCGTGAGGCTTCAACAGGAGTGGGGCTGAAGCCCGGAGCCCCAGCTTCCTCCAGTACTCTGGCTCTCAAACTTCTGAAGATTCTCATATGTGGTTCAGAGGGCCAGTAAGTTTGGCCACCCCTCCAAAACAAGCTTCTCCTTTCAGTATGTTAGTTAAATTGCTGGTTCCACAGTACTCCTGACATCTTTTACACTGCTGCTGACTCACACTAGATTCTTCCTTTCAATTCTCCAGATCTCTCCTCGATGATATTAAGTGTACCTCCTAAGTACACAAATTCTTTCTTCTGATTCAACATCTCTCCAGAAACTTCAAACATCAGCTCTTCTTCTACCCTTCCTAGTTTCACAACTTCATTTTTCTGTCTGTTATCTTCAAACTATGGTTTTCAAACACAGATACCCACTCTGATAATTACCAATTCCTTTGATGTCAGTCAAAAGGGTCAGACTGTTAACATACATCAGTTTTCTCCCTCCCCCCACAGGCTTCATTCTCCTACTGATTAACTCCCAAACTAGGATGAAGAGAAATAGACTCCGCACACTGCCATGTCTCAAATCCACAATCACCTGAAGACTCTCTGAAATTCCATATACTGTTACCACCATAATTCCTCTATGATACATCGCCACTTGAAGTCCCCCTCCCATCAATCTCAACACTCCAAAAAACAGCACCCCTGCTAGCAAGTCTTAAGTTTTCGCAAGATCAATAAATGTTACATATGCCCTCCATTTATCATTCTTCAAACCTCTGTCTCCTTGCAAATATTGCCTCTTTTTAGTATTCCCACCTTTCCTAAAGCCATACTGCTCCTCTCCTATATTTTCCTCCAACTTGTACCTCAACCTAGTCTCCAAAACACTCTCAAGGACTTGGAGAGGCTGACTTTGAGTTCTGATTTGTGTCAAGCTCTCTATCATCTAGTAAATAAAAAATGCAGCATTCATCATTTTCAACATAAAAAAAATGTAAAATATACAAATTTGAATAAATGTATGTTAAGCTACCCAATTGCTTAAATGAAATTGAATCCTCCTGGTTACCAAAAAGAAGCAACAAATAAAAATTTAGTGTAATGGCTTTGTTTAGTTGTGAATCAACATGCTTTTAAATCAACCAATGATAACCACTCTCTCAAGGAAAGTAACTAAAAAGTTCAAATGCAAAGCAAGATTAAATCAATTATTTAATCAAGGTTTCCTGTGTGCCGATTTAAATCATGCTTAAAATCATTTCACACTGTTGTATGTCAGTAGCTTTTTATTAAGATGCCCATTGTGTGTCATCAATGCAACATACTAGTCAGTATTTACTAAAATGGAACAGAATCCTTACTATAACCATAGATGCAATTTATATATAGGCTTGGCAGAATTCTTTTATTATATATATATAAAAAAATCTGATGGGTAGTATCAGTGTTTATGTTTAAGGTTTTTTCATTTTTTATCTATTTAAATTTTGACTGTTGAGGGAAATGATGGGGGAGGGTCAGACAATTATTTAATGACAGTAGATGTTGAGATTCAAAACACTAAAGCTTTACAACATGGGTCAGCAACCGGCGGCATGCAATCAATTTTTAAAAGGCACACTGCTGCCAGCTGGGGTCCCGGCCACCGGCCCCGCTCAGCCCGCTGCCGACCTGGGTGAATGGAATATGATGACAAAACTAAAATCAGAGAGAATACCTATCTTTAACAAAAGAATGTGATCCAATCCCATTCACGAGCTAAATAGTTCTAATACACACCTTTTGTCTAATACAGCGGCCTTCAAAGTTTTTCCTCCGCAGCCCCTTTTCCCGGAGGAAAAACTTGTGCGGCCCCCAGGAGGGGGTATGTTCGCCAAAATGCCACCACAGAAAGTGGGAGCTTCCACCTTCCGCGGCAGCATTTCGGCGGGACAAAAACAGAAGGCCCAGGAGTTCGGCGGTCTCCTAGGTGGAATCGGCGGCAGCGCCGGGGTCTCACACACCCCCGGGGGCAGTCTCATGCACACCACTCGGAAGACCACTGGTCTAAAACTTGTTAACTGAGGAAACAGGCATAGAAGTAAATGGTTACTAAAAAGGTGACACCACATTAGTCAGGAGGTAAATCCAGGCTGGATTCTGATGCGTTCCAATCACTAAGAAACACTTGTTGCTCAAATATAATTATGTTCTTTCCCTTTAATTACTTTACTCTTTTTAATCATAGAAATAAGCAGCTTCCTCTTCTGTGGGGGTATGATCTTCGATTCACAGCTGGCTGATGGGGCATTTTGTTTTATAACCACACTTTTATCAACCCAGAAGCATTGCCAGAATACACGCTTTTCTCTCCAATGGCAAACTGAGGTTCCTAACTTCTTGCTGTAAAGAGAGGTATATTTAAGTATGTGTTGCTTTAGATGACTTAGTTCAAAGAATTAACTTATTACCCACTGATGGAGAGATACTGCACGCAGAAATAAACTCTTTGGAAAAGAATTACAACTTGTAGATTCTGGTCAAAAAGTTTGCAAATAGTTCTGCAAGTAACACTTCAAAAAAAAAAAAAGTTCAAGTACATCTCGACTTTGAAACTTGAAGTTAGCTGGGAAAGTGGGTGAAAATTTACTGAAGGGGATAAAAGATGTCACCATTTAAATCCTAGAGAGAAAGCATGGCAAAGTTAACTCCATAGCACTGAGTCTTTATGTTAATTTTCTTAAAAATCTCCCGTGTTTGTCTAATGCACAGTTTAAGATCTCCTGATAATTAAGGGCTGCTTAAAATGTGGGTTTGAATTCAGAGTCCCTTGGAGTGTTATTTTTAAGTGTGTTTTGTTCTTATGCTACATTTCTGCATTCTGACAGACAGGCACAATTTACTGAAAGACTTGCCCTGACACACCAGAAAACTTCAAAGAACGATATGTAACAAATTTCACTTGAGTACCCAATAACGGAAGCACTGCAGATAGCAGAGAAAGTAAAGGAAAAAGATTTAAAAATACTATTAGAATGTATAAATCCCATGGAGATTCAGGAACCCTTAATATATACATCAAGCTAAGCATTATTTAAAGAAGTATATTATTCCATACCATGTACCTCAATTTTAATCACACATATTTGCTTGCATAATAGCAGCAATCCATGGAGACTACTAAATTCATACGTGAATTTTTAAGTTTCTTCAACCTCACTGGACCTCAAAACACAGAGAAATTTGCAAGTGTTCTTTATTTATTTATTTTAAGGTCTATCTAGTTTCAGGTAGCTTAAAAATAGCTAAGGAGCTACTGACGTTCATTACACAGACACTGCCGACTTAAAATCTAGTCAATCTCAACTGCAGATAGGTTTCAGAGCAGCAGCCATGTTAGCCTGTATCCCCCCAAAACACAAGAGTATTTGTGGCACCTTAGAGGCTAACAAATTTAAATGTGTTAGTCTCTAAAGTGTCACAAGTACTCCTGTTCTTCTAACTACACATACAGTACTACACTTGTCCCTGATTCTTCACAAGAAATATTTTGGTTTGGTTTTATTTTATAGTCATATTGTCCCTTTTTAGAAAATGTTATTTCCCTCCACAAAATCAGAAGCAACTAACTATACAAGGGAAAAACAGTCAATATGGTAATAAAAACTGATGTCAACAGCAGAAAGTAAACAATTTTTGTTCTGTGTTTGTAAAGCACTTAGCATAATGGGGTCCTGGTCTATGACAGTATGACAATTCAGTAAAAAATAAATAATATGACAAAAAAATCTTATAACACTCTAAGGTATACTCTTAAATGGAAGCTAACTGATCAGTAGGTAAAAAAAAATTCAGACCGGAATGAGAATTTTTAAGTGTCCCAGTTTTGACCAAAATTGCCATTTACTTCCCTAAATTAACAAATACCCTTCAATCTGAATGTATCACTTCTGAAGTACCCAATCCAACTATTGCAATAACCAAACAAATCTAAGTTTATAATCAGAACAGTGATTAGACTGACATTTAAGCATAACAAATGAAAGAGAAGTTTGCAAATTAGATTGTGACATAATAAAAATGAACACAGCAAAATTAAGGAGACATACAGATTAAGTAAAACAAAGCTGAAATTGTGACTTCTGTACACAATAGCAATCTGTACTCCAATTTATTAAATGTGTCTATTTTTTTTGAATAATATGAAAATAAAGCAGCTCATGTTCACTTGCAACCATCTTTTTTGTAAAACATTAAGCATAACAAGGAATTATGCCTTTTAGGCTTTGTCTACACCAGGTGTCTTCAAACTTTTTTCTCGGTGGCCCCGTCTTGCCGAGGAAAAAGTTGCATGGCCCCCCCGGGGGTACGTCCGCTGAAATGCTGCAGCGGAAAGCGAAAGCTTCCGCTTTCTGCAGCGGCATTTCCGCGGTACTAAAATAGACCGCCCGGGAGTTTGGCAGTCTCCCAGGCGGGATTGGCGGCACCCCAGGGGGGTGGTCTCGTGCACTCCAGTCTGACAACCGCTGGTCTTCACCACACAATTAAGTCCATTTATGGAAGAACAAATGACAGCCACTGCAATAGTTATTGCTCAAACTGCCCTACTTCCGCCGATGGTGTGCGTCCTTACCAGGAACGCTTGCACCGATTTAAGTAGGTGGCTGACAGCCCCAGCTATCAGCACTCAGTAGCGGGGCTTATAGCTGTGAGCTCTGCGCAGTGCTGACAGGCAATGTAAGTAATGCAGTGTTTACACAGACACTGTGTTGCCCTAACTACACTGATCTACGTGCTACACCTCTTGTGGTGGTCATTAGGTTGGTATAGTGGAGGACTGACATCAGTGGGAACAACTCTGCAGTGTAAACCTGGCCTTAGTGCCCTCCACCTAAAAGTGAGGCTTTTAATTCTATTGTATCAATGTTTTTATGTAAGTACCCACCACCCCACTTCCACAGTATCTCAGGACTGATGCCAGCTAGCAATACAAAAGAAATATAATGCGTTTAAAGACCTGAACAACGTTTAATTAACTGAAAATCTATTTTAAAAATGCACATTACAACATCAAGATGAATAATTCTATTAATCCCAAATAATTGTCATGACAGAAAAGGAGAACTGGTTAAATATTTTTCTTTCTCCAAAATAAATAGGGGTGGCAATTTAAGACGGTATAGAGTGCTCCACACCTCTTCAAGTATTTACCCATGGCATGATCAATATATTGTCATCGGATTGCACTCTATAACAGAACAGAGACAGTGGCAGGCAGCTAACAATTTCACAGTGAAGTGTTTTGGCTGTAGATAGAATCGACAAAGATGACAACAAAAATTCTACTCAGTTTCACACGGCCGTATCATTTCTGTGAGAGCTGCGTTGCTTCAAATAAGACAGGAAGGAAGTTAAATGATAGCTTAAATTAAGGTTCATTCAGGAGAAAAATGAAGGTGATACTAATATAAGTACGCCACATTTCCTGTCCCCTCCTCCCGCCCTGCACCCCACACGAGAGACTGAAGCTTACCAAAGGTATACAAATGACCTACTTTTCTGTTTGTCACTAAATTACACTAAAGTCAACAAGTTTGCATCAAGCTAATTTAACAGCTATATCAAAAGTTGAAAAAGAAGTAACACACTGTTCACAAAAAATAATATGGAGAAACTTTGTCTTGAACTACCTCCTAATATTTAGGGCCACTGGCAGACAGGTGACATGTTTCACAATCAATACCAAGAAAAGTTATCCCATATGGATGAAAACTCCCATAGGGTGCATACATAATCTATTAAAAACAAAATGAAACCTTATACAAATGCTGAATAACCTGAACAAACCAACTATGTAAGCACATAAAGTGTTAGCTTTATGAAAATAATAGTATAATACAATTCAAACAGAACTGAGGGAACATTTCATATGCTGAACTCTAGAATAACTGCCTCAAATACTTGTGAAGATAAGCTATCCGAATACAGTATGGTCAATTCTGAGCTAAGTCTGTATTTTAGCTGTACTATAAAAGCCTTTACTTTGATTTACTTTAGTCAAGGACTGGGAAATCAATTGTTCATTTCATTTGCTTCTTTAAACTTTGCTGACTGCTACTTAAAACTTATTTTTTCAGTTTGATTTGATGTACTTATTTCAATCTATATAAAATAAAAGTACCTATTGTGTCATACTAAGCACCCTTTAGATCCTTTAAAAACACAATGACAAAAATTCCCTCCTCATAACAGCGCAAGTTTCATCTGACCACAGCAGGGGGGAAAAAAATAGGGGTAGAAGCTGTTTGAGGACTGAAACAATACTCTTTATCCAACATCAGCCCCTGTCATAACTTCTTCCTGCATTCTTCTATAAACTAAGGAAGAGATATTACTTTCCAGAACCCTAAAAATCACCACATTTGCATTATTTCATGTGATGGGTTGAACTCACCCGGTACTGGGCAGGGAAAGGTTAAGTCACGCCTCCACTTCTCTACTGGGCGTATTCAAGGTGAAGCACTTTTATAAAAGAGAGCAACCCAGCTCAGTCTGAGCTGACTGCTGATCCCTGACTGCGGAAGCCAGAGGTGCCAAAACCCAAACAGATGCCCAAGTGCATGCGGACACCTGAGAGGGACCAGGGGCACTGGGAACCACACCCACCGAGAAGCCTGGAGACCTGGATGATGCTTCAACAATGACTCCCGGAGACATGGTAAAAAGTGGCCTGGGGGGGACTAGTTATAGTCCTTTGGGAAGTTGGTGTGTTTAGGTCGGAGCCCTGCTAGCTCAGTGGTGGAACACTCCGTCACTGCCAGGGCCTGGGCCAAGACCCAAAGGACCAGGGAGGGCCCACTGCATGTACAATCTTGTTTACTCCACTGTGTGACCAAGTACAACACTAATAAACTTCTAAGATATCCAATAAGTCTTCAGAAGATATTTTCCAAGGACACACTATTTTTCCCCCTTTTAAATACCAACGAGGTCCAGTTTAATAAGTATATCTCAGGCATATAAGACTTTATAAAGTTGCTAGTTCTGATCCACATTCCACACAGAATTCAACAGGTAGTCAGTGCAGATCATAGAGTCAGACTAGTGTAATATGCTCATGATGTGATACTACACTTACATACATGTCTTCATCTACACAACTACATCTTCAAAATGTAGTAGATACGACATCCTAATCCTGGCTTTACTACTAGCTTTCTATGATCCCTTGGACAAGTTACTTAACTCTCCTGTGCCGCAACTTCCTTCAACATCCCTGATACTAGGACAGTAAAATGTTTTGAAATCTACAGATAGCACTTAGAACACTAAGTATAAATGTAGCAGCTACTTTCCATTTATGCCAAGTGTGGTGACTGCATGAAAAACTATGTGTTGTCCTCCTTCTAAATATCTCATTTCCTTCCTGTTTAATTAGTGCATTTTTTTAGCATATGTAATTACCACTAAATTAAATACATGACATGCCTTCACCAACAGTGAGGACTTGCACAAAGTGCTCAAAGCATCTGATATTTTATCAAAACTTAGTAGCTTCACAGTGGGAAAAAATGTTTTTTTACTTTGATTTTTCTAAGATAATGGAAGATTTCTCAATTATCCTTAATCAAATAAGGACACTATCTAACAACTTTCGAAAGAATCTCCATTTCTATCCTATACTGTTTTCTAGTTAAATAATGCTCTCTCTTTTCAATTCCAGTTTATTCATAGGACTAGGAGAAAAGTGTTTAACATATACCAAACAAAGTTTTAAATATGTATAACATTGAAAAATGCCTCACCTTACCATCTAAAGTGAAAACCAAAATGGTATAACAAAAATGTACACATCTCCAAGATGAAGGAGTTCAATCTGCCAATTTTCAAATTTATTCGAACAGCTGAGTTTTATTAATACAGTTTCACTTCTCGATCACAGGTATGAACACCATTTGGTAGGAACCAAGATAATATGATGGCTGTTTGGAAACATACTTGGGCAACCACTAACCTCTCATTTAACTTTTAAGTATCCACATGTCAATTTACCCATTTAATGACAATTGCGGTAGACAAGCTAAACACTGAATGGACATGAAGAACAGTCTTGTGTCTAGAGGTAGCCCCTCCAGAACAGCACTGAAAACTGAAAGAAGATTTATGTGCTACCTCTTCTATGCATTGTTATTGGTTAAGAGCAGAACATATGTTTGTCAAGAGCAGTCCCTTCTGACCTGGAAACCTTATGATCTAGAAGACGTACATAGAAAGACACAGTATGCACCATGAGATGGGGAGAAAGGAGCTATATTTATTAAATATTCTTAATTGATCTTCAGGGTTTGTTACCTACTACCTGCAGGTGGGCTGAACCAGCAAGATCTAGGGCAATAACCGGGTAAGAAGCCCAGCCTATCTGCTATGCACGTGCTGATGGGAAAGAAGAGGGCAGTGGGATTTCTACCAGGGTATTATTCTTTTTTCATATCAGCTTCTGGCTGACAGCTGTCAAATAAATGTGATGCTCCCCCAACCACTTCTAGCTAATGAAAGGAAGAAGTGGATTGTCATCCCTTCTCCAGCCTCCTTACTTCTTTTTAAAGTTTCCTGGCTGCTCTGCGTGCGTGTAGATGTAGTGGTAGGGAAGTGTCTGACTCTACTCTTCTCAGCTACCTACAATAGATTCTCCTCCTCCTCCATTATTAAAAACTCCACAGCCAGGTTCTGCGCTACTTCTCCCAAGCAGCCACATGAAAAGCATGAAATGCACTGACAGTTTGTCTACAAGCTGACAAAAGTCACACTAAACCAGTTTATAACCGATTCATATTTGGAAGGTTAGCAGCGAGGATTGTAAACTGTTTTTTAAATGAATACTTACATTCTGCATAAATAGCATATTTAGACACACACATGTCTCAAAGGAAACATTCTGATCTGCTACTGGCAAGCATATTTTAAAGTCTTAACATATCAATTATCTGTGTTGTAACTGCATTCACTTCAGTGAGTTTCACACCTCAGCATAGTTCATTCAAGTCTCCCATTAAGAAGTGTCTCAAAAGTTGTCAACTGCTAGGCAAAATCTACTTAAAAATCAAAATGTTTAATATGAAAGGTGAACTCTATAATGCACTCGATGTGATAACTTCACAGTGCAGGGAGAGAAGATGCTTTCAGGTCAGACATCAGTATGTCTGTAAAAATCCAATATACAAACAACAGTATTACATTAAAGAGGAGAAGATTGCTGGTGTAAAGAGTAATCTATTCAGTCTGTCTTGATAATACAATTACTTAAGCGTGATTAATTTTCTTAACAGAGCACACTACTTACATTAGTAAAGTTCAGTGTGTATATAAGTGTTCACAGGATTAAGGCCTTCACTGGCAATAAGCAATGACTACTAGTATATCCTACATTTCAGCAAGGAGTTTATAGCTGCGTGCAACGAGGAAGTCTAATATAAAAACTTGTTTCACAAAATATAACACTAACATATTTTGAAATTGACAATTTTACAAATTAATCCCATGTAAAAAAGTACATTTTACATTATTCCTTTTTTAATTTTAAATGTGCTCAACTACTCACTATCCACAAAATAAATTACTCTGCAAAATCTGTTCCCAATTATTTAAACCAACAGCCACAAGAAAGCAGAGCAGATGAATCCTAAACAAGGTAAACAGAAAATTCAACTTGGGTGCACACGCTGTAGTTCATAGTTTGAAAGTATTATTCTTAAAAAGTAAGGACAAGGAGAATCTAAAGTGAAAGAGCATCGACAACATGGGATTCCTAGAAACTGGAAAACAGCAGCCGCTGAAGATACAGCACGCTCGCAGATCTAGTACTTCTTACAGGGTTTGACTCTTGTCAAAGGCGGGCACAGAAGCATGGACAGGCTGAGTCATTCCCTGTAGTAACTTCAGGGCGAATCCCCTTCCCGACAGCGGTGGGAAGGGAACAGAGAGCACAGCCCCGCCCGGCCAGCCCCGCTCCCTCGCGCTGTTTACAACCAGCCGCTGTCAAGGAGCGGGGCGGCTCCAGCCCTCCCGCAGGAGACACGACTCCCCGGATCGCTCCGGGCACAGCCCCCTCCCCTCTTCACAGCGACCCCCAGGCAGAGGAGGGATCCCACTTCCATCGCCCCCAACCCCCGCTTGTTCTCTGCTGCGCCCAGCGGGTGTCAGCCGGGCGCGCTGCTGGGGACAGGCCCGCGCAGCCCGGGGAGCCCTCACCCCGCGCCCCAACCAGCCTACTGGACGGGGGAGCCCCCACCCCGGGGGACAAGGCCCCACAGCCTCACCCTCCCCTCAGGGACCAGGAGCGGGCTCCGTCCCCCCCGCCCCGGCGACACTCACCCACAGCGGCGAGGCGGCCCCGCGCACCATCCTGCGGTGACCGGCGACAGCGGCTCCTCGCTGCGGCTGGGTCCGGCCGATGGCTCCGGACGCGCCCGACGGAGCGCGGACCGCGACTCCCTACGGGGCTTGGGAAAGCGCCGGACTCGGGATGGGGGGGAGGGTGGTTGGGGGACTCCGGGCGCCGCTCGAGCCCCGCCACCGTCCTCCTGGCGCTGCCGCTGTTTGTTATTGTCGTCACTCTCTTCCGGCGCGGTGCATGCTGGGTAAGGGAAGAGCGGGAGGGGAACCATAGAGAGGAAGCGAGCGCAGGGCAGAGCGGAGCTGGAGGAGGCGGAAGGAAGAAGGTTGAGGGGGGCGCGGCGCAGAGCAACCGGCTGGGCTTGGAGAAGCTGAGGGGAGAGCGCGGCATGTGCGCGTGCAACGGAGCGTCACGCGGAGGGGCAGACGGGTGTGTGAGCGAGGCCCGGGGGCGGAGGCAAGTGTCTGGGTGTGGGGCTGAGGCCCAGTGGGGGGG